>CANSNZ010001134.1:0-355306 GCA_947646795.1 Beta lomatogona
TAATTAGACAATATTGTGGAATCTTTTCAATCAATCAGGTTCTACCTTCATCCCTCAAGAGCGGAGAAAAGGCCCTTCTCCTTTCCAAGCATCACGGAAACGCTCACTCCAACGATCCAGCCGTCAATCGCTTGTTTGCCGACTCATATCAGCTCAACCGCTCGGGTTTTTGTTGCTGGGACGGTTTCTCAGGTGGCCGCGTCGATCTCTAGATAAGTCCCCTTCTCCTTTCAATAATTCTAAGTTTTCCCCCATGTAGTTTTGCTACTATCGGATTAACTTAGAGTCAATTGTGCTTAATGTTTCTTCATTTTCTTCATCTGCTTTTATCCTGTTTATTCCGGTCCGATTTCAAGTCTATTTCGATAGTGCAATTCGATTGGAATATCTTTATATCTGCTTGAATAATGAGATAATTACTTGTCTCTCTTGTTATCTCAATTTTTGTTATTAGTATGACAATATCTATCTGCTTTCACCTCCTCAATCTCTCTGGGACTAAATCCCATTTAACGTTTGTTTATTATTGGGACGTTACCTACTTATTGTACTCTAGTACAGGCTATTCCCTTGGCCGTTTTGTTAATTGTGGTGCAGCATGTTTGGGATGTAATGATGTATCCTCTTACTTTTTTATGCATTTAGTATTGCTTTGCTGCGTTTTCGTTCTGAAGTTTATTTTGCATCGAAAATTGTTACTTTTATATGTGGTTCTTATGAACTCCACACCTTGAGTGGCATATTTTCTATTGGGTTTTTGGTTGGAGCTTCACAATTTTTTGTTTTTCATATTGAACGTTGTTGGTTTTCAATATCTGCTTTGGGTTATTCCTCTATATGGTTATTTAGAGGGTCATCTATGATATTTACGATGCTAGGATCTTTAGCTTGCAACACCCAATCTACTATACTCTTCCAACGTGTAGTATGTGCAAGTACTATGAAGTTCTCTCTTTTCTTATGCCTTTGATTTGTTTCGCTAAATCACAAAACGATCTTAGGTTATACCTCATTTTTTTCTTATTCAGTTCTGAATTTTGTCTATCTTCCCGGGATTAGTATTTCCATGAAAGAGAATAGACATTTTGCTTATGTTTCGCACATTGTAATGTTCTCTATTGACCCTAGTACCCTCTATTACTTCATGTTCCCCCTTCTTGCAATCCATGTTTGCTCTCTCCCGCTTCTTATTTATGTGAATAACGGTATTGCTGCGGACCTCAATTGGGATCATTCTATTTTACAATTTTTGGTTCTCTTTCATGTGTACTAGCTTTATATGTATTAGGTGTTTCTTCCACTCCATTACATTTTGTTCTTCATTGTAGGAGAAAAAGCGACAAGCTGCATTTTTTTGCACAATATGAAAGTTATTTCTACAGGTAGATGGATCACTTCCAAGGATACCTTATGTGCAGATATCCAGCTCCTTTGGTGTATTGCTTGGGTAGTTGGAACAATTGCCTAGAATCGCAGCTCTTCGACTCACTTTCCCTATACTCAAAGCATGATTATTTTTGTCGTTGCTTGTATTTTCTTACCATCCCTCCCTTTGTGGCCTTTTGTCAGTATGGAATGGGTTTTCAAACCCTTAATGCACCGGATGTTCAGCATCCGCTGTGTTACTAAAAGAATACTTGGGTTGTTTCAACCCCCGATGAACCCGATGTTAACCATCCACTATGGCTACTTGGTGCTTTTTGCACCCCTTTTGACAATTTGGTTATCAAATGAAGATCCTTAGTTGGAATATCCAAGGCGACAAGAAACCCGAGGCCCCTTTTGAACTTGTGTTTCTACAAAATAAATATAAATCGGACATCATGTTTGTTCTTGAAACGATAACTTAGCATCAAAATAGTCTAAAATTTTTAAAAGCATTACACTTTGATAACAAATTAATCATTGATCCCATTAATTGTGGTGGTCTTTGGATAGTTTGGAATAATAACAATATCGATGTTACTAGCCACACTACATCAAATAGGTGTGCACATTTAAATATTACTTTCAAACCTTCTTATTCTTGGTCTCTATGGACTAGCTCAAGAACAAGATAAGCCTAAGTTTTGGCAATATTGAGAAATTTTCATTCAATCTTGTACTTTGCCTTGGCTTACTCTTAGAGATTTTAACGAATGCTTTCTTTTGATGACAAATTGGGTGGTCATCCACTATCCCCCAACCAATTAATACGACTATCAAATCTCCTCTCTAATGCCAATGCTCAAGACGTTCCTTCAATTCAAAGTTCGTTTTCTTGGAAAAAAGTGCTTTTCAATTAGTCGATTTATGAAAGGTTGGGCCGTGCAATAAACGATCTTTCTTTTATAGAAACGCTTTCCGCCTTGTCAAGCATCTTATGGTGCCTTCACAGTTTCGGACCATGCTCCTCTTATCTTTGATTCCAAATTCAATGTTGTGTCCGAGCTCCATGTTTTCGGTTTCAAAATGCTTGGACAATTGAGCAATGATCTCATCAAATTGTCAAAGAAGTGTGGGCTCGCTCCATCAGGGGCTCAAGATTTTTTAGAATACAACACAAACTTTTGCAAATTAAGGTCCGTCTTAAGAGGATTGGGCAAAGCTTCGTTTTGGTCACACTAATAATAAGTTAGCGAAAATAGTGAGAAAATTGTTTCTCTTGAACAAAGAATATGGGCTCAACCTTTTGACCTTTCTTGGTCAACGTATTAATCGTCTCATTAGGCAAAGAGAAAAATTACTTCTTTTTGGCCGGTCTAATTCGAGGCAAATTTAGTCGTAAATGTGTGCTTACTCAAGGAGATCGTAATTCACGATTTTTCCATAACAAAATGAGAAAAAGAAGCCGTCAACACTACCATTTTTTCGCCTAAAAAATGATCTTAATCAATGGATAGATTCGCCCTATGGAATTAACTCTCTTCTCTTGCTGATTCTTTCAAAGAAAGATTTACATCTCGCTTCCAATTCCGACCGGGAGATTGACCTCTCCTTTCTCAATCCTTTTGTCACCGATCGGGATGCAGGCTAGCCTCATAGCACCATTTTCGGATGACGACATAAAATCGAACTTTTTCGAGATGAATCCCATAAAGCTCCAGGATCCAGATGGTTTTGGAGAAAAAAAATTTCAAGCTTATTGGCCAATTGTGGGGACTCAAATTTGTCTTTCTATTAATGGTTTTTTCACCATGGTTGTATTCCTCCATCTTTAAATCATACGATCATTAACTCTTATCCCGAAAATTACAACTCCGGAACGCCTAACCATTTTTAGGCCCATAAGGCCATAAGCTTAATTAATACAATTTATAAAGCTATTCCTAAGCTACTTGGTCAAAGACTATGTCCTATTCTCAAAGCAAATATTAGCCCTCTTCAAAACGCTTTCACTACAGACAGATCTATCCATGATAATATCCTTATTGTTCAAGGATATTCTCAACTCCTTCCAAAAGTCCACTAGTAAAATAGGATGGTGTGCTTTGAAACTCGATATGGAAAAGGCTTATATGGCAAACTTTAATTAAATTGGGGTTCCCATCCAAATGGGTTCAATGGGTAAAAAAGTGTATTACTCGTCTCTTACTCTCTTAAAGTTAATGGTAGCACCACGCCTTGGTTCAAACCTTCCGGAGGTCTCCGACAAGGAGATTCGATCATCTTCCTCCGTATCTTTTTATTATTTGTATGGATGTTCTAATCCAAAAGCTAGTTTTTGAGAGTGTCAAAGCTAAGTCGGGTTTGGGCTTTAAGATTTGTCCGCGGATTCCCAAATTCCTTGTTTAATGTTCCGGATGACAATCTTGTTTTTGTAAAGCTACTTCTTCCGCTTGCACCAATCACAAAAATATCCTTGATGATTTATGCCTCATGTTTGGTCGACTAGTTAATTTTCACAAATCGCGTTGATCCTTTCAAAGAAAATCTCAAATGTTAGAAAAGCTTCTCTTGCTAGCCACTTCAATATGACCCCAAAGTCTTGTCTTGGTAGGTATTTAGGAGTTTTTTCAGCTCCTACTATCCTACAAAACGTGATTATAGTCATATCCTGGCTAATTTCCTCTGAGAGAATTCAACATTGGGAATGCGGTTTTCTCTCGAAGGCGACCTTCATACCCTCATTCGGTCTAATTTGGAAGCTCTTCTAGCTTACACTTGCTCTTCAGCTCTAATCCCCTATGATATCTGCAAAACTATTGACTCCATGCATCGCGGTTTTTATGGCGGCAAAATAAAGATAAAAATAGCACCCCACTTATAGCATGGCATACTATATGTTCTCCTAAGTCTCATGGTGGTATGGGGTTTGACGAACTTTACCGCTCAATAAAGCTTTCTTAGCCAAGCTTGGTTTGGAATTTGTTTCTCAAAGCACACTTTTTGGACAACCCTAATCAAGGAAACATATCTGTCTAACAATTCCTTTTTTTGAGTACGCACCCAAATTCAATGATTCTCATATACGGAAGAAGATTTTAGCACGGCGTGACCTTCTTCGGAAAGGGTATTAGATGGAAAGTTGGAAATGGTCAATCAATTCTTTTTAAAGCTTGACAAGCTGTCTGGGGATAATCTATGTGATATTCTCAAAATGGATTGAAATAATATTGATATAGAACTAAAAAAAAGCCAACTTTATCACGACAAATCATACTTGGGATATCACCAAGTTAACTCACAAGTCGGCCCCATCACCTTCTTGTCAAAATCAAGGGGATTCCCCTTCCAATAAATGACATCCCCGATGTTCCAATGCGGGGCCCTACTCCGAGTGGTGACTTTTTAGTGAAATTTGCTCCTTGGTTAGCTCATGATTCGCCTAAAAGACCACCCTGGCCTTTTCAATGGATTTGGAAGCTAGACATACCTCCCCAAATTACAACTTTTTGTTTGGCAAATTTCCCACAATAGCCTTCTTTGTCGGATCTACGATGTTTAGTAGGAAAATTTTACTAACGAATCTTTACCCTCGCTGCGAGTCGTAACCCGAAACTATTGACCACTTGCTCTTAATTGCCCCGAACTCCCAAAGTATTTGGCGGCTTGCGAGGTCACTTCTTGGTGCTCTGCGCCAATGTCCTTCCCTCCACTTTAGACTTCTTACCTGGGACTTTAAGGGGAAAACATACTTTCTTTGAATTGCATTTTTCTTTTCTGGAGCATTCGGAAAGAGAGAAATTCTATAATTTTCAACAACGAAAAGTGGTGCCGCCAACGTATTGTTCACCCAAGCTAAATTTGCTCATGATGAATGGAAGTGCCGCTTACAAGTGGATGCTTGTCCGGGCTCTTGGTTCTCCTTTTAGACGAGCACCATCCCCTTCCCACTTACCCTCCCTCGGTTACTCTTGTAGCACTGGAACCCAAACCTCACTCATTCTTCAAGTTAAACTTTGATGGTTCGGTTCGTGGGTTGGATCTTGTTGTTGGAGTTATCATCCGTAATCATGAAGGCCAACTTCTACACGCCAAAGCCTTCAATCTCGGCCACATTCTGTTCTTATTCCGAAGCCTTTGCACTTCAACAAGGTATCAAGCTTGCTTTGCATTTGGGTATTCACAACATCATCATTGAAGGTGACAACCTCTTGGTCATCAACGCAGTTAAAAATCTTTGGTCTACTCCATGGAAGATTGCTAATATACTTGCTGATTGTAAGATCATGCTCACTCAATTTGCCTCTTGCCAAGTCGAGATATGTTTTCGGGGAAGCAAACCACGCTGGCGATTGGATATCTAATGTAGGGCATCTAGTAGTTTTTAGTTTCGATGTTTCTCCTTGTAATAACTCTTCTCTTACTCCGGCCCATTCTTGTATCCGATACATTAGGTATTCCCCTCGAGGGGAGGGTCGCCTAATGTTCTTTTCTTACCTTGAAAAAAATATAGGAGTATAATTTATGTTTACGTAGGGTTTTGAATGACGTTAAAATTCGTTAACTAGGTTAGCATAAGGCCATAATTCATTTGGCATCGTGGTTAGTATCGGCTTTATAGTATAACTTGATTGCTACTATCTAAACTCGAGGTGATCAACGTTAGCTCGGCTCCGAATATGTACGGGCTTCGACATATTTTTTGGGCTCGGTTTTTATTTGGGATAGATTTCGGGAAACCTAAAATTTTTTTAGCGCAAATTTTAGCCTAGTCGGATTTTGGCCGAAAAGTCCATTGCTTTTGGCTCGAAAAGCGGCCTTTCAACAAAAAAAATGGTACGGAATTTGGCCCGGCCCGACAAGTGGGCAATTTTTTTGGCGGCGACACGACCTTCCATTTGATCACCTCGAATCTAAACCATATTAAGTTTCGATTATCTCTTTCTTAATTTTTTATGTTCAACTTATCTACATATGTTTGAACTTATACGAACTTATTTTTCTTATTTTTTGCAAACTTATTTGAACTTACTTTGTGAGAGTATTAGACTTTATTTCCTGTGAGCTAATATGATTATATGAACTTACTACACCAGATTAGTCCTTATCCTCTATTATATAAGGAAAGAGGGAGCTATGGCTCCCCCTATAGCATAAAAGGATAAAAATAAGTCAAACTCAAATATAGCATAAAAAATTCACTAAAATGTTGGAGGCAAATAAGTAATAATTGAGCCAAAAAAAAACAATTGAGCACAAGAGTTAGTACATTTTTTTTGGGTGAGGCACAAGACTTAGTACATTCCTTGTGAAAAAGTAAAAGAGAAATTTATATGCATCAAAAAATTTGATCAATCAATACACAATCAAGTATTACATCAAAAGAAAAATATAATCAATTAACAAAGTGAAATGGTTTAATTAACACAAAGTACTTTGTTGATAAAAATAAAAGAAATACTAAATATATCTATATAACATTCTTTTATCGCTCATCAGTTCTAATTTAAAAACTTCAAAGAAAGTATAAATAAAAAAACTAAAATTAAAAGACAGGTTAACTGGTTAACTTATATAGGCTTAACCAACAAAATTAGTTAGCCAAAAAACAAGTATGTCTAATGTTCAAATTTTCACTAAAAGCTAAAATTTATATTTAAAAAAAATGAGGGCACGCGCACGTGCATAAATTGCTAGTTATTCATTATCTAAACTTTTGGGGTTTTCTACGTGAGTACACTTGTGTTTTATGAAATTACATGTTGTCGCGACTTTTTGAAATTTTCACGTTGTACCTCTATGCTTTCTAAACGTTACACAAAATACCCTTATACACGATATCAAACAGTAGATTTTGGGACTTTCTTACCTTGTGGGCATAGAGTGAGATTTTTTAGCCTTGTTAGTTGCCGAGGTTTGAGATATGATATGAGAAATGGAAGGTTAAGTGAGATTTGGTATAGGATTTGCTATTAGTAAAAGTATTTTGTGTGATGTTTAGAAAGTTTTGGCGTCTAATGTGGAGAGTTAAAAAAGGCAGTGTCCAATGTAGAATTACGTAGAACAAAGAGGCACTATGTAGAACAACCTTTCCTTTTTTAGGAGAAAATTAAATCGAGATATTATTGCAAATCAAGCTCCGCAAAATAATCTCTCCCTCCGTAACACATTACTTGCAACATTTGCCAAAAATGGGTGTAACATATTACTTGCAACAATTTGAAACTTTCCATATATGGCAAAATTTAGCATGTAAAATGTCAAGCCATGTGATTTATCTCTCTCTTTTTCACAATTAATTTCCTTTAACCATACTTACTAAATTTTACCTAAGAAATCCCCCAAAGTCAATTGTTCATTGTTGTAAGTATAGTAATGTGTTACAGAAGGAGTACTATACTTTCGACTTTCGGGGATCGAAACTTATTATTTAACGGGAATTGTCTGAAGTTATTTTTTCTGATATATATACTGAAAATGAAACACAATTGGTAAAACAAAAAACCACTCCATCTTTATTGAAGGTGGGATGGTGAGACCAGAGACTAGGTGTGTTCTTAAGATTGGCTAACAAATCGTCATATCCTCTAGAAAACTGTGCCAAACTGCCAACTACTCCATTTTCAGGACTTGGGACTACTGACTAGTTTAGTTTTCATTCACACACAGAAGAGCTACACGCCTACACTACTTAAATGGCGTTTCCGTAATTTTGACCCTTCCTTTCCCAATATTTCAGGTACCCCCAATTCTTTCAACAATATCCTTTCTTCTCCTCCATGTCTGTCGTCTGATTGTTTCTCCATCACCAATTCTCCGTAAAACCTCTCTCAAACCAAAACTTCACTAACAAATTACAGTCAGAGGAGAGAGAAAACCTCGACTGAAGGACTCCAATAGAAGAAAAAAAAATGGTGGATGCGAGCGATAAAGTGACGTATTTTCAAGCAATAACTGGTTTAGAAGACACAGATTTATGCACGGAGATTCTCGCCGCGCACAATTGGGATCTAGAACTCGCAATCGCAGCTTTCACAGGAGATCACAATACTTCCGAACCACCTCCCCGATGTCGGCAGCAGTGGCCAATCTCTTCCTACTTCATCGTTAAACGACGCCGTTTTAAGGTCCGATTCCATACCTGGAAACCCTAGTTTAGTGTGGAAGGTTATAACTCTCCCAATTTCTGTTGTTTCTGGAAGTCTAGGGTTGATCTCCGGCGCTGTTGGGCTTGGGATATGGGCCGCAGGTGGAGTTTTATCTTATTCGCTTGGGATGTTGGGCCTGGGGGGCCCGTCGAGGTGGGGATTCGTCAGGTAGCCCATTGGTTCCGGTGTCGAGTTCGGCTGCTGAGGCTATGGAGTTTGTTTCGACGTTGGAGAGAGAGTATGGGTTGTCTATGAGAGTGAATTTTGTTTCTGAAGGGTTTATGGATGCGCTTCAGCGGTCTAGGCACGCGTATAAGCTGTTGTTTGTGTATTTACATTCGCCTGATCATCCTGATACGCCAATGTTTCTGGAGAGGACGTTGGGGAATGAAGCGTTTTCGGCGTTTGTCAATGAGAATTTTGTGGCGTGGGGTGGGAGTATTCGAGCTAGTGAGGGATTTAAGATGAGTAATAGCTTGAAGGCATCGAGGTTTCCGTTTTGTGCTGTGGTTATGGCTGCTACTAATCAACGGATTGCTTTGCTTCAGCAGGTAGGACTGCTGTTTGTTGATATAGTTCTTTTGATTGATTTCGTCGTTGTTTTTTTAAGTTTCTTTTGAACTGCTTAATGTTAGGTAGGAGTTTATGATTTGGTTTGATGTAGGTTGGTAGTACATGGGAGGTTTTGTTTGGGTTTTGGGGAAAACAGGAAATGGATAATGTGATCATGAACTTATAATGCAGGCACCTAGTCGGGCTCAGTTCAGAAATTTCATGAGAAGTTGTGATGATAGTTGTGATTTAAGTGGTTTTTCCGTGTGATCGTCGAAGTTTAGCCAATTGTATGTGTACAGCACGACGGTCTATTGGCTGCTTTGGGCTCCTTTCTTTTGGGTTTAGTTCGTGGGATTTATTTCAGTTCCATGATGCACTGTTTGATAGCTTTTGTTTGTTAGAATTGCTGACATTGCCAGTATTAGGCTATTAGCGAGGTGGGACGGATAAGCTTTAATGACAATCGGTTTGAGCTATGATGTCCATATTTGTGAATCTTTTGGGAGTGTGGTTGGGAATGCAGTTACAATCGTGACGTGGACTTGTAAACAAAGGCATTTTGGATGGTAGAAGGAATGGGACTAACAAGCTAAACTGATTTCTGTAGATCAACCTTTTTGTACCTCATCTTGTGCAGAGTATCTCTTGATATCCCAAGTATTTTAGTAGTAAATAGTAGGAGGATAAGAGTCAGTCGCTCTTGGCCTTCCAGACTTATTATCAAAAGCTTATGTGGGCTGGTAAAGTCAAGCCAAGTGTTTTAGCATAGAATTTAGTGAAGGTTGTAGGCCTGCTGCTGAGAATCTTGTTTATATGTGGGCTCGTGCTCAGACCTAGTGGGAAACCTTGTCATCAATTATATCAGTATGAGCTAGTAAATTTATTTGGGTTTTGTATGCTAATTTCATAAATCCCCTTTGCCACTTGTTAACCTTTGTTCATCCTTAAGATAGACAATGGGCCAATAAATCGTTAGTGGCTCCATGGGCATCTTACGAAACCTTGTGGTGATAATGTCAATTGTAGAATTTGGCTGCAATAAAGTTAAGGAAACTGGAAGCGGATGGAGCATTAGAAAGATGTGGAGTTCAGTAGGGTTAGTAAGAAGATATGCCATGTCATGTGCATGTATGATGTTGAAATTCTGTAGATGATTTGGCTTCAATAAAGTCAGAGAAGTGGATGTGGAAGGAGCATTATAAAGTTGATGTGGAGTTCGGTTTGGTTAGTAAGAGGATCCATGTTAAGTGCATGTATGATGTTGAAATTCTATAGATGATTTGGCTTCAATAAAGTTCGAGAACTGGACGCTGGTGGAGCATTAGAAAGTTGTGTGGAGTTCAGTAGGGTTAGTAAGAGGGTATGCCATGTCCTGTGTATGTATGATGTTGAAACTCTATAGATGATGGTTAGGTTGTTCATACTTCATTGACCACTAACTGAAAGTGGAGTATGCTTGGAGTTGGACATTGGTAAAAACTACCAATGAGACATGGTCATTGAACTAGGACATGGAGGCTGTCATTGGTGCATCATTATGACGAGGAGAGAGCATCGAGAAATTAATGATGAAACTTCACTGATGCTGACCAGGCTAGTCACTGTCGGCTTAATGAAAGTGGAGGCTGGTTGGACATTGTTGTTGGGGGTGATTAGGATGTTTGGAAAAATTTCAAAATTTCAAAATGGTCATTGAAGTATGAAGTGGAGGCTGTCAGTTGTTCATCCGTATGAGGAGGAGAGAGCTATGAGATCGAATGATTGAATTCTGCTAAATGTGATTAGGGTGTTCACTGACCACTAAATGGAAGTGGCAGCGGAATTTGGACTTTGTTGTTAGCGTAAGAAAGAATTTTGGCAAAAAATAGATTGAAGGAGGCTGCGATTTCCATTTGTGACTCTTACTGTTTCAACTTGAGATATTGGAGGTTTTTGGTGGTTTCGAAATGGATTTTATGATTATGTTCTTATATCAGAGGTGTGTAGTCACACTTACTAGTTACTAGAAGTCTTGGTGATGCTCCTAATGAATCAATTGGTTATCCTTTTGAAATGCTTCTTCCGTATCTTTATAATTTCTACGTTTCCTATGCAAAAAAGTTTGGTATTAATCATGAGATATCCATTTTTAGTAGATACCTTCTGACCTTCTCTCACATATCTACTCTTTCACATGGTTGTGGGGATCACATGTCCCCAACTTGTCTGTATATTTTCTGTTGCTCTAATATATGTGCACTACCCATATGTAGTGATAGTAAAAGAACAGTACGACTTTAATCCAGTTTGTTTATGTATAGCCTGACGGTCTCCAGACAGTTTCTTATTGTATCCTTTATTTTGTATTTTGTTCGTGGAACTCATTGTAGACGGGACCATGGGTAAAGCATATACTGATCAGTTAAGATTTCCAAGATTTGATGTTACCAATTACAGTTTTGGATATAATATTTCTTTGTGAACATGAGAAGTATAAGCATATCCACTTCTCAGTATTGGCAAGGTAAAATGGATTAGTATTTACGTCCTACTTGAGATTTATGGCTTTGTTTCGAACCTCTTTGGACTTTGGAATGTGACTGTACCTGTAACTTCAGATGCTCCTTGGAACCGAAACTAACCCTGGATATTGAGAGGAATAGAGATCAACAAACACCAAGTCAAGCACCTGTTGAACTAGGTTCTTCAGGTCAACCTTTGTGCTTGATCTTGTGCTAGATATCTCTCAAGTCTTAACTCTTAAGGGCTCAAAAAGTGAAGTAAATAGGACATTTTGAGTGCCCTCTTTGGACTTCTAGACACTATTGATGAAGCAATGTCAATTGGTTGAAGTACTTTGTGGATGTTTGCCTCTTTGGAAAATGGAATGGCTGACAGTGGTTGGCAAAGCCTATAAAGCCTGTTTTGTAAGAAGACAGAAAGATTGGCTTTTTGCTGAGAAGTTGGATTGTCGTTGAGCTTCTACAGAGATCAAGTGAGGAGCGAAGTCACCCATCAATTGATCTTAATTTGTAAATTCCTATGTGAAAAGGAGATCAGGTGATGCACCGGTGAGAAGAATTGAAGAGTGGATGAGTAACCAAATTGTAAGGGGTAGGGGAAGACCTAAGATGACTTGGATGAAGGTAATTGAAAGTGCTATGAGGTTACTTGGGATTGAGGAGAGCATGACGTTGGATAGAAGTGGGTGGAGGGGAAGTATCCATGTGGAGGAAGGGGTGTGATTACTGCATTTATTTTGTTTTTCTCAATTGTGTTGGTATTAAAACCTTTTGTTGAAAACCACTTTTAAAACTTGTTGGTGTAAACCTAGTTTTAAAAAAAAAAAAAAAAAAAAAAAAAAAACTTCTTTAGAAATTCTTAAAACTTAAACCCTAAAAAAAAAAAAAACTTTTTTATAACCATCGTCGATGCCATCTCCTCTGGTAACGGTTTCAGTTGAAGATTCATGTTAGCCGACCCCAAATCACTTTGGGAATAAGGCTTAGTTGTTGTTGTTGTTGTTGTAAATTCCTATGTAGCATGGAAACGTTGGGTATCTGGAAATTGGAAACAATAACGTCATAGAAATGCGGAATCCTCTAATTTCAGCCATTTTCGTGGCATTATCAACATGAAAATGGTTGTGCTTTTGGAATGGGATACTGAAGTCTGACAAGTTTCCGTGCTTCATAGGTTATGTCAATAGTAATAAAGAGCTATGGTTTTTGGTAGTTCATGCAAATGCTTTAAATATCCTTTGCCAGACGGCCACTCTTCAAGTCTTCTTAATGGGCCAGCGTTTGTTAGTTGGTCCGAGGGATCCATATGAACACATGGTGATATATCCAGGAAAAAAAGTTTGGTTTCAAGAAATTCTAGAAGAGGAGGATAGGAGGGAGGGAGAGACAACTATTGTCATGAGGAAACTTGGTTTAGGCAATTTAAGGTTCTGGGTTTATTTTGAAAAGAACACTAGAAATTGCCAGTTCTGTAATTCCAGAACTCAAATGTGTTTTTATTTCGAAGAGAAAATTTCAAGTTTTGCAGTATACCTTCCAAGTGCAATTCTATCCTTCTATAAAACTAGCATATTGAGCAACAAGTCTGATCTGCGGATTTTTTTTGGGGGATGGGGTAGAGTTTGACAATAACAATGTTATCAGGATCGGGATCCTACTTTGGATCGTAGGGGTTGGTAGGATCGAATCGGTGGGATCGGATCGTAGGATCGTAAGATCCTACAATTCACCGTAAAATAGAGATAATTATGCTAGAATATGGTGAGAACATCGGGTTAAAAATTTACACACATTAATAATGACTTATTTCATTAGCAAATTGTGACAGCTTTTCAATATTCGTAAGATTGAAGTAACATGCAACCAAAATCTAATAGGAGAAATATGATATGTGAAATTACTTTATGATTCTTTTACGATAGGATCGGATCGTAGAGTCGTAGGATCGTAGAATCGTATTAAGATCCTACCATGTGATTTTTTGTGGTTGGGTAGGATCGAAAGATCCTACAAAATTAAGATCCTACGTAGGATCGGGATCGGTGAGGTCCTTCCGGATCGTAGAATCGTAGGATCGTAAGATTCGGATCGGGATTTTAACAACAATGGACAATAAGGATAAAAAGTTGGTTTGGAGTGCATTAGGGGTTAGTGATTTCTTTTGTGCAATAGTATGAGGAGGAAGAGATCAATGAGAAACAGATTTTGGACTCCATTGATGGTGATTAGGCCGATGACCGATCGATGAACGAAAGTGAAGTCTGTTTTTGGCATGGTAGTTGGGGGAGAAGAAACCTTGGTGAAAACTTGAAAGAAGAAACAATTAAATATATTAGCTTGTATGGTTGACAAAGTACCATTGATTTGGGTGGGACCGAGTGTCGGAGGATCTATTGACCTAGGTTTCTTGATTTTATCTAATGTTGCTTTCGGTTGATTGGAGCTTAGCTTATCATGGTTGTAAGTATTGAGATTGGTGAGAAAAGAAAATAACAATTTTCAAAAAAGTTTGGAAACAAGAGAATGAGAGATATGTCTTCATGCTTTTAAATGTTGAGGAGCGGATTTGAATGATGAAGATATTTTAGGCCTATGTGTTTCGTAGTTGTTTTTTGACCTTTATTCTACCCCCTTGCTCTCTTTTCTGTCTTCCAGTCTCGAAATTTCCATGTTGCTCTGAGATAGTTTTGGAGATTTAAGCTCACACGGCATGATTGGAGATGGGTTTGGAGATACATGCCCACAGCATAATTGTTGACTTCTATAATCTAAGATCTGGCAGTGGGGGGAGGATAGAAATATGTCGCCCTTTCTCTGTCGTTTTACTCTCTTTGCCTCCTTGATTGTTTGGCTCCAGTTTGTGTTCCTGGGGGTGATGGCAATAGTGGAACCTGAGTTGCAGTTATTGGCTGGTCTTTTTTGTAGGATTCCCTGGTTGGTCGGTAGTTGTGAAATGATGGACAAGTGGTCATAGATTGCAACTCAAATTGAATCTAGTGTTAATACTTAAATTTGAATGTGTTTCTGATTATTAACAACCTAGACGTAAAACTGGATCCAATTGATTTAGACTTTCAAACTTTGAGCTACCGGTGAGGTTTCTTCTCCCCATTGTGAAACTGGAAAGAGATGAACATTAGACAAATGGTGGCATTTTATTATCAATTAAGCTCTGATATGATCCTTTTTGCCAAACATAAAGCTTGTCCTACTGTGGAGATTGCAATGATAATTTTTGACTAGTAAGGAAAGGGTTGCCAACTGTAAGGTCCATCTGCTGTGCATGATGGATTAGTGAAATGAAGGTATGTATCTGATCTTGGTGTGGGAACTTCTTATGAGGATCATATCTGTTTCATCGGAGTTTGGGATGGCGTACTAGTATTGATTAGAACTCCCCACTTTCTAGTGTGGCGACCTGAGTTCAAAGAAAACACGAGAAGAGTAAATCAGTGAATATTTTTAAGTGTAAGTGCTGAATTGGGTTGATTTTTTATTCTTCTTTTTGGCTATTTTTTAGTATGTTATTGTGAATCCTTCTTTTTAATTGGGTGGTTCAGGAAGAGTGTCATTTGGAAAAAAAAAAAAAAAAAAAAGTATGCTCTACTTGAGCATCATATTGTTTATATTTTGAATATATTTAACATTTTTCCCTCAAAAAAGAAATTTCATTAACCTTTTCGGATTTCTTCTGAAATTTTATACACCTAGTACCCCTGCCATCAGATGAAGAAATATGTGGAGAATTGTAATGTGAAGTGTGATGTGTGAGAGGCCACTTCGTAAAATGTAGCCTGTATAAAATTTAGGTGTCCAGCCATATCTTATATGACCATTCATTTGAGCTTATATTGCATTAGACTGAAGAAAAAGCGTTCAATAGCACTGCCAGGCAGTGTCTTGCTATATTCACATTCCATTTGACTGGATATGGACAACTGCAGTTTCTCTATATCTGTATTGAGAGTATGAGACACATGGCAACTTCTAATCTTTCTGTAAGCTGCTTTAAGTTGGTTTCCTTGTCGCATCTAACCGAGTTTGGCATATTGAATCTGGAAACAGTCTTTGTGTGAGTGTTCCAGAAGCAGCTTTTGTATCTGTCTCTAGATCTCTCTAGACTGGACCGGGGTTAGGATGCATACATTGGATTTTGAATATAGGTTTGTTGTAATTATTATTAATGATACTTCTAAAGTTCTTGCATCTGGGATTCATTAGCTGTTTGCCGTTGCCGCAGTGTTATCTAAAAAAGGCTTATGCAGACTAAAGAATGCTGATTTGAAACTGGTCGTGCACTTTCTTGCCTGTCGACATCAAGCTGTTATTGAATTACAGTTGTGGTCATTATGTCTTGTAAAAGTCATTCAGACGTATCTCAGAACAAGTTTCGAGCATAGCTAGCCAGGGTTGTTCTTGTGTCTCTCTTACTGTTGAAGGTTGGGTGTGTCTGTTTTTGCGCAACTTATTTGGATAGCAGACTCTAGTTTAAAAGTATCTGATAGAATTAACTTGTCTGGTAGCTATTTGATTTTTGTCAGCATTCATTTAGTTGATAAGTGTATAACTTCACTGTAATGCTTCCATTCAGTTGCGTACTCACTTTTATTAGTATACTTCTGCTGTTTGGTTATTGTCCAGTGAACTTCACGTATTTATTTGCCTTTTATAAACTGTATCACTAATTTCTTGTTTGCTGTAGATTGAGGGTCCAAAATCTTGTGAAGAGATGCTTTCTACATTACAGAGAGTTCTGGAAGAAACTGCTCCTGTACTTGTCTCAGCCAGGCTTGAAGCAGAGGAGAGGAGAACCAACATGCGTTTGAGGGAAGAACAAGATGCGGCTTATAGGGCAGCATTAGAAGCTGATCAGGTATCCGTGTAGTATCCCCACTTTGTTTCTGTTGTATGCATTTGCCTACTTGTTGCTGGTCAAAAGGCCTTCGAGTCAACTTTCTTACTATGTATACTAAAGTCCATAGCCTTCTTGTTTGTGACAATTGGGCCAATATAATTGCCTGGAGGTATCCAAATTCTGCTTTGAGATTGTATTCCTGAAAGTTCACATGAATGCATACTGAAATCTTGCCAGCTCAAAGGGTAACTTACTAACTTTCTTGGGTGACCTGTAAGCTTTTGGGTACTGTTTACAGTTCTTTCTGATGACTTGTGATAGTTTTGGTTGAATTTTTGGCAAAGATTGCTGAGTCAGTTGTGGATCAGCCTTCGACAAATTATTTTTTATTTTCTCTCTGTAATGGGTCTGCATAAGCTTTGCTCCCGTGAGGTTATAGTGTATGAGAGATCAGTTTCAGCAAACTGTGAAACTACAACAATATCAAGTCTCATGCTTAAAGTCCATTACCTCTTTGGGCCTATGTAAATGCATAGAGGCTGCCAATTCTTCTTTGAGATGGTTTCATGGGAACTTCACACAAATGCCTGTTGATATCTTGGTCAATGGAGTTTTAAGTTTTTAGATTTTTGAAGGTCAATTTTTAAGTTTTTGTATGCTGTTCACAATTGTTTTTGATAAATTATGACAATTGTGAATGAATTTAAGCAAAGACTGCTAAGCAGCTGTTGGCGCAAAAGCACATATTCCATAAAAAAATAAAAAAGCGTGCGGCGTGCGCGCATACTATTTGCTTCCTTGAGGTTATAGTCTATGAGATGCCACTTTAAGCAAATGGCAAAATTGCCATGATACTCGGCCTCATGGTATGGAAAAGTCGAAAGAGTTTGGGTACAGAGAAGACAACAAGAAATTTTGCTGTCCGAGCTGGTTATAAGTATTAACTGTTTTCTTATCCAAAGATGTATAGTCTCATCGGTCTCATCAGGGTCCTTAATAGTCGCGGGTATATTGCTCTTTTGGTGATCCTGTGTGACTTACACTTGTTATACTCAGGCTAGGGAGCGGCAGAGGAGAGAAGAGCAAGAGAGGCTTGAGAGGGAACGTGCTGAAGCAGAGCAAAAACTCCGTGAGGAAGAAGAGGCCCGTGAGAGAGAAGCACGTGAAGCAGCTGAAAGAGAAGCTGCCTTAGCTCGTAGGAAGCAGGAGAAGGCTTTGGCTCTGGGTGCCGAACCTGAGAAAGGACCTGATGTTACTCAAGTAAATCCCTTCTTTATCTTCTTTTGTTTTGTTGATATGACTCATTGACATTCAAGATGAATTGCATACCATTGTATCAGTCTACTAGTATCTTTGTGCAGTGTTCTTTATGCGTAATGGTTAATATTGAATCATTGTTTCTTGGACTCTTCATTTACCTCAACTACTCATGTTCAACACTTTGTCATGGGTATGGACAAATTTTGAAACTCCATTTTAGGCCAAATGAAGGAAAATTTTCAGAACATAGCTGAGTCGAAGACTTGGATATGTACTCGTGTGTGACACAAGTACTCGAGTCCAAGTCCAAGTAACATGGAATCTGATTATCTATTTTCTAGATATACCTTTGTTTCTTATTTCACTAAGAAAGCATCTAATGATATGGATATAATCAGGTTTTGGTGCGGTTTCCAACTGGAGAACGCAAAGACAGGAGATTCCATAGCAGTGCAACAATCCAGTCTATATATGACTATGTTGATTCTTTAGATTGCTCAAACTTGGAGGACTATAATCTAGTCTCCAACTTCCCTCGGACAGTATATGGCCCAGAAAAGCGTACTTTGACACTGAAAGAAGCAGGCTTGCATCCTCAAGCAAGTCTTTTCATGGAGCAAAACTTGTGAGCTAAGATGTATGTATTTGAACAAAACTGATCATGTCTCTTTTGTTAAGTAAGTCGATCAACTTTCTGATAATTATAATGCAGTGTATTTTTCCTTAAAATGCTTTATGACAACTCATTTGGCTCAAGTAGAAGGTGGATTCAATAAGGAATATTCATTCTATTACTAATCCCAATATCTTGCTTCCTTGGGAGTTCTTTAGATATCCTTTGGCTGAAAAGGAAGTAAAGATACCATCATGATAGAATCCGCTGTTTATCTTTAACTAACCCTACTATCTCCGTTTTCTTAAAGTTGCAACATAAGAGACCCGTGCGATGGAAGAGAGATAGAGAAAGAGCGAGTATAGAGTAAATTACTAGAATATCCTGGCATTCGTACACACTATGGGTAATTTGGTGACTTCAGTCAGTAAGGATAGTTATATTCTTGTTACGTGCATTACTGCCTAACTTGGTATGCATTTGTAGTAGTACTTATCAAGTTATCAAAGAAAAGGGTGCGCTATGGTCCACCGGCCATCACAGATGACTTGTGGTATCCGTAGAGATTAAATGTTCGACTAGTATTGTTGTCCACATACGGCTACCAGACGATGTTCTATGTGGCAATCTGATTGTTGGCTGGATTTGACTTCAGAGTTGATAAAATGATGCTGGGAATTGGGATAACAAGAACACACGAAGAGCTCATGCAGATGAGAGATAAAAGAGTAACCTTATACTCCTAATTCAAAGAAAAATTGATGTTATTCTAATTACGATATCTCTTGCTATGGATTTTGAAAGAATTATTTGCTCTTCGTTGAAATGAAATTAAGAATCATCATTAAAAAAATTAGTATTGATTAGTAACCTTATACAAATATGTGGAAGATTGTAAGAGCATCAAGCGGGTCACTAGTGAGAATCACATTAATTTAATAATTGAATTAAATAACTAATTCATTATATAATTGTAGACTTTAACTTTTAAGAGCATTAAGTGGGCGCAACATAATTAAAAAACTTTCAAATCTAACGTAATTAATATTTCCTTTTTGGAGATAAAAGGAAGATTGTTATCTATATTGAGCCAAATGACATCTACTTAACTACGTGCTGTAATATTTTTAGATTGGAATATTATATAAATTTCAACTCCTACTTATGACTTTGTTTACGTTTGAGTTCTATCAGTTTTCATCGAGGACGAGGTATCTTTTCAAATTTAAAACTACACGAACAATATGTCGAATGAAAATCTACATAAACAATATATCAAATTAGAAGCAAAAAAATCGAAATAATCTGATAGAACTTTGTTCATACTAATAAACATAATTTGATCCTCCATAATTCAATGGAGAATAGATCAAGTACATATTATAGATGAGACAAAATACTATTTTAAAAGAAACAAGGCACTTGGTTAGAGGCAGGAAAGCATAGGACATTAACACCCTGTGTTTCATGTTGTTTGTTTGCATGGTTTTTTTTTAGTTCTCTTTCTTCCTATATTGAATAGTTAGGTTTCTCCTAACATCCCTTAAACCGATCCGTTAACCTTCCTCATATTTTGGGTTCCCCTAAATTTCTTTACACTTGAGCATAAATACAAGTCTCCCACACCTTATGAGTTGCAAGTTGTCACGAAATGCACATCTAAGACCAATTATTAGCGCTATGAATTAATATATATCCTTCCGACCCATTTTATCCATACCAATCTACACCTTGAGCAATTTTTCAGGGGATCACCTTTCTCAAGACTGCTCCTACCTAAGCATATTAAAATATGGAGCATGTAAACAAATGAGCTTCCTAATCAATCTCTAATCTTGTTCATGTTCAAACTAATTTATGTTAGTTAAGCACAAGTTTGAGCTCATTGTTTGAGCTCAATACTCGAGCTCAATTTTTTAAAAAAAATTTACTTATTTAGAAATCATTATGTTCGAGCTAGGCTTTTGTTCAAATTATTTTATTGTTCAAGTTGAGTTCATAAATCAATGTTTTTTTTATATCTCGTTTAGTTTAATAAGCTAAAACTTAATGTAAATACCATATCCAACTTATAGGTATTCATGAAAATTTTTTAAAGTGGTTGATTATATATATCATAATTATATTATCCCCTATCACTAAACATTATCCACTATATTATAAATAAACGAGCTTTTAATGATAAGTACAAGCTTATTCATGAACATAAGTAAACAAACATTAGTGGATCATGTTTAAGCTTGTTTGTTAAACTAGCTCCAAAATGTGTTCAAACTCGATCCAATTATCAATTTCTTAGGTAAATGCTATTGGAAGTATCTAAAGTTATGTGCTCCCAAGCAGATTTTTTTGCACATTTGTCACATATTTTGCTCAAACGAGTAAATGTAAAATTTGCAAATATAAAATGTGCAAAAAACTGTGAACACTATGGAGGATTTGTATTTCCTTTGTCATAAATAAAAAAAACCTTATATCGCTAGGGTTTGAGAGAGACTGAAAGCGCGAGAAGGAGAAAAAAAAACCAAGTAAAATCAAAATAGTGTATTTTCTTTTTATAGGCAAAAATATAGAATATTTTCAAATTAGCAACTTAGCATAATTAGAATATTCTCCTTCGAAAGACAAGGTTTTTTCGATCTCCTTCGAAAGACAGGGTTTTTCGAACTCCTTCGAAAGACAAGGTATTATTTGCGTTTAATAGTGTCTCCTGTTATGCGGGGCTACGATTGATGTATTGATCGGATTAGGATTATGAAATCAACACAAGAAATTTCCTCCCCACAAAATTATGAAGCGTCAACGGATCCACCAGTTAATTCTTGTTTTATTTTGTTCAATCTGTTTTCAATATCGTTAATCACAATTGTAGATATCGTATTTAATTTTTAATTAATGAAATATAGTGTCGCTTTCTTGACTTAAAAAAAAAAAATCACAAAAATATTTTAAAAAATTATATTTGCTAACAAATTTGTTTTCTCAAAGTGCGTGGGTCCAAGGAATGAAGTGACGTGCTATTCAACAAAAACGACAGGAGCTGAAGCGGGAAGCCCGAGGGCCTCTCATACTAGTATAAATACGGAGTAGAAAAGAAACGATACCTGCCAGGCCACAACTCTCCGTTTCTTTAAGCTCTTGATTTTCAATTTCACTCTGAAAGAAAAA
Organism: Beta lomatogona; assembly: GCA_947646795.1. NCBI lineage: Eukaryota > Viridiplantae > Streptophyta > Magnoliopsida > Caryophyllales > Amaranthaceae > Beta > Beta lomatogona. The sequence goes on from CANSNZ010001134.1 coordinate 21,466, forward strand.
GAAAAAAAAGCCCTAATCCCCAAATTCTAGGGTTTCCATTTCCAGAATCTCCGAAAACACAAGAGATACCAAATCATCGCATTAATTCAATTGTGTTTCTCTCTCTTTCTCCTTTCGCAATTCGCAACTTGAAACATTGAACGTGATATGGTGATTTTGGGGTTGGTATGACAGAGTTACGAATCTCAGCGTCGTTAATGGAGGTCAAAGCTCTCAAATTTCGAATAGATTCTTCAAAGATGGATTTACTCGCTTGTCGACTCGGCTTTAAATCGTCGTTTGACTCGTATTTGATCGCTTGCGAAGCATTTTCTGAAGCAACGTTGCTTTTGATTCCTGTTGAAGTTCTTTGATCCATTGATTTTTTTCTGCTTTTCTCGATCTCTTGATTTCGATTTGCTTTTTGTTGTCATAATTGATGGATTCGATTAAGTCTTGTTTGAACGCTTCAATGGCGAAGCCACTTTCTGATGATTTTGACGATATCGCTGAGCGAGATCCTTCCGGCCGTTACATTAGGGTACGATTCTTCTATTTCCTTCTCTGAATTTTTTCCGTTTTAATTTGGTACGTTAACGAAATATTAGGGTTCAATTATTAATCTTTTGTTGTTTTATCTCTAATTAATTTCCTTGATCTATGTTTCCGCCAATTCGGTAAGCTGTTATTTTTCGTTGGTTGCTTTAGATTTTAATTGTTTTGTTGTTGTTGTTTATCCATCATAATCATCAATATTGCTATTGTATATCACGACTGAAGGTGCTATTAGAAGAATATTAAATAGTGTATTAAAGGATTTGTAGGCTATGCTTTCTGAGTTTCTGCTGTCATATTTTTTTTGTATGTTTTTAATTCTATATTATATGTGATGATGTTTTTTTTTTTTTTCTTGTTGTCTCTTTCTCTTCAGTATAATGAAATCCTGGGGAGGGGAGCATTCAAGACTGTGTATGATTCTTTCCCCAGTCTTTAGATTTATGTTTTTATTCTAGTTGCTTTCACTTTTATTTTTAGTTTTTTGTTTGTTTTATTGTAAATTTTAATATTTGGGTTAAAGTTAGCTTATAGTGGACCATCTTCATTGTCTCAGGACTCAGGAGTTCAAATATAATCTATTTTGTTTACTAACTATTTTTTTTATTTTATTTTTTTACTTTCTTTAATAGTTACAAGGCATTTGATGAGGTCAATGGAATAGAGGTTGCTTGGAATCAAGTCGACATTGATGACGTACTGCAGTCACCACTACAATTGGAGAGGTTGTATTCAGAAGTTCACCTGTTGAAGTCATTGAAACATGTAAACATTATCAGGTTTTACCACTCTTGGGTGGACGATAGTAGTAAAACTATCAACATGATCACTGAGCTATTCACCTCCGGAAACCTGAGGCAGTGAGTACTTCTCTGTTGATTCGTCATTTGCTGATAAAAAAATTACATGTATATTCACATTTTCAATCCCTTGTAATGTTGTGCTAACAAGTCGAACTATATAGGTATCGGAAAAAACACAAGTATGTCGATATGAAAGCTATCAAAAACTGGGCAAGGCAAATCCTCAGAGGTTTACAATATCTTCACAGTCAGAGTCCATGCATCATACACAGAGATTTGAAATGTGACAATATCTTTGTCAATGGGAACACTGGAGAAGTCAAGATTGGGGATCTGGGATTGGCAACTGTTATGCAGCAACCTACCGCTCGAAGTGTTATTGGTACTTTTTTAACTCTATTGTAGGCAATTAGGCATTTATATCTCGAAGAATCCATATGTAGTTACAGAATGTAACTGTCAGGGTGTTCTTGATGCAGGTACACCTGAATTCATGGCCCCGGAGTTGTATGAGGAGGAATACAATGAACTTGTCGACATTTATTCTTTTGGTATGTGCATGCTGGAGATGGTGACTTGCGATTACCCTTATTCTGAGTGCAAAAATCCGGCTCAAATTTATAAGAAAGTTACCTCGGTAGGTGATAAATTACTTGAAAAGCTTGTGCGGCGTGTTTGATAAAAATTATGTCCTGTGATTCCCATTAATTTTCTAATTGGTCTTCTTGTAGGGTATCAAACCAGCTAATCTTAGCAGGGTAACTGATCCAGAGATGAAGCAGTTCATAGAAAAATGTCTGGTTCCAGCTTCCATGAGACCATCAGCAGAGGAGTTGTTGAAGGACCCATTTCTTGAATCAAAAAATCCAGCTGGTCGAACTCCTCTTCCCGTGATGCTGAACATGGGAGAATCAATCTGTTTGTCTGGACCTGAATCTCACTCCATGGATATAGACCTTGATGGCAAGAAGAGTGGTTCTAGTTTATGCTTGAAAAGCAGCTGTGAAGCTCCTCGCCATTTAAGTCTAGAAGTAAGATATAATGATGTCAAGACCTTCAAGTTAATAGGTGACATGGAAGATGACAATTCAATCTCGATGACGCTCCTGTTTACTGGTTTTGATGGTATGCCAAACTATCAATAAAGCTGGCCTTTTGTGAGATGTCTATCTGCTGATGGAAACTGAGTTTATATTTTGCTCTTCAGGTCATATGAAGAACGTTCACTTTATATTTTATCTTCAAACTGATACCACCGTTTCGATTGCGTATGAGATGGTTGAAGAAGTCGACGACTTATCTGGAGAAGATTTGGTGCCAATAGTTCAGTTGATGGAGCAGCTGGTTGCAGAACTGTTGCCTCACTATAGGCCACCTTCTAATTTTAGTCTTGCTGAATTCATCAGTTCGCTTGAGGAATCATCTGGTTCAAGCCATGCCCTGGATTCACTCAGGTATCTTCTAAAATCTGGAATGTTTAAGGTCACCACAGATGTAACTGGGGTTGGAGAAGATCATGGTGCCCGAGAATCTCTTGCTTCAGGGATATCTGTTGAACACAATCTGGTGAATGGACTTCATGATACTGTTCCAAGTGCTTGTGATTGCTGTAAATTCTCAAACAGGTATTGGTGGTTGCATTTGTCAGCCTTATTATTAATGGTGTTCGTCTAATACTTTTTCTCAAAACATATAATATATTCATTACCTGATGCAGTATCACATTTGATGGTTTGAACTTATCGAGCATGTCGTCTTTGCCACCGATGGAGAAAGATCTGTACAATGAGGAACTAAAGCAGGAGCTCAACGCAATTGATTCTCAGTACCATGAATGTCTTCGTGAGCTCTCGAGGAAGAGGGAGGAGGCGATAGAGTATGCCAAGAAGAGGTGGGCTTGTAAGAAGTTTTAGTTGCTTGGGAGCTTCTAGGATGTTTTAGTTGTTTGGGGGCTTCTAGGAAGTTTTAGTTGTGGCTGAAGTTCTGGTTTAGGCTTTCACCATAGGAGAGTACACTTTTTTTTTCCCTATTAGTTTTGATTGTAGAGCTGGTTTTTTTTAACTAGTGATTTCTGCTCCCTGCCAAGCAGTGATTTGTAAATTCATTTTAGTTGCAAATGAGATGGTATTTTTCTCGAGTGGTCTATATTATATTTTTTGAACTTGTCTGCGCCGAAGGCAGTCAGGCAAAGAGCTGAAAAGTAGAAAACATAGTTTCAGAACAATAAAAAGGTCTGTTTGTTTTTGATTTATGCCTCGAGTTTTTGTTTTTCTGAAATCCTATAAACTGGAATATGAAGACCAAATAAAGTAGTTTTTAAAATTCAGTTGTCAGTTTTTAAAAATGAATATGATGATGTTGCATACAATATAAATATTAAATCTTTAAACCAAAAATGAAAAAAAATTGACACTGATACCAAAAAGTAATTCAATACTACAGATCTCAGTGAATGGGCAGACATTGCAGAATAACCATTCAAGACCATTATATCCTGAAACTTTACAGTTGCTGAGTTCCAAAACAGCATATTCAATCACGTCTAAAGGCCACAGCCTATCAGCGTCTGCCCCATTAAACGGAGAGTGAGAATAATGTATTATACACAAGCAGATCACCCAACTCTCTACTTGTATAAAGATCACAACCACAAAGTGATACAGCTTAGCTCACTTGGTGGGGATTTCACCTCATGACCTCAAAGTTAGGGGTTCGAATTCCATAAGTGAGGGGCACAAAGAGATACAAATGACAAATAAATATATTTATTGATACAGAAATCTGATATATTGACACATTGAGTACCAAGAATGAAATATTTTAAATCAAATGGACAATATAAGCATGAGAATAGAGAACAATCAACAAACTTACACCATCCCCCCCCCCCAACACCCTCCCATTAGAAAACAAAGAGAAACTCACAAGAAAATGCGGACGAGAGAAAAATGGAACTTCACAACAATTTACTAATTATTTTTGACAGATCCTATATTCCTATACTTATGCAATTCTTCATAAGTTCATTCATACTTCCAACCCATGACTTCATGGCACTCAGGATAGTAGACAGAAAAAGAGGGTGACTTGTACAACAACTACCAATTATCCTTGACGATCTTGGACTTTTCCAGTATGTATTTGCCTTCTTTGTACTTCTGAGATTCTTCATAAGCTCGTTCATACTTCCAACCAAGCACCTCACGGCAGTCTGAGCAAGAGACATCCGCAACTGTGTGGAGACCCGTCATGAGATGTCTGTCCTCTTTTGGTCCCACATCAATGTTCATGGCATGGGAAAAGAGAAAGGCTCTACTATTTCTTCCCTGATTTATTATTCGGAAGGAGCAGTCAGTAGAAGAAAATATAGATGCAACTCGTTCTGCATTAAACATATAGAGTCACAGAAGTAATAAGATTCATGACATCCATTCTGAAACACAAACAAAACCCTAACTGATCATCAAATCTTTCAGACCCCATTAAAGAGGCAAATGCTGCAGAAATTTGACTTTTATGTGCTCAACATTGAGTATAGGATGATGTCAACAGCTATGAAGGGTGCATTATTGTTTCGCACAACAAACTTAGAACTGAGAGGGCAAGCTATATGGAGAACTTAAAGAGAATAAAGAGGCTTAGTATGGAAACTTAACAAATAGGATAATAAGTATCAATACAACCTTCCAAACATATTGATGCCCGCATCCTACAACTGCACCAAGAAATACTTTTAAACAAGAAAGGTAACTGAATATATAGAACAATGTATAAACTTCTTCACCTGAAAAGCTTTAGAAATGATATCATCATGAAGTGCAACATTAGTTCGACAATTGCTGCAACTGTACACCCTAGGGCCGATCAATCCCGCCATCAAAGCTACAAGAGACCCTCCAAATTTTTTATAAGTAGGTTAATATACAAATGAATGACAATAAACCGTCAAACTCAAATTCTTGTTTCACATGCCCGTCAAAACACGAAAACAATAAATAGTTACAAAAATTAGAAAAAGAAGGTAGTCTATATAAATATTTACAAAAAAACAAAATAGTAATTATAAAGTTATACATAAGCACTTAAAAGTAAAGCAACATATATATGACATTTAGTGGTCTGACTGATCAAATAGTATGACTAGATACCAGAAGATCAAGATAAATTGCGACACTTTATAGTAGTAATCCTTAAGAAAATGCACATGATTTTCTTTCTTAGTACTTACTTCTCGCTTAAGCCTAAAGATTGCTTCTGTTCTGATGAATCTTCCTTTGATAAAAAATGGCAACTATTGGAGACAAAACAAGTTATGAACATACATCAGTTTGCACAGAAAGGCCTAATTTAGCTTCGAAGCGTCAATATTACACATTTCAAACATCAGCAAACAAATAAAACAGTACTAATTAGACATCAAATTCCCAGTTAAATGACAATGAATCATGACAGTATCCCAAATTATAGTATACACTATAAAGGAATGCGCATGAATTATTTGGAAGAATCTTTCTTTGATCATACATCAATATCAACACAAAAAGATCAACCTAACTTAAAATGGTCAAAATTATACATTTCAGACATCAATAACCAAAGAAATTGTACTACATAGATATCATATTGTCAGTTACGATGTACTAATTTCTTGATTTCACTCCAAGAATTAGCTGATCAACTTGATGTAGAGAATAAAAATGAATTAGGTGCTGTAACAAAACAAGGAAATTTGAAAGCACATGAACTGTAATTGACAAAAGAAAATTAGTAAATTGGAGACATACCTTATATAAGACGATAATTGATAGGAGAGAAAGGGGAAAAAGTTAGGGATTTGAGAATCGTTGAAGTGTGAGTTGCGTAGAAGGAAGAGAACTCCGGGAAGAAGGTGGGGATGATCAGAAAATAGCAAGTTGCCGACAGACGCTTCTTCTTGCAGTAGAATGCTGCGGTCCGACCCAATAAAAATACAAACATTACCGGGCCCGTTATTATTGATCTCCAAATATTTACTAAAAGTCTTGTGAATGGACCACACCAGAAATGCCTAAATCAGAAACGATTTGAATATTTTTTGTTCAGAACAATTTTGATGGTATATTCAACAAAAAACATTACATTTATTACATAAAGGTCGTATATATATACCTAACATGTAACCTGATTATAGGTATATTATCACATTGATGTACCAAGTTAAGCTTGGTCTAGTGGTAAGGAAATAACCTTCCAACCTCGAGGTTGGGGGCTCGATCCCCACCAGGGGAACGGGAGAGAGTTTTCTCTTACCATCTCCTTACTCTCAAAGTGTCTGCCCGCAAACCCAGATCGGGTTAACATGTGAGAGGTTCCGATTTGGCAGGGCCCTTCATCTTACCATGGGGTCGCCAGTAGGGGTCCAAAAAAAATATCACACTGATGTTTTTAGTTCCACTATACTACTTTATTGCTTAAATATACTATTTTTTTTTTTCCTAAATATACTATTTTTGTTGATGAACTAAATAAAAAATGTATAGAATGCGGAGGTTTAGAGAGTGAGATTGGGGGGCTGAAGAAAATGTGTAGAGAAAGAAATATTTGTGTATCTAACAATAGAAACAAGAGGACCAGAGGAGAAAAGGAGAAATGCGTACATCAATATTTTCACAAAAGTACTCATATAGTGGAAATTGATTAAAGCACTTAGTATAACCTAAATGACTAAGATATCCTTAGTACATTAATATTATCATATCTTGCAATTCCATGGCTAGGTGAATACTGAATAGTGATGCAGAACAAGATAAATTATGAAAAAGCAAGTTATAGATTTTTGAGTATCTTATAATAGGGATTTGAGAGCTAATAAGGCATGTATGAAAGGATTATTTGGGGTTGTGAATTGTGATATGAAGTATGCAAAGTGTGTACATTCATATAGTGGAAAAATGATTAAATTTTCTTATAGTTACAGACGCTTATAATATTCAAGAAGCCAACTTTTGTAGAGAGAGATAGTTGTGATAAATGTCATCCTTTTATATTGTTGTGGCTCTTTTGTTGAATGACACTATCTTTATTATATATGTCAAGGAGGGTAGAACACCAAAAAATAGAAAAAAAGAAAAAAATTATTATAGAAAACTAACCACTTCATTTGTACAAATAAAATAAAACAAAAAAAAGCAAAATGTTAACCAAATTGGTTTTGTTTATAAAACCCTTAGCTAACCAAATTGGTCTTTTGCACACAACTTTTCAAAAGGGTTTTTTTTTGTTTAATTTAGGGTAGAAGAGGGAGGGAAACGAATAAGAGAGACGGGAGTAAATGAACTGACAGTCAATGCCAAAAACGTAACCGTCAATGACGGAAAAATGGAAAAGGTTTCATCTCGCAAAAAAAAATGTTTAAGGTTGTAAGTTGCAAAAAAAATTAAAATGCTATTTTTTGCAAAAATCATACTAAAAAAGTTTGTTTCTGACAAAAAAAACTCTAATTTTTTTTTTCTCTCTACATGCAATATGATATTTGTCTTGAGACTACCTGTATACGCTTAATTGTCTTGGTCTTCTGGGTTTCCAAATATGCACTATATTACAAACTAATGGATTTCCTAACCGATGATAGTATATTTTGAATCCCTACTTAGAGACTGTTCTCCCCTGCTTATTTTCAGTTCAGTTCAGTTTAGTTCAGTTCAGTTCAATTCAGTTCAGTTCCTAAATTATAATCATTACTATTAATTAGTTATAATTTAATTCGGTTCGGTTCGGTTCAGTTCAATTCAGTTCTATTCAGTTGTTTTATGCCAAAGAGAACAGACCCTTAGAAAACATTATTGTCTTTGTCCCCCTGTAATGAAATCTTCATTAGACTTAAGGGTTTGTTCTCCCCAATATATTTTCAATTCAGTTCAGTTCAATTCAGTTCAGTTCAGTTCAGTTCAATTTAGTTCAGTTCAGTTCGGTTCCTAAATTATTATCATTACTATTAGTTATAATTTAATTCGGTCGATTCGTTGCATTCGGCTTCGGTTCGGTTGCAATCCGTTCGCTTCGGTTCGGTTGCAATCAGTTCAATTCAATTCAGTTCAGTTGTTTTATGCCGAAGAGAACAGACCCTTAAATTATCGGAATCATAAAATAAAATGAAGGTTTCAAATAATGTTATATAAGATATTTTTCTTTAACGGACTTTGTAAATAATTTTTCTTACAAATTATTTATAGATGTAATTATGCAATTAATTTAACATACATAACGATTTCGCACGCATAGCGTGCATATATACTTCCTCCGTTTCATTTTAAATGCAACAAATGAATATTTTATATCTCACAAAAAATACCCCTTTGTTGCACTTAAAAGGAAACGGATGAAGTATAAGGCTAGCTATGATTAATCCAACTACCCTTATGGTGAGAACCGTGAGAACTACTCATTTTTCCTCATTTTACAAAGATTTTGCTCATTTCGCAACGTTTTTGCTCATTTTACGTTTTGCTCATTTTACGTTTTTTCTCATTTAACTTTTTTATGCCCATTTTACCTTTCTCTCATTTTACATTTTTGCTCATTTTACGTTTTTTACTCATTTAATGTTTTCTACTCATTTTATGCTTTTGCTTATTTTTTACTGTATTTTGCTCATTTTATGAAGTTTTTGCTCATTTTAAATGGTTCTCATTTCTCACCATAAGAGGGTTATCATTAGAAGTCATCCCTATATATATACATATATTTTTGGTCAAAGTCTTTATATAATTAATGAAAAAGTCAAGCGTTGCAACTATTGAAAAAAAGGAGGTAATGCCATTAATATATACCTTAAAATGACTGATATTTTTGATAATTTTATTGATAGTTTTGATAATTTAAAATATGAATTCCTCTTTTCTTAAATAATTATCCACTTGAAATTTTCAGGTCAAATTTGTATATCTTTGACCTTAGACTATCACTATCAAAATATTACTTACTTATATTCATCTCGATGTGTAATTTCAATGTATAAAAATTCGACACTTATATTATAGAGAAAGTAGTGCACTGGAGGTTGTGAAAGACAAACATGATAATCATTTAAGGATAGAGAGAGTAATATAATAAAAAAATAGTCATTTTTTTTTGGTAAAGAGAAAAACAACCTAGGACTAGCCCCTAGAATAGGACCAACCTACAACATCCTTTCGGATGATGGAAGAAAATACAATGTTAGAAGAAGAAAACCAATGCAAAAGCGAATGAGCCTCATGACCATGATGTGCCATAAAATCAACCGCTTGATTAACTTCCAGATAGCATTGATTGATAAAATCCGCTTGAAACTTCTGAAGCTTGTCCACAACATCCATAATCAAAGATTTGATTTCCGAAAGTGTAATACCCCGATTTTTAAGAGCGTTTTAATTAGCATTAATTGTAATTATAAAGTTAATTATGTTTTGAAAATTCTTATTTTATTTGAGTTTGGAATATTTGTAGTGTTTGTAATATGTTTTGTTTTATGACATTATTATTATTAATTATATTTTTGGATTTCAAATAACTAAAGTCGGTTTTCCTTCCTTCCATTTATGTTTGTCGGGTTAAGTTGGGAAACAAAACCCCCAAATCCTCTCTCTCGGTCATTTTCTCTCACCCAAAGCCCCAACCCCCTTATTTTTCTCTCTCATCATTTCTCACCCAAAGGAACCCCAAAACTCATTTCTTTCTCCTACCCGTGAGAAACCCAAAGCCCCTCACCCTTCTCTCTCTCTCACTCCGTCATCTTCCTCCCTCCTCTCGTCGGCGTTGTCGAAGCTCACCGGAGCTCCCTTTCTGCCCCTGCTCGCGCCGGTGTGGTCATGGTGGTGTTGTAGTTGTTGTTTGCTGCTGTTGTTGGTGACGGTGTTGTGGGTGGTGTGGGTGGTGTGTGCGGTGCTGCTCGTGCTGCCGTCGTGGTTGTTCTCTGCTTCCCTTTCTCCTCTTTTTGATGGTAGTGGTGGTTATGGTTGTTGAGCTGCTGCTCTGTTCTTCTCCCTCACCCCTGCACCGCCTGTGTTGCTGTTACTGGTGGTCACCATCGCTGCGTGGTGGTGCTCCTGCCTTCTCCTTACTCCTTGAGTTAATGCTCTAGTTTGGTACTACACCCCTCTTTTCTAACTCTACGTTTCTACTTCGGTATTTGCAAGCTTTGATGCTTATAATTATTGAATTCTGAAATTTGAGTTAATTAATTGATGATTTGAATGATTGTTGATGCATTCTATTCCCTGATATTTGGATTTTGGGATTTAAGTATTGAATTGAATTATATGCTCCTGGTTCAGTTAAACTTAACTGATAATTAGAAAGGCCTCAAGTGTAAACTTCAGTTTTGGGCAAATGTAAAATAAAGTAAGAATCTATGTATCATCCTTTGGATTATATATGTTGAATATTAAACCAAGTAAGATGTGAAGTTGGGTGAATCTATGGATTGATGGTCATCAAAGTATACTAGTTCCCAAATTAATAAAGTGAGTTATGGACCATTGAAATTATCACGATATTGACAAATACTAATGACTTATACCAATGGTATATATGTACCATGGGTTAATTCAGAGTATCACTAAGCGTAGGATGTTTAAGTAAACTGTGCTTAACTAATTCCTAATGTGAGACCTATGATCATCATGGGTGATGTTATCTCGAATACAGGATGGTTTTCCGAGTTTGTCGTCGTAATTGAGATAGGTGAAGATAACTTATAATTGAGGTAAGATGATTATAAGATGAGGGAAGCTGATAGTTAATGATAGTTAATGGTATTAACATGTCTACATGCAATACGACCTACATGTATTATGAATGACGAGACGTGATTTATATGCTAATAAATGACATGTGAAATTATGATGCTATGAAAAGATTTTTATGATATGTTCCCGTAAAAGGTGTGGTCTGAAAGAATGTAAAGATGATTCATGTAGATTGTGAAATGATATTTGTGAAACTGCATTATATGAGAAAGGTATTATATTATATTTCCGTAAATGATCTGAAAGTATGAAAGGATTACGATGACGTTTATGCTATGATTTGTTACGTATTTCTGATATACTTGAGGTGATGAGTCATGTTTATAAATTCTCGATTATGCCAAAGTATACCTTTAAATTCCGAAATAATCTAAAAGCATGAATGGTTTATAAACGATGTAGAATACGAAAGGACTACTATGTATCTCTTATGCTTCAGATATGTTTCTGTTATGTATTCTGAAAGGTACTTTAAGTTATGAGAGAGATGAAATGTTTTTATGAATATAATGATTATCGATGTTATGAACGAATTTCATGGAATAACCATGATGCTACAAAAGCATGATTATGATTACGCTATGTACATGATTATGAATATGTCATGCTTATGATTACTTTTCATGATTACGATTACGGTTATGTAATGTAATTATGGTCACGTTATGATGATGATTATGTATCACGATTATGATTATGGTTATGTAATGCGACTATGATTCGTAAAAGCAATGAAACATGATAAAGCTAAGTGAAAGATGGTTCTTGGCAGTATATTTGGGTACCGCAAGTGTCACCTTTGTTGTGGCCACCCTACTTGTTAATGAACTTAATTGGGTACTGCAAGTGTCACCTTTGTTGTGGCCACCCTACTTGTTAATGAACTTAATTGGGTACCGCAAGTGTCACCTTTGTTGTGGCCACCCTACTTGTTAATGAATTAAATTGGGTACCGCAAGTGTCACCTTTGTTGTGGCCACCCTACTGGTTAATGATTTGGGTACCGCAAGTGTCACCTTTGTTGTGGCCACCCTATTGGTTAATGAATGTACGTTATACTGCCAAGTAACCAAAATGAATAAGTAAAATGAAAAGATAATGATGAATCTCATGATATGATATGAACCGATATGATATGTTATATAATGATTTATGTTGCCCTTCTCTTTACTAAATGTACGCTCTTTCTTGTTTTACAAAGCTTGGATGTTAATCAAGTTACTAATATGAAGTAAGTAAGGTGGAAAGTTATGATGAAACTTATGATATGATACGAAATACTGGCTATGTAGATGATGCTATTGAATGATTTAATGCTATGAAGTATGATGACTTTGATGTTTCAAAAGCATGATTATGATTGCGAATATGTTTTATGATTTCACACATTATGTTATCGATGATTGGATTAGGAAATACAGAATGCTTTATGAATATGATGATTAGTGATGTTTATGAACGAATGCTATGAAATAACTATGTTATTATGATAGTACGATCATTACTAGTTAAGTAAATGAAAGATGATGATGATTTATGATATTCTGTATGACTTAAAGTATATGTTTATGAATGTTTATTGTTTAATGATATGAAAGTATGTCTTCCGCTTTGATATGGAAGAACTATGATGATGTTACGACTCTGTTATGATATCGGTGAGAACTTATAAGTCATGAAAGATTATGAATAAAGTGAATGTTGTGATGTTATGGTGATGTTGTGATGAACGATGTGAACGTATTGATTACGTGAGAGTCGTAGACACCAAAGCATGTTTTAAGAATGATTTATGGGTTAGTACTCAGTGTTGTGCTGATGTATCTGTCAATGTTTTGTTTTTTCACTACTGTGGCCTGTCACTTGGTGGGTGGCAGTATTACAATAGTTTCAGGTTGAAGTTCTGGAGCATCTTCTCCAAGATAGAAGCAGTTACGTGCTAAGAGTTATGCTATGGTTGTTTATGTTTCTTTTTGAGGCGAGGACGTTCCACTTTGTATTAGTTAATAATTAATGATTTAGTTTCATTTCTGGTTCTGGTTGAGCAATAGTGCTCCCGATTCTCTTTAGCTGCTACTCTGCGAAAGCGTTGAGTTATGGATTTGGAAATACTTTATTGTAACAGGTTTTTCAATCATTTTTCCCATTGTGGGTTGTCCAATTTACAGAGGAAACTCTGCCGAAATTTCTAGAAAATAGTAATCTATTATTAAAGTGTTTCTTTAAAGAGGGGCAAATGTAAGTAATGTCCCTGTAAGTTAATGTTAAAGGTCGCCTTGTATTTTCCCATAGTGGAAAGTACGGTGGTAACGCGCCAACTAAGTTAAGTCTTCCGCTGCTAATCTTGATTAATTAGCTTAATAAGGATGTATGGAAGTCGGGGCGTTACAGAAAGAGCCTTCCAACAATGCCTGATGGAATTAATGACAACCAAATTGTCACCTTCAACTAGGGGTGATAATGAGCCTGACAAGCTAGTGAGCAGCTCGGGTTCGGCTCGGTCAAAGCTCGGCTCGAGCTCGGGCTCAACTCGAGACTTAAACGAGCCGAGCCGAGCTAGGCAAAGCTCGTCAACAGCTCGATTATTATTTTATATTAAAAAAAAAATTTATATTATATTAAAAATTCTATTAAGTATTTCTTTTAAGATACTAACTAAAGTATATATTAGAAGAAAGATAAAAAGAAAAGGTAAAATCAATTAAAAAGAGCTCACGAGCCGAGCCTGAGCCTAAACGAGCTCACGATTCGAGCCTAAACGAGCTCACGAGCCGAGCTCGAGCCGCAAATTCTAATCACGAGCTCTCGCCGAGCTTGGCTCCCCCAAGCTCGGCGAGCTCATGAGCCGAGCCGAGCCCATGAAAAATTAAACGAGCTCGAGCCGAGCCTAGTGCTATTCGGGCTCGGCTCGCTCGATAAGCACCCCTACCTTCAACAACAAGAGAATGAATACCAAGAAACCTTACCGCCCGAAGCCCTTCACAAAGACCCCACGCTTCAGCCTTAAGAATCGAACAAAATGAGGAAAGAGCCATCGCACTTGTAAGGACACAACTTTTCCATATGATTACGAATCGTGAAACCAAAAGAAGCCTTTCTATTAGACAACTTAGACCCATCGAAATTGAGTTTGAACCACAAATTAGGAGGGGGAACCCAAGCAATCTTCTTTGGCACACTACTCCCTATCGGCCCCTCCCTAATCTGAACATCAACCTGAAATTCGGTAGACTACTAGTACACCTAATCATGGGTAAACTTAGCAATTGAAATAACAATCGTCCTTGCAGAGGAATTGACTTCTTGCAAAATGACTCGATTATGCTGGAACCAAATGAACCACCACACAATACAATACTTCACAAGGTCCTCAGACGAGCAACTATCCTTCACACTGTTTAGATTATCAACAACATTATCTGAAATAGTCATTGAAGTGTTCAAATAATAGTAGACAGAATAAGTTCAATTCAGCTCGGAACTATATATATATATATATATAGGATGCACTGAAAACTAACCTGAAGCTGAAAACTGAAAACCGACTTTTTTGCTCATTTTGCAGATTTTTGCTCATTTTATGTTTTTGCTCATTTTAAGAAACTTTTGCTCATTTTACGAAGTTTTGTTCATTTTATGGTTTTTTGCTCATTTTATGTTTTTGCTCATTTTAAGAAACTTTTTGCTCATTTGATGTTGCAGTTTTCAGTTTTCAGCATAAGTAGTAGTTTTCACGTGATCTTTTATATATATATATATGTATGTATATATATATATATGTATGTATATATATATATATATATGTATATATATATATATATTTCATTTTTTTCATTCACCTTTAATAAGTCTAATAGAACAGAGCCTTAATGATATTACTAAGCTATTTAGGAATTTTTATTTGTAGTCCTCGCATCCCATGTTATTAGCCGCCCATCCACTTTTTGCACAAGTTTGTATGGATTGTGCAAGACGGTGAGAAATAAGTGGGTTGGTAACTTGGTACCAAGTCCAACCATTAAAAAAGTGTAGAGAGGAAAAAATAAAACAAAAAGTTATAACTAAAAATAGTATGCGGGAAATAAGGTATGTTCTTTTCGGCATAAAACAACTGAACTGAACTGAACTGAACTGAATTAAATTATAACTAATTAATAGTAATGATCATCATTTAGGAATTGAACTAAACTGAACTGAACTGAAAATAAGTTGGGGAGAACAGTCCCTAATTGGGAGTGATAATATAAAATTACCTTGTACTAGCAATTTAAAATGTTTAATTGATATACCATCAGGCACCAACAATTAATCAGCATGTTGTGCTCTCCTCGTTTAAGGCTTTAAGCCCTAAGGACTAAGGTTAAGGCCCCGTCAATTGGATGTCTCTGGTTAAAAAACGCAGTCGTATTCTTTACCTGCGTTACAACTTACAACACGTCACTCTATCTCTAGCAAGCTGCCCTTATTTAATCGTTTCATGGTCATTTTATACCCGTTTCGAAACTTAAACTACTCCTGTTGGCGAAACGGTTAGAAGAAAACGTTTCGGCACTAATTATAAGTGGATCATATATATTAGAACTTAATACTTCATATAAAGATAAAATGAATCTTAGCTGACAACACAAGTCAATATTCCCAATTACCAAAACTTTGATTTCATTTCATTTTCTCCAATGTACGATCAGCAGTAGCTAAGCTATATCAAATTTTTTGCATTTTGAGCCTACTAAATCAAGAACTACAGCTGACCAAAAAATCAGTTTCAATGACAATAGAAAATGAAATTGAAAATTTAAATACCCCCTTCAGTACGTATTAATCCTGAATCTCTATTGTTTTGGTTTATGTAATTTACTATATCATACATACATTAATTTGATGACTTTGACTGTGCAGTTGGTAGAGATGAGAATCATCAGGAAAAACAGCAAGATCAGAAGAATGAAGAAAGTCAAAGGCTGATTTCATCAACTTCTGCAAAGTCAACAGAAAATTCACCGGTGAAGCAGGTGGCGATGACTGTGCCGATAACAGATGACCCAGAATTGCCGGTTCTGACATTCAGAACATGGGTCCTAGGTATGCTGTCATGTGTAGTGTTATCATTCCTGAACCAGTTTTTTTGGTACAGGACTGAGCCACTCAGTGTAACCGGCATAGCTGCTCAGATTGCGGTCGTGCCACTAGGCCATTGGATGGCTTCCAACCTTCCGAATGGCTCGTTGTTCCGGGGAACACGATGGGAGTTGTCGATGAACCCGGGTCCGTTTAATGTTAAGGAGCACGTACTTATTACCATCTTTGCTAATGCTGGAGCAGGAACAGTTTATGCAATCCATGTTGTTACTGCTGTTAAGATCTTTTACAAGAAAAACATCACCTTCTTTGTGTCGTTGCTTGTTGTTCTAACTACACAGGTAAGCTTATTGATTAATGATTATTCCCTCCGTCCTAGATTAGTCGAGACATTTTCTTTTTTGCTATAGTTTTTAAGGAAACTTAAATAATACGTATTAGTGAAAAAATAGATTTTTTTTGTCTATTTCTATACTACTTCCTCCGTTTCAAATTACTCGCTACACTTTTCATATAGGGAAGTTTCATATTACTTGCTACACTTCTTTTTTGACTCTCTCTATCTCTCTCCTCTCACATGGGTCTCTTTTCTTTTTACTCTCTACCTCTCTCTTCTCCAAAAATTGCCTAGGAGTCCGTAAATTGAGAAGTGTAGCAAGTAAAATGAAACGGAGGAAGTACTTTTTGTTTTCTGTTATAGCTTTTGGTATACAGAGACATGAAAAAATGTTGATAAATAAAGATGAAACTGATTTTCGCTTATGATACTGCTCCCAAAAATTTACCAACGGCTCCTTTCTTATTAATTGTATAAGCTATTACTTTATTAGTTTAAGTTATGAAGCTAGTAATTGCAACTTATGATAATGATTCTTTTTGGTGTTATTTGCTTAAACAAAAATGAAGTACTATATTGTATGTACTTTTTTTTTCTTTAATAATAGAAAGTCACGTGACAAATTGATTATTGGGCTTAGTCTCTCTTCAACCAAAGCGAACAACATGCTTACCACTAAGGCACTTGCGTGTGGACTTAATCCCGTGCAATGGGCTTAAAGTTGTAAAATTACTCTACTATGTAAAAGTTTAAACATACTTAATAATCTTACTTTTAAATCAACTGTTCATACTTCTTTTATTCTACATCACTCAAGTGCAAGGAAAAGAAAAAACAGAGGAAAGTTGAGAATTGAAAATTAATGGGGGAAGAGAGGAAAGTAGTCATTCTTAACCTTTGATTTGTTGGGTGTGCATTGTGCATTCTTAGTCACTGATTAAAACTCTACATGATAGACTTATTCAATAATTTCTTTTATTATGGGCCTCTATATCTCTAAATATAATCTTCTATGCAGTACACACAATTACACAAACTTCCTTTCTCATTTAGAAAAAAAAGAGAAACACACACACATGTGACATGTCAATGCACATTGCACATTGCACACACACACAAGCTTTCATTAAATACTGAGCAATTTTCGTTGTATTCTGGAGGCAGGTTTTGGGGTTTGGATGGGCGGGCGTTTTCCGGCGTTACTTGGTGGAGCCAGCGGAAATGTGGTGGCCGGCTAATCTTGTTCAGGTTTCATTGTTCAGGTTATTTTTCGGCGTTACTTGTTTAAGTCATTACGTACATTTGATGCATAAACTTTTAAGTCCTAGTGCTTTCCATGCTATATTGTTTGTAAACATGTGAATTGAGATATGAGATTGTCCGTGTGGATTGATGCTTAGTAAATAGTAATGTACTTTGTTGGGGCATAACCGCATAAGAATGTGTTTTCCTCTTTATAAGATCATGATTTTAATCCTTGAAATGCACAGGGCTTTGCACGAGAAAGAAGAACGGCCCAAAGGCGGTCTTACTCGCACCCAATTCTTCCTAATTGCCTTCACTTGCAGTTTTGCATACTATGTCTTCCCAGGCTACATCTTCCAAATGTTAACCTCCCTTTCTTGGATATGTTGGCTTTGGCCCAAATCCATACTAGCCCAGCAGCTTGGTTCTGGGCTACATGGGATTGGAATTGGTGCTTTTGGTATGGACTGGTCCACCATTTCATCCTATCTTGGAAGCCCATTAGCAAGCCCATGGTTTGCCACTGCTAATTTAGCTGCTGGATATGTGCTTCTCATGTATGTGGTTGTTCCAATTAGCTACTGGCTGAATATTTACAAAGCCAAAACCTTTCCCATATTCTCGAACCACCTCTTCACATCAACAGGCTCAATTTACAACGTCTCTGCTATTGTTGACTCCAATTTTCATTTCAATCAGGAGGCTTATGATAAACAAGGTCCTCTTTATCTTAGCACCTTTTTTGCCATGACTTACGGCGTTGGATTTGCGGCACTAAGTGCTACCATTGTGCATGTAGCACTGTTTCATGGCAGGTACGTTATATGTTTACTACTCCATCGCGAAATTAATTGTCATGTTGATAGTAACTTAAACTCGTTACAATGATAACATCCCAAATTAGTGTAGACACTTATTACTATATTAGCGCACAAAACGTTAGGATGTAAGTTGTTAGATTATCTATTGTATGTTTTTTTTTTTTTTCACTAAGTCACTATTTATTTCATTATCTATGATTACTGATTGTACTAATTTATACATAATATTATTGTACTTAAAAGTTGAAAAGAACAAAACCTAAATAGGGACGAAGGTAGTAGGAAACATATTTATATCAAAACAGAGAGCAATTAACATGATCATCATACTCCCCTTCAAAATATAGGGAAATATGGGACCAGAGCAAGGCAAGTTTGAAAGAAAAGAAAATGGACATACATTCCAAGCTTATGAGAAGGTACAAGGAAGCCCCTGATTGGTGGTTTTGGGTCATCCTTGTGGTAAACATTGCAGTCGCCATCTTTGCCTGCGAGTATTACCAAGAACAGCTGCAGTTACCATGGTGGGGAGTTTTGCTTGCTTGTGCCATTGCCTTCATCTTCACACTTCCTATTGGGGTTATAACTGCTATTGCAAATCAGGTAAAGAAGCTTTAATATAATTAAACTTTGGGGGTGGTTGTCTGGTTGGTAAATAGCTTTGGGTCGCTTTTCAATGGTTTTTAGCTTTTTCATGTGGTCAAACAGCTAAAAAAAGTGTTTGGTAAATGGCTTTTCAAATAGCTAAAAAGTCAAATTTTTAACCAAAAGAAACAAAAACTAGTTCTGCTATCTTTCTGTATTGGCTTTTGCATTCATTTTATTTTGTATTAAACAACTAACATCAACACATCAATTTAGCAAACACAATCATAAATCTTCAATACTCAACCAGCCAACATAAATAAATAACTAGTCACTTGGTTTTGTAAAGTTATGTTTGAACCTGTCCTCTTCCTCTATGATCCACAACAGGCACCACATTTGAACGTTATTACTGAGTACATAATCGGATACATCTACCCTGGATATCCAGTTGCAAATATGTGCTTCAAGGTTTACGGAAACATTAGCATGAAGCAAGCAGTTACCTTCTTACAAGATTTTAAACTTGGCCATTATATGAAAATTCCACCAAGATCAATGTTCATAGCACAGGTTAGTTGATGAGCTTTGACTTTGGAAAAATATGAATAAGATTCAGTATCTCAGGACAGTGCGAGTAACAGGTTAGCTTGTTGCTTGCTCAGGTAGTGGGAACCCTCATATCTAGCTTGGTGTACCTTGGCACAGCATGGTGGCTAATGGAAACCATTCCGGATATATGTGAGAGACATAACTCGAGCAGCGTGTGGACTTGCCCAGGCGACACTGTCTTCTATGATGCCTCAGTCATCTGGGGTTTGATCGGACCTCGAAAAATCTTTGGAGGTGAAGGCATCTATGGAGCTGTCAATTGGTTTTTCTTAGTGGGAGCTATTGGACCAATATTTGTTTGGTTGGCTACAAAAGCTTTCCCTAACCAAGAATGGATTAGGCTTATCAACATGCCTATCTTAATAGGTGCTACATCGTCAATGCCACCAGCAACTGCAGTGAATTACACAACATGGGTTCTTGTAGGATTCCTCTCTGGGTATGTAGCATTTAGGTATGCTCCTGAATGGTGGAAGCGCCATAACTATTTGCTTTCCGGGGCACTTGATGCTGGTTTAGCGTTTATGGGCGTAGCATTGTATCTTTGCTTGGGGTCAGAACAACTTAGTCTTAATTGGTGGGGAAATGAGCTTGATGGATGCCCGTATGCATCTTGCCCAACTGAGAAAGGAGTTGTGGTTTTAGGCTGCCCTGTTGTAGACTAGTCTAGATATAATGTGATATGTAGTACAAATGTACAATACATTCTTTTTGCTAAACAACATGTAAAATTATACAAAGAGGTTGAGGTGGTGGAATAGTGGCATCACTCTCCACCTCGTAGACCTGAGGTCTAGGGATCAAACCTCATGAAACTCTCATTTAAGGAATTCCCTTTATCCCCCTTAAGTGAGCCCCGACCCTTTCATCTTACCTTTAAAAAATGTAAAATTATACAAAATATGTTAGGTTCTTTATATATATTATTACACACATTGCCATATTTCTTTCCTTCTAGTGCTAGTCAATGGATTATTTTTAAAAATTATTTTACTATTCGTATCTATACTATACTTATATATACATAATACAACTTTTGAAATTTTGATATCTTGTGCACATTGATATAAATCTAAAAAAAGTTTATTATTGCCGAGAAACTATGTTCAAGACTTAGAAATTGATAAGTGCATATTCTAACATAATTTAGTTGCATATTAGGTGCATTTTCATGTAGCATTAGAGCATTTACGTTGCATTTGTGCATATTTAGGTCCCTTTTCAGAAGCTACGATACTTTCACGGTTTTTTTTGGTCTTTTGATGTAATCTCAGGTACTTTGAACTCCTATTTGAGGATACGACGATTAAGACACTTGGATGACCGTCAAAACTATATATCATGTGCCCAAAACGGATTGAAAGTGAAGAAGATACACACGACTTTGTGTACTTGTGCGAAATATGATACCTCTGCACCATTTCACTCATAACTTTTGACACAAGAATGATAATGAGGTAATTCCAACAGGGTTGGAAACTAGACTTCAAGAGCTTTCCAACGACATATTACATGTGTGAAACAAAGCTCTGGATCAAAAGTTATAGCTGTTCAAAGTTGAGTTGAAGCCACTGTCTCGCCCGCACGCCCGTGCGGATATGTGCTCGGCCGTGCTACCTGCAATCAAAAGTCACGAATGTTTCTACCTTGTTCGCACGACCGAGCAAGATTTAGCTCGACCGTGCACGATCCTGCACGCCCGTGCGCCTAGTTGCTTGCCCGTGCAACCTGCTGTAATGTCGTATCTTCCGCGTGACCTAACTTATGTCGGTTTATATTAATCTTAGCTTATAAATAGGACTTTAAACATTATTTTGTGGAGCTTAGATGATATATCATCATTATTAGTTTATACTTATGGTTTTTAGAGAGAGAAGTTAGAGAGAGAAATTTGTAGATCTCCATTGTTCTCCAAGACTCCACCTTTCTTCCATTAATTCAAGTATATCTTTTCTTCTTCTTTTCTCCTTGTTTTATATTATGATGTTTTATTGTTCTTCTCTATTTTCTTTATTTATTTCAATTATGCTTTCATAGTTTTGTAATCTATGGTTAAGTTGAACCCTAGTGTGAATTAATTCATGATTATTCCTTTAAATTCTCAAATTAATTGCTTAATTGTTCTTGCTTAATTGATTGTGCATATTCCAATACTAGATTAGGGATAACTAGTATTGTTATGATTCCATTGTCTTGATCACAACGGGAGTTGGGTATTCATGGATTTGAATATTTCAATTAAAGACATGAAGTTCTCCACGGGAGTAGGTAGAATGGATTGTTAGGAAGTTAGAGTGCCGCGTTTAATGTCTTTAATTTGCATGATTCCACTGGAGTAGGCTTGAGTTCATATTAGAGAAGCCATAGATACTCGGGAGAGATTTATGGTATTTTATAGGGTATACTTTTTCTTGTGAATATTTAATTGACTAGTTTGGGGTATGAATTATCATTGTATTAATTTATGCTAGTGGGGATACTTAACTATAGAGTCTTTTATTTATAGATTGAATAGTATAGTTAATTCGACCATATTTGATATTAACCTCCTTTAGTCTTACCATTACTTAACGGCTAATCATATACTAGTGGAAAAAAACGGAAGGGCTGCGGTCAAAACAGCCCTAAGGGCTGCGTTTTTGGCCAGCAACCCTTTCCGTAGCAGCCCTTCACTTTTAGTGAAGGGCTGCGATTTTAAACCGCAGCCCTTCACAATGAAGGGCTGCGGTTTTGGCTAAAGCCCGCAACCCTTCTCACCCAAAAAAAAAAAAAAAAAAAATTTGTTTTTGCATTTTATAGTTCGAATTATATCCAAAAATAGTTACCGAGTATAAATTGTTTTTATTTGAGCATCACAAAATTATAAAGAACAGTACAAAATATAAATTCATGAAACGAAACCAACAAGATCTGGATAAAATATCATCAATTACAACTCTAATCTATTCACTCTCATATTCTTCAAATCAAAACAAACAAATGAAAACATGAAACTGCAGATCTTCAACACTATTCTCAAAGTTCATAAACCAGATGCAGTAATTCTTCAAGTAATACACACAAAAAATCACATCAACCAACCATAAAACGACAAAAAAAAAACCAAAAAATACAAAAAAAAAATCAGATCTAAGATACGACGAAGAAGAACGAACGAACGAACCATCGCCATCTTTGTCGAACTGTTCGTCGGTGAAGTTGTTGCGTCGTTGCTGTGGTGTTGCTGTTCGTTCTGGTCGCTTTCTCTCTCCTTCGTTCTTCCCCAATTTTCTCTCTCCTCTGTTAAGTTTACATCGCCATCAACGACGCAAACCGCTGCTGCCACGTTCTTCTTTGCGTCGCCGCCAGTCCATGGCCTGCTGGTGTCGCAGGTGCTTCGTTGTCGTTCCGGTGGCGTCGTTGATGTGTCGCTGGTGCTTCGTTCTCCTTCGTCGGTGAAGTTGTTGCGTCTTGTTGTTGTCGTGTCGCTGTTGTTGTCGTGTCGTATGTTCTGCCGGATAGGGAAGAAGGGTGTGGGAGAAGGGAGGAGGGTGAGAGAGAAGGGAGAAGGAGGCTGTGGTTGATGTGAGAGAGGAGAGAGAATGAGGAAGAAGGGAGGAGATTGTAAGAACCCTAGCTAGCGGCTTATTAACAGTTTAAGCCCGCAAATTCCTTTCAATCTGCGGTTTGCCCAAAAACCGCAGCCCTTTATTACTCATAGGGTTGCGGTTTCGGCTAACCGCAGCCCTTCACTAAAAGGGCTGCGGTATTTGGGCTAACCGCAGCCCTTCACTAATAAGGACTGCGTTTTTCAAAAAACGCAGCCCTTGCAGCGCAGCCCTTCCTTTTTTCTCCTCTAGTATAGAACAACTTTCTCTCTGTGGGATCGACCCTGACTTACCCTACTACATACTTAGGAGGATTAGTTAGGTTATTTATTTTTGTTAGGTGCGCGACACGCCTATCAGAAATCTATACAAATATATTAAAAGACGTTCTATCAAAGGAACGGTGCCACGTGACACTCAGCTCAAGCTTCTAATACACATGTTTGATTCGAACACATGACCTTTGAAATAAAATGTGAGAGTTTAACCACTAATTCATTACAATTTCGATGCTTAATGTTTCAAAGTCTCATAATGATATGTAATCATAATGAGATAGCCAAGCTTTTTGATCTCTAACCCTTTTATTAAGTAATAACACTCTCTTACCCTAATTCCATTGAAATTGTTATTTTTATCCCCAATTCCTTATAAGTTTTTTAAAAACAATTTATCATGTCATAACATCTATTTTTATAATTTTGCACTAGATAGAATATTAAGAAAAGCTAATAAAATCAAGCATAAGATTCATAAATAATAATATATTTGATAATTATAACTGACCCGGGGCATTGCCCGGGCCAAAATACTAGTTCTATACTAAAAAAGAGAACTTTTTTTGTGGTGGTCATAACTCATAATAAATATAAACACGAAGATCTAATTGGTTAGAATGATTATAGGCTTTCAATTTAAATGCCAAAATGATTGTCATTAGATTTACATGGTCATACTTATTTATGGCTGCCATAAAAATGTTTTTAGAAAATAATATACTTCCTCCATATTTCTTACATGCAATGTTTTCCACTTTTGGCAATTCTCTTTTACTTGCGACGTTTCTATTTTTAGCAATATGTTCTCTTTTTCTCTTTCCTATAGCTCATGTGTGTGGTTATTTTTAGTCCTTGTACAAACTCAAACACTGCAAGTAAGAAAAAAATAGAAGTATTAAATTTACGTAAAAAACTTATATGGACCTAATCCACACTAAATTTAGTGTAGACCTAATATTAATACATGTGATATATGACAAAAGGGTCACTATGTTAAAAAATACTAACCAAGCTTAACTTGGCTCACTTGGTAGGAATTCCACCTCATGACCTCAAGGTCAGGGGTTCGAATCCCACCAAGTGAGGGGCAATTGGAGGAGAATTCCCCTTACAACTCCCCTAGTTCCCTTCCTTCCAAGTGCCTGGGCCTCTGGGTTGGGCCCTGTGCGAGGGCAACCTAGAGGTTATTCATCTTACCCAAAAAAAGATGTTAAAAAATACTAATAGATATAAAAGTGAAGTTGCTATAGATTGTAAAAGTTGACTATGTGAGGAAAAATATTACTATGTTATAAACTGTAATTTTCATCATAATAAACTAATATAAAAAAAGGATGAGTGTGTGGAAAAAGAACTGTCACCATGTTAGATAATACTTCTTCTGTTTCATTTTACTTGCAACGATATGACTTTTACACTATTCAAAAACTATACTGAGTTTATATTTGGTGATTTATAGTTAAGGAAAAACATATCCATGTGGGATCTTGTTAGATTTGTATATATATATATACATATATATATATATATATATACATATATATATATATATATACATACATACATATATATATATACATACATACATATATATATATATACATACATACATATATATATATATGTACATACATATATATATATATATGTACATATATATATATATATGTACATACATACATATATATATATATACATACATACATATATATATATACATACATACATATATATATATACATACATACATATATATATATATATACATGCATACCTACATACATATATATATATATATATATATATATACATACATACATACATATATATATATATATATATATATACATATATATATTATGAATATCAATTTTTATAAATTTTAATTGGATTTTTCTAACCTATGCACCTTTTTTTTAAGGAGAAATTTCATTAATTGAAGGCCAAACGACATCTACAATAGATATTAAAGAAAAATAAGATACATTCAAATAAGATCAAATCAAATTCGACTTTGATGAAACTACAATGAACCAGATCGAGTAATACATCGCATCCCCCTTATATTTGCTGAATCAAGCAGCTATTGATGTGGAAGTCTATCATTCTAGCGTAGTTTGGGGAAGAGCATTCTTGATCTAGCCATGTTCACCGCATCCGAGTTTCCAATACATTTATGTTGATAGTCTTGAACTTCAACCAATGAGAACAATTTCCCATACCTTAAAACAAACAAACCAGACTCACAACTTCCATAAGGGAGAGTCCCCATAGCAGGGCTTGAGAAACTCTCATAAAGAGATACTAATTTATTCAATGAAACAAGCTAAGATAAACTAAAAGTTGAATATAAAAAGAGGAAAAAGGGCTTACAATGGATGAAACCATTCATGGCAGCCCCTAACTGATGAAGAGGGTGTAGGGGAAAAGCAGGGGGAGAGAGAAAACTAGGTTTTCGGTAGAGGTGATCATGGGTCGGGCCGGACTTGACTCATTTTCGGGCCGAAATTCCCGCACCATAACCTGCAAATTCGGGACTGGCCAAGTGAGCTTTTCGAGCCATTTTCTGGCCATGCCAAAATTTAGACTAGTTTAGCATATTTAAGTTGCCCGTGGCCCAGAATTTTTGCCCAAAAAATCGGGTCGGGCCGTGGGCCGAAATTCGTGCCCAAAACCCGCCCATTTTCTAGCTGGGTCAAGTCGGGCTGGCAAGCCGGGCCCATGTTGATCACCTCTAGTTTTGGGAGAGAATTTTTTACTCCCACCTTTACTTTCTAACCTATGCACCTAGTGCATAGGTTTAGCTATTTGTTTTTAGGTTTATTCGACAAAATTAATAAATATATCATAGTTAATTAAAGATATTATTGTCATAATAGGACTTAGATATCAATTATGATAATTATATCATTAATTAACTATGCTGTATATATATCAATTTTGTTGAATAAAGGTAAAAACAAATAGCTAAACCTGTGCACTAGGTGCATAAGTTAGAAAAACCGTTTTAATTATCGATAACTAAAGATATTATTGGTTGAAATTATGCATTGGCAAGCGTGAAAGTCAAACTGTTACAAGTAAAAAGAAACCGAAAAAATAGTAGACTAATGTAACTTTAGATTGTAAAAGGCGACTATATAAAAAAAGGGTCACTATATCACCTAGGTAGCTTTTCCACACTAATTTGTATGGACCAGGTCCACCTAAGATTAAAGCCAGGAAGGGACAATTGAAGATGTCGTCGCCATGTGGGACAACATGCAGTAATGCAGACAGGCTTACATCCCCCAGCTAGCTAATTCTTTTACTATTTTGACAAGCACACGCATCTTTTTTCTCAAATTTTCAATTCCATTTGCAATCATTAATTTCAATTTACACCAATCATCTACTATTCCTACCCTTCCTACTCTTTAAACCATCCTCTCCACATATGTCATTTCTAGCTCCATCAACAACAAAGGAATAAACAAAAACAAATAAGCTTTACACAGTACACAAATGGAAGATCCAAATGAGCACACTCCCTTAAGTATAATTACTAGATTACTTTTATTTATTTAAATTATTCTTTTTTCAATCAATTCATCTGATCCATAATCTATATTTCCCTATACAGTAGCAGAAGAAGAGAAAATAGAAGAAAATGATCAAGAAGAAGAAGAAGAAAGTCAAAGGCTACTTAAAAATCCCAAAAAAGCATGGGATTTAGACGATGAAGAAAACTCGCCAGTAAAACAAGTGGCGATGACAGTCCCAACTACAGACGATCCAGAACTTCCGGTGTTGACTTTTAGAATGTGGGCTCTAGGAACATTATCTTGTGTAGTATTATCATTTTTGAACCAGTTTTTCTGGTACAGAACTGAGCCACTCAGCATAACAGCTATCTCAGCTCAGATCGCCGTCGTACCACTCGGCCAGTTGATGGCGGCGAAGCTTCCTAGCCGACCATTTCTACGAGGGACAAGATGGGAATTTACGCTAAACCCGGGCCCATTTAATATCAAAGAACATGTCCTTATTACTATCTTTGCTAATGCTGGTGCTGGAAGTGTTTATGCTATTCATGTTGTTACTGTTGTCAAGATTTTTTACAAGAAACAGATTACATTCTTTGTTTCTTTGATTGTTGTTCTTACAACTCAGGTATTTTTGTCTGTATTTGGAGCTATTTTTTTTGTTGTGTTTGATGTTTTTGGGTTTTTAATGATAATTTTTGTATGGTAGGTGTTGGGGTTTGGATGGGCTGGAATTTTCCGGCGTTATCTGGTTGAGCCGGCTGAAATGTGGTGGCCTGCCAATCTTGTTCAAGTTTCTCTTTTCAGGTAAATGTTTGTTTTTATTCAAGAGATTATTATTTTTCTATTTATTTTTGCATATAATACTTTGACTTTTACATGTACTATTTACATGTTTCACTTTCATTGAATTCTTTTACTAATATTTAAAAATTAAAAATGATTATATAAAATATTGTTGGATTTATTCTAATGAATAATTTCATAATACTTTTTTTATAACTTTTATAAATATATAACTAGAGTTATTAATCATTGAAGTTATGCGTTGGTAAGAGTGAAAGTCAAACTGTTGCACTTATTTAGAACGAAGGTTAATATATTTTTTTTTACCATGCGCTCAAGTATCTATTCTTTTAGGATAGTTGAAGAAATGGGTCAAATTCTAGATAAGATATGTTTGGTAACTCATTCTAATTAACTTATTATAATGGTCAAGATTATGAACTAAGTTATATTCTCCTTTTAAAAGCATACATTAACATGAATTATTCCCCTCAAAAAAAAAAAAAAACATGAATTATATTTTAATTTAGATTTTTTTATATTATTGCAACATACTTATTTTGGTACATGAATTCCTTTTCTCCCTCTTTTCATTACCTAAACACCTTTTTCATCTCTTTCTACCTATTTTATTACCATATAGGTCTCCTGAAATTTCATTCATCCCTTTATATTATAACTAAAATAAGAGAGTCCAAATATATATAATGTGACAAAGCATAAGGTCAAATCTTATAATACTAATCCTTCAAATATTATGCAATTAAGGAAAAAAGAATAGATAATCTACACTAGAAAGGAGAACGTTTTTTTAATAGAATTTTATCCTTGGTGACGTAGTCTTGTAAATTGAGTAAAGCTCACTACTTGGCTCTCGTGGTAATAATGGCCCGTCCATGTGTATCACATGGTCATTACAAGTGGGCCCTTATAATACCTATTATCTGACATATGTGTGATTTCTGATATGTCTCATGAATCTATTTATCACTTTATGCTTATATAAAATACAGTAACTTATTAACTTCATGGTATATTCCTCCATTATTGCAACAAAAAAAAAATACAGCAGTATTATTGGAAGAAGAAGTTTGAGGTCCTCGTGTGAGCCCAATGGTTGGTGCTCCCACCTCCCAACCGCAAGGTCGGGTGTTCGACTCTCATCACTCCCTAATTTGGGGAGTTTGTATAAAAATGTTTGCTTGTGGGTATAAATCCCCTCTACCCACCTAATGAGTTGGTGTCTTGCGCTAAGAATTAGTAGCTAGCAGGGGTTGGTCTTCGGACCAATTATCTTTCCTGAACAAAAAAAATTGGAAGAAGAAGTTTAAAGTTTTAAACTGAATTCAAAATGGTAATTTTATGATTTCTGAGATGTTCTGTATTATAGGTTTTTCTAAGTCATTACTTTAATAATGAAATTTGTTTAAAATTTTCATTAATTATACCCAATTGAAGTTAATAAGGGTTGATTATTTTCATCAAGGCACAAACGTGCACAAGAAAAACACATAGATATGCAAAGTCACAATATAGCATACAAATTAATTCACATGGTTATGCATTATCTACGTATGTCTTTGTGTTATTCTTTGTGTACTTTGTATTACAATAATTTTTAGAATAGGCAGTCTAATTTTAATATATAATTAGACAAAGTCAAACCTTCATTCCTCTGACAATCCCATTTCATCTCATTTTAATCCAACACTATCCTTAAACATCTCGGACCAACATAGTCGTCTCTACTCCCTTCTTTTTACTTCATTTGTTTACTTTTGAATCTCGAATAACAATAGACAATTTTTATAAATAATCCGACAATCTTACGAAAGGATTACTAGTTACTAAATGGATTAAACTAGTCACGAAATGGATTAAACTAGTCACAAGATGGATTAAGGAATGTGATTACTGAATTGATTAAACTCGTCACTAAATAGATTAAACTAGTCACAATATATATATATATATATATATATATATATATATATATATATATATATATATATATATATATATATATATATATATATATATATATATTTAGAAAGGTGGTCCATTCTATTTTTCATATTTGGCTTGGGTCGTCGTCTAATTTTAAATTAAAAGTAGACAATCTCTTATTAGACTACTTGTTATTGTTAATGAAATTATTAAACACTAATTAACATCAAAAGAGAGTAATTAGTGGAAAAATTAACAAATTTCACCATTAATGTCAAAATATAAATTAAATAAGTATATACAATACTACAAGGTCATATTTTTGAATAGATTATTTTTTTAGTTATCATATATAAATAGCAAAATTACATGGTTACCAATGATAATTCATGGAGCCTTGTTGATTTTGTGCTCTTGATTTTTGCCGGTAGAAAAATTGTACTACTAGACTCCATTATTAAATGGCCTGGTTTGTGTGAAGGGGTGTTGAGATTCCATGAACAACCAACAAGTAACTGGAAATCTTGTCCCACATTGAACAAACAATGAACTTAAGGT
Organism: Beta lomatogona; assembly: GCA_947646795.1. Taxonomy (NCBI): domain Eukaryota; kingdom Viridiplantae; phylum Streptophyta; class Magnoliopsida; order Caryophyllales; family Amaranthaceae; genus Beta; species Beta lomatogona. The sequence goes on from CANSNZ010001134.1 coordinate 51,929, forward strand.
GGAGTGTTGTGTATGGTACTCATGTATCCCATGTCGAAAAATGTGGAGTCTTGACTCTTGTGTCCAGTTTATATAAGGGGATACTCCATTTATTGTCATGTGGTCATAACATGGAACCACTTTGATCTTGTGAAGTGGACTCTCACTCCTCTATAGTGGATGCGGCCCAACCCTATTCAACACATGCCCATAATTGAAGCCTCTTTAGACATTCACATAATTTAGATTATTCTAGAATCAATCGTAACTGAAATTTCTATAGGAAGATTGATTTTTTTTTTTTTTGATAATTATAGGAAGACTTTCTCTTACGCTTTTTAACCCAAAGCGATGTCAAATCGCGTCATTTATGATACAATAATTTTATTATTATTAGGTTTATGATATCTGGAAATCCATCATGGATCTAAGAAGGATTACTTCCTTCGTTTTCTTTTGTTGTTTCTATTTGGAATCTTTTTGTGAGAGGAAATTGGTCAAAGTAGTAAGAACTTTAGAAAACGGAGGAGGGAGTAGTATATTACATACTTACATAGACTTTTCCATTCAAACATTGCTGAAGGTAAGATTAAAAATATGGATTTGAAGTTATATCTGAATATCATCTTTGTTAATTGTCTCATTGTAAAAATGTGTTAATTTTCTAAGACCCATAAAATTAGCTACTAATATTCTGCACACAAATTCATGCAACAGGGCTTTACACGAGAAGGAAGAACGTGCCAAAGGCGGTCTTACTCGCACCCAATTCTTCCTAATTTCCTTCATTTGCAGCTTTGCATACTATGTCTTTCCAGGCTACCTCTTCCAAATGTTAACTTCCCTTTCTTGGATATGTTGGCTTTGGCCCAAATCAATCCTAGCCCAACAGCTAGGATCTGGATTATATGGGCTTGGAATCACTGCATTTGGGCTAGACTGGTCCACCATCTCATCTTACCTTGGTAGCCCACTAGCAAGCCCATGGTTTGCCACAGCCAATGTGGCTGCTGGATTTGTGTTTGTCATGTATGTGCTTACACCTATAAGCTATTGGTTTAATGTTTACAAAGCCAAAACGTTCCCTATATTTTCAGATGACCTCTTCACTTCAAATGGCTCAATTTACAATATTTCAGCTATAGTAGACTCTAATTTCCATATAAACCAAGAGGCTTATGAGAAACAAGGCCCTCTTTATCTTAGCACCTTCTTCTCTATGACTTATGGAGTTGGCTTTGCAGCATTGAGTGCCACTGTTGTCCATGTAGCTCTCTTTCATGGCAGGTACGTACTTAGCGAATTTTCAGACATTCGAAATTAATCGTGATATATATTATTCCAACCTGGCCTTTGTAACTAAGCAAAGGTAAATTAAGATATCTAATCATAATCTTGTTTTAATATTAAGAAGGGAAAATGAGACAAATAGTCTTGATTATGGCTCATCGTCTTTGAGAAGTCTCCACATTTGATTAATTCGGAACAAACCTAAAGTTGGGAGTGTCTTCTGAAAACAGTCTCGCGTGACTTATAACTTGTTAAACATGTACAAAAGGGAGTGGTGAATGGTGATAGCCCAAAAAGGAAAGAAAAGCAAATTTCCTACTATGAAAACAAGTTTTCCTACATGATTATAAGTTATAATACTTCTTTAAGTTTTTTCTACATGATATACAAGTTATAAGTTATAAGAATATCTTGAGAAATCATGTATCATCCTTAATTAGGAGTCGTTGGTTGAACTATATCACAACTAGTTCTAGATAAAGGGAGTTTGATAGTGAAGCAATGAAATTATTCGAATGAGCTAGACTTTGTGTATTTTTGTGTTTTAAACATATAGCGAAATATGGGAGCAAAGCAAAGCAAGTTTTAAAGAGAAGAAAATGGACATTCACACAAAGCTGATGACAAGATACAAGGAAGCCCCTGAGTGGTGGTTTTGGGTCATTTTGGTAATCAACATTGCAGCTACCATCTTCGCTTGCGAGTACTACAAAGAACAGCTTCAGTTACCATGGTGGGGTGTCTTGCTTGCTTGTGGCATTGCCTTCATCTTCACACTTCCTATTGGAATCATAACTGCCATTACAAATCAGGTATATTTAATTTGTAGATTATTTCATTAATATAACTGATTGACGTGCTTAATTAAGAAAACAGCCTATTATTTTGGGACTGCCTCAACTTAAAATGTGCACTAAGTTTTTGATTCTTGATGATCATACAATGTACAGTCTCCTGGTTTGAACATCATTACGGAGTACATTATCGGATACATCTACCCTGGATATCCAGTAGCAAATATGTGCTTCAAGGTTTATGGCTATATCAGTATGACACAAGCTATTGCTTTCCTGCAAGACTTCAAACTTGGCCATTATATGAAAATTCCTCCAAGAACAATGTTCATGGCACAGGTAAATTTTCTTCTTACAGGATAATGAGTAGGAAACTTATAAATATAAATTGAACTATGGACTATCATATAAAAATAGGCCAAAATAAGAAGCAATATTTCAGTGTTTTAGATGGCTAAAATTTCAATTTTGACAGGCATGGACGCATGGTTCATAGTTTAGTCTATTTTTTGTTGTTCAATCTATATTTGTTTGATGACTTGTTGTCCAGTCTACGTTTTCCAAAATTCTCTTTTAAATATCACTTGGTAGTGATTCTTGATTCAAGTATTACTCTAGCTAATATGTAGTTGCAATAATCTTATTCAGGTAGTAGGAACTCTTATCTCCGCCTTCGTCTACCTTGGCACAGCATGGTGGTTGATGGAAAGCATTCCAGATATGTGTGAAAAAACTGCAAGGAATACAGTGTGGACATGTCCTAGTGACACTGTGTTCTACGATGCCTCGGTCATTTGGGGTTTAGTTGGACCTCGCAGAATATTTGGGAATGAAGGTGTTTATGAGGCCGTGAATTGGTTTTTCTTAGGAGGAGCAATCGCTCCGATCCTCGTTTGGTTGGCTACAAAGACATTCCCAAACCAAGAATGGATTAGGCTTATCAACATGCCCGTCTTGATAGCGGCGACAGGGATGATGCCACCAGCAACTGCAGTAAATTACACTACATGGATTCTTGCTGGTTTCCTCTCTGGATATGTGGCATTTAGGTATGCTCCTGAGTGGTGGGAGCGTCATAACTATTTACTTTCTGGTGCACTTGATGCTGGTTTAGCTTTCATGGGAGTGGCATTGTATCTTTGCTTGGGGTTGGAGGAAGTGAGTCTTAGTTGGTGGGGAAATGATCTTGATGGCTGCCCTTATGCATCTTGTCCTACTGAGAAAGGTATTATGGTTCAAGGTTGTCCAGTTGTATATAGCTAGTAACATACAAAGCATCGATTCTTTGCAATTCTCAATCAAAATTGATGTTGGACGTTGATTTTATTTCTTTTATATACAATTCAAGTAAATGTGGATAATACAAAAGTTTGGCACCTCGAGCTAAAGTGTGAATTGATTTGAAGAAATTGTGGACAAGTTTGTTGATTTTTGTTTGTGTAAAAAAAAAGTACATCTAAGATCAACATAAATTATAAGCCTTATTAGAAACTCACATACAAAGTGAAATTCACACATCTATAGTGTAATTCCATCTCAAAAATTTCTTCTCTATAAATGTCCATTACCTCCAAATATCTACTACCCAATACCCCCTTAATAGACGTTGAAAATATTTAGATATGAAGAAGAAATTAGGCATAGTTGCATAGACATAGTTTCTATTTTTTTTAATAAGGAAAAGAATCGCATAGACATACTTATTTTTGGTAACATTACATAGACATTCTTTGGAAGAATTATATACATATTATACTTCCCCGTTTTTTTTATAAGTGACCACATTCTCTAAAGAAAAATATCACAACTCACAACAAGCGACACATAGCTCAAAGTGGTCAAAAAACTTGTTGTTACATCCTTGTCCCTGTTTAATTGTTTCACCTACTGATAGGTTGTCGTACATCTGTCAAAAATAATTCCTAGCAAACTTCTAACAATGTAGCGAGGTAAGTAGGGTCAAATCCACAGAGAGATGGTCGTTTTAATTTAATTTCTAATATATGGAGAAACTAAACAAGATCAGAAATATGAGAATAAAAGATCCTAAACTAATAAATAAGAAAATCAAATTAAACTAAAAGATCTAGGGCAATGGTTCACCATGTTCATAATTATAATCTATAAATTAAACTAAAAGATCTAGGGCAATGGTTCACCATGTTCATAATTATAATCTATCAAAACACCATTAATAGTTCAACTAATCAGATATCTAGAGCACAAGTTGTTAATCCTACGGTGGGATCTTAACGCTCTCAATGCAACATATGCAGTAAGGTCGCTAACATAATCAGATTTGCTAATTGTAGGTAAACCTCTAAAAGTCGATCTTTCAATTCTAACTCTTATCAGCAAGTTTTTATCAAACAATTGATCAGGTTGCAAGATTAACAATAAAAACACTAATCAATTAGAAATATCAATGAACAATCAAACCATCAATAACATCAATCAAGATTCATAACATATAAACATGGATTCCCAAACCCTAGAAAATAAACTACTCAATCATGAAATAAAGAATAAAAACTACATTTACAAAGGAAAGCATAGTTAAAGAAATCAATGAAAGAAATAAATAGAACTTATGAATTAATGAAGAAGAATAAAAACTAAGGTTTACTCCTAAAAGAACTAGAGAGAGAAAAAAAAGAAGAAAATTAGATCTAAGAAAATATAACGTCTGAGAGAGAGGAGAGAGGGGTTTTTCATCCTAGTCTAAATAATATTAAGTAACCTAATATGACTAGGTAAGTAAGTTACAAGATAAAGAAAATCGAAATATCATTAAATGGGCGGATTAGTGATCCACGCGTATGGTAGCATATTCCAGCGTAAAGCAGTTTGAACTTCGAAAGGCATAACTCCTTAACTAAAAGTCTCCTCAGGGCGTTCCACCTATCGTTGGAAAGATATTTAAGTCTAGTTTCCACATCTGAGGGAATTATTCAATTCTAGAAAGCACATCAAAAGTTATGGTCAGAAGAGTAAACGTGACTCCTTTTCCACATTTCTTCTAATGATTTTCCGATTTGTTTTCGCTCAAACTCGTACTATGAGATATCCATGACGATCCTTATGCAATGCACCTTCTTCCAAATGCTTTTGATCCTCAAGCTTAGTTAATTATGTTCAAATACGTTCTCAATACCTGAAGTTCATCAAAAACAAGAAAACATACCGAATAGGAGTAGAAAAGCATAACTTAAGAATATAATGCAATAATGAACCTAAATATGAATCTAAATGCTCTAAGATGCAACCTAAATGCACCTAAAAACTATATATATATATATATATATATATATATATATATATATATATATATATATATATATATATATATATATATATAGGCAAGATCATGTGAGAAGGGAAATTAGGTGAGAAATGAGAAAGAATCACTGCCCTTAGATTAGATCCTATCAACGGCCAAGATCTCAAAACTAATATTAACACAAACTACCTTTTTCCTTTTCCATGGAAAGACCTAATTATCTATCTCCTCTATTCTCCTTCTTCCCGACTATGTCGTCTCTCTCATCTCGTCTCAAACAACCCGTCTTATCTCACCTGTCATCTCCTTCTGTCCAAGAATTTGATGGAATCCATTACCGCGACGCAGAAGGTTAGTTTGTTTTTGAATTTTCCTTGCGTCTTCGTAATTTGTTTTCGAAATTTCTTTGCTTGATCATGTTTTTTGCGAGTTTATGCTAGTAATATGATGATATTATATGTGGGGAATTGTCGTTGCTTATTTTCGGATTTCTTCATCTTTTTGCCCTAAACTCGTTTCTACTTTCTTGATTGTGTTTTTGTTCATTTTTCGCCTTTTTTGTTGATTGATTATCTTCGATCAATCTATGTGAGTTATATTTCACTTTTGGGTTTATTTATTTATTTTAGGTCTATGATTGGAGCTTTTAGAATAATACAATACTTGTTTTTGGTTGAAATCAAGAATCAAAATAGTGTGATTTTGAATTCTGATTATCTTTTTGAGTTGTTTTTGTTTTCCCTAGTTCTCTTTAGTTTGTGTTGTATTCAAGTGATTTTGGCTCTTTCGAACTCGAAAATTAATTAGAGTTATATCGGCATTTGTTTAGAGTTATAGGAAGAACTAACTAGAGTTGTAGCCATACTTCTTAAGAGTTATAATCATATTAGTTAAAGTTATAATCATATTAGTTTAGAGTTATAGGAAGAATTAATTGGAGTTGTAGTTGTAATTCTTTATAGTTATAGCAATGCTTGTTTAGAGTTATACTAGTCTTCTATAGTTTCTATATAGGAATTAGTCACTAGAGTTATACCTATACTTCTTCTAGAGTTGTAGTAGTTGTAGTTAGAGTTTTAGCAACATTTGTTTAGAGTTATAGAGTTGTAGGAAGTAGTAGTTAGTAGTCATATCAATGCTTGTTTAGAGTTCTAGAATACTAATTAGAGTTACAACAAGTCTTCTTTAGAGTTATGACGAGTCTTTTTTAAAGTTACTAATTACATTTATGCATAGTATTAATTAGAGTTACAACAACTCTTGTTTAGAATTATAGTTAGCGATAACTAGAGTTATGGTAAAAATTCGTTAAGAGTTATAAGAACTGATTATGTATCGAATTCGAATTCTAAGTCTTTCTAATTTTCTCTCTCGTTTCCCTCCATACAGGACAGAACTGTCGATTCAATTCTTTCACCAAATATGCTTAGTCTTCTATGGCATCAGACAGAGAAAGTGTAGCGAGCTTTATTAGACGAGTTATCTGATCCTTCTAAGGTGGTTGTTGCAGTAGGACATCCAATTCTCCACATTGCATTAATGACCGTATGACACATTGCTTGAATTTATCGAGAGATTGGATAGGATCATTCCATCTTGATGAAGGTAGTATTAGAGTCATTGACTTCCCGGATGGACCGAGTGGAAGAGGCATTGTTAGATGCATAAATTATACTGCCCATTTGAGAAGATGGTCAATTCCTATGACTATGCCAACAATGGACGAGGACGAGTTCTACTAGTTATATATATTTGTATTGTTGTATATGTTTCTCTTATTGTTGTAGTTGTTCAAAAGAACTGAAGACTTATTTCATTTGTCCATCAATATCGAATGTATAATGTTCGAATGTGGTCGATAATATTGTTGCTCTGTAGATTGGTCAAGCAATTTTTTATCCATCAATTTTATGAATTTTAATAGTTGTAGTGACTAAGCATTTTGAAATGGAAGAATTGGTATGATTATGAAATTGCATGTTTATAACTACTCAAGACTTGTTTTAGAGTTATCGCTAGTAGTAGCTAGAGTTGTGGCAGCACTTGTTTAGAGTTACATGAAGTAGAAAATATAGTTATGACATTACTAGTTTAGAGTTATAGGGAGTAGTAGTTAGAGTTATGACAACAATTCTTTAGAGTAGTAGAAGATACTTACTAGAATTATATCAAATCTTGTTTAGAGTTATATACAATAGTATTTAGAGTTGTGAAAATGAAAACACTTGTTTAGAGTTATAATAAGAAGTAATAATTAGTTCATATAACTACTAGAACATATAACTCTAACTACTATAATTCATAAAACTCTAATCAAATGTTGGCATAACTCTGATTAAGTGATCGCATAACTCTTAACTACTAGTTCATGTAACTCTAATTAAATATTGGTGTAACTCTAACTTTGACTTCTTATAACTCTAATCAAATATAGGCATGATTCCAAATTCTACTTCCTACAACTCTAATTAAATGTTTGCATAACTCTAAATTTTGTTTCCTATGACTCTAATCAAATCATGGCATAACTCTAAATTTTAGTTCCTATGACTCTAATTAAGGTTTCTAACTTCTAACAAGAGTCATTTCATAACCTATGTGGGAACCGAACCCACATCTTGTGCATAGCACAATGCTCTTCCATTTGAGCTAATAGGTTTTAGGGTGTTCGAACATGATATGCCCAAAAATGTTTATGTTTCCAAGAATAAGTAGATTATTTCCCAACAAATAGATTATAAACAATGCTTTACTTGTTTATATACCTTTAATCACGTGTAAGGGTGCAATGTTTCTGAAACAGACTCATACCTTGTAGCTTGAACAAAAGCAATCAAGAACACAACACTATTTTATGCTAATGACAAATCTTGCGGTCTTGCGTTATTCCTTTCTCTTCCCAGCCCTCACTCCTTATCCGTTTTCTTCCTCCGAATATTTGTTTAGAGTTGATTAGAGTTACACTAATATTTGTTTAGAGTTGATTAGAGTTACACTAATATTTATTTAGAGTTATAAGAAGTACTCATTAGAGTTACACCAATATTTATTTAGAGTTATAGGAAATACTTATTAGAGTTATGGGAAGTACTCATTAGAGTTGTAGCAATTATTAGTTAAGAGTTATGGCAAAATAAATTAAAAACCACCAAGTTCTTTCAAAGAATAAAATTCATTAAAATTGCAACACATTTGCAAAATCCGAAAATTAAAAACAAAACCCCCCTCAAAAAAAAAAATTAAAAACAAAACAAACTAACCTAAAGCAAGATGAATTCCAATTGAATGTAAATTAGTTAGAGTTGTCGTGGTGTTTGTTACTATGCAGAAATATTCAACTTCAACCCCATAATGCTACAACCCATTCTGCATATCTGGTTACCTTTTTTTTTCTTTATATTTTCCTCACATCGCCTTTCATAAACAAACCTTGTTACAATAACCTGAAGATTATTTACTCCCACATATCTTATTGAAAAAGTCAACTTCAACTTCTTCAAACCAGTCCTAGAAAACAAAACTTTCTCAATCGCACAGATCAATTTAGATGTAAAATTTGAATCAAAATTTGTTTCACAACAAGAATCATAACATGCAAGAGCAATTCATGTGGGTATAGCACCAATTTCGTATATAATCTTGAGTATAGCACCAATTTCGAATATAGAACAATTTCAGAATTCTAAAAAAAAGAAAAAGAAAAATTAAACAAAATACTAACCTTCTTCTCCCATATTGTGTGCGTCCATTGAACTAATCTTGAGTTTAGAATTTCACTGATCCAAAGATGTTACTCTCGCTTGAATTGAAATTGAAAAAAAAAAAAATAACGCCTCTCTTGAAGCAGAGAACGAAATAAGAGAGAGGGAGAGAGGAGAGAGGAGAGAGGAGAGAGAAAGTATAATATGAGTTATGACCGTGAGGAGTAATTTAGGTTTTACCTTTTTTTTTATCTAATCTTGGCCATTAAATGAAACATGATCCAAGGGTTAGAATTACTTCTCACTTCTCATATAAAACTCCCTTCTCACATGAACTCAATTCTATATATATATATATATATATATATATATATATATATATATATATATATATATATATATATATATATATATATATATATATATATATCATATCACCCAATTAATTCTCAACCTCCATCGGTTAAACAAGAGGTCCCCTATTTTTTCTCACTAGGCTCCTTGGTATTCCCCCACTTTCCTTTCTGTGTCACTTAGTAAAAACAAAGGAAGTATATCAATTATATTATTATTGTTTATTACCGCATAACAAACGAGCCGTTTAAGATAGAAAATAAACTTGAATTACTTCTCCTTGGTTGCCTCCAAAGCTTGAAACTTGAATTACGCGTGTCAACTATAATTCAAATTAATGGAAAGTGAGGGGTTTACTTTATGAAAGCACAATTGCACATAATTATGGAAGCATGATAGTGCTAACTTATTTTCCATGCTTGACGCAAACATAGTTTGAAAGTCGGTCTCTCCATGAGCTGAGATAATAAGATAACACTATTTTGATGTTTTAGTTTCTTGTGAGATTTGATTTGAGAGAATGAGACTTGAAATTGTGCAAGAACGCAACTAAGCAGAGGAAAAAAAAAATAACTTTTGCTAGTTTATCAGGCACCCGCTTAATCAAAATAGGCGGCTCGTTACCCGACCTGCTTAAGCAAAACAGACAGCTCGTTACCCGACCCGCTTCTTGCCTCTTTTTTCAAGTCGGGTACGCGACCCATGAAAATTTTAAAATAGTAACCCGTTTTTTTTTTATACCGGATCGACGGGTTAACTGGGTTGGATTTTTTGAACACCTCTAAGGCTCTAATAATTAGGGTGTTTGGCTTTATGGATCTCTTGGGGTTCATAGGTTGGGCTAATGTGTGTAATAGTAACAATTAACAAGAACATATAAAAGATAGATAAATACAAGTAACACCAGAAATTCGTAGGAACACATTGCATTGCATAGTGGAAAAAGAAAGATGGAAACTCAGGCAGAGAGCACTTCCGGCGACGACATATCCGCCATTAAAGAAATGCGGCAACAGCTTGAAGCTCGCATTGAAGCTCGCCACAAAGAGCAACAAGACCTCATTTCTTCTCTCCAAACCCTAGTTCCCGACCTTGTCTCTTCCCTCAATCTCTCTCTTCAAGTTATCTCCACCTTCAATGGCCGTCCTTTCACCCCTCTCTCTCCTCCTCCTAACCATAACCCTAACCCTATCACTCCTCGTTCCCTCCTCCACAAGAAACATCCTCTCGAAAATCGCGCAAAACAACAACCTCCTCCTCCGCCTACCAAGCGAGTCTCGAAACCGGAACCTCAAACTCGCCGAAAAGACGACACTTCGGGAAGTCCGATGTCGGTGGTTCGCTCAATGTTGGCGCGTTTCTTGTGTGATAGGGAACCTTGGACGGAAATTGACTCATCGACGGTGCTTCTGAAGTTGGAAAAAGGTCAGACAATGTCGGCGGCGGAAAAGGCGGCGCTTCTTGATGTCGGTGGTGAGTCAGGAGCGATATCCGCTGTCGAATTGGCGTTGCGATCATTGGCGGAGGATGATAGAGGTGTTGAGCTAGGGGAGTTTGGGGTGAGTGGGAAATCTAGGGTTATGGTTATCAGTGTTGATAGTAGAAGGCTTGCTAGAGAGTTGCCTGAGAGAATTGACACTCCTGATGTGCATAGGCCGTCGCTGAGTACCGGTCCTGGTGACGGAGGTGAGGCGAATGGGAATGTTTTTGGGGGAACGCCTAGGTCTGGAATGCCGGAAATGTGGCCCATTGGGCCTGGTGATCCTCATATGCAGGGTATGCCGCCATTGTTTCCTGGACCAATGATGGGTCATAGAGGTGGTGGTCCTAGGGGGATGGGAATGGGAATGATGGGGATGCCTAGAGGGATGGGTGTGCCGCCCCAGCATAGGCCGCCTTTTGGGTCCAATGCACCAATGGGTGGGCCTAATGCGTGTGTGCCTCCTAAGCAGACATCGGAGGAGGATGTATTGAAGGATCTTGAGGAGTTGTTGAATAAGAAATCTTTTAAGGAGTTGCAGAAGTCTAAGACTGGAGAGGAGCTCTTAGACCTCATTCACCGCCCTACTGCTAAAGAAACCGCTGTGGCAGCAAAGGTTTATTTGTGGTTGAATTGTTTGTTTTGCATTATGGTTTAAAGTTTGCATATTTCTTATGTGCTTATATGTGGAAAATTTCATTGCATTTGATGCCAGACTAGTAGAATTATATATAGACTAGAGGGAAGTCTGTATTTTACTAGTGATGCCATTACAAGTTAGAGCTTCAAATGTTTGTCATTGTCGTCCAAACAGGATATTGAGGATTACTGCCATTGTTTTAGCTAGTTTTTATTTCATAACTATATTCGTTCCTGACTTGCGTAATTGTTATCTTTAGACTTCCATGAAATTCATTATGACTAGTATAATAATCATGGTTATTATGTCATAATTGTTAGAAAGTTGAAGTTTATCTACACTTTTTGATGGGTGTGAGGTGAAAATATGCCAATTTCAATCACTTGAGCTTTGAGTGTATCATTCCACCACCTCTAATAGATTTTTTCTGGGTGGGGCAGGTGTCAATTAATGTACTAAAACCGTAATATAATGGAGTTGTAGAGTAATAGATTTTATATCGAAATTAGGTTCAGGAACAATTCTTTTGTAGAAATCGGACATTTTGAATGAAGTAGAAACAATGCAGTAATATGGAAGTCGTTGGAAGATTAAATTAATTTCATTTACTTTTTGATGGATGTACTTGACTTGTATGGGAATTTTCATAGACATGAAACTTTGAACGTTGATGGAAGTGGAACTGAATGGTTGGTGGCCTCTAAAAGTTGACGGAAGGTAGCACTTGAATGTAGGACTATCTTACTTCCATATGTGATGTCATTTCCAAGCTTTGTCAAACTGTGTTGCTCTAGGACAATAGTCAGTTATTTAGCACGAACACTTTCATCTAGCACCCCTGTTGTCTTGTATATATCTTTTTCAGATACTTTTGTGTAGGTATAAATTGTCTTGCGTCCAATGCAGCAAGCCTCCTTTGCCCAAGATTCCATAATATTCGTTAATTTCAGCTGTAAAATATCTCACTTTAAGGACTATAAACTAAGTGGGTCAAAACTGCTTTTTCCCTCTTTGTTATTGGATAAAAAAAAGGCACAGAGGTAATTGTAACGATTGTTTATAATTTTGCAAGGAAACTGTCATGCCATTACTCTTTGAAATGCATCTCCAACCCCTTTCCCATTTGCAGGGTCTTTCCCTATAATATCAGACACACAAATGTATGTATTATCGTGTATTAAACATGCATTTGGCCCGCTAGTGCTTGTTACATCAGATTAGAAAAAAGTTCACTATAATCTTACTTTTTTCTATATTCTTTTGTATTTTGTTAAGCTGCCAATGTCCTACTTTTATAAGCACTTTGTATGGCCTGTATACCAACATCTTCCGTTTCCGCTCTGGCAGTAAGATGTCTGAGCTCTACGTAAGCCTTAAAATCTATGTGCTTTATGTAATTGTATGCAATACTTTCTATCAATGTATCTTTCTTCTGAAAAGTTGATTTGCTGGTGACTCATAATGTTGTCTCTGTTACACTAACTGTGGCTTTTGATAATTCATTTCAGTTCAAGACAAAAGGTGGGCCTCAACTGAAGGAGTATTGTGCAGCTTTGACAAAAGAGGACTGTCGTCAAAAATCCGGATCCTACCTTGCATGTGATAAGGTACATCCAGTAGCTTGTCTGTGTCCTTATGAGAAGGTTAAACCCCCCTCCCCCACCTTCTTTCAGTTATGTAACTATGCCCGCCTTTCATTGGTGGAACTGTGGAAGCACTTGGCTTGAGGCTGGGCCAATGTCACACAATAAATAACGACCCACACACAAACATAACAATCAAGATACAAAGGAGAAAAGGTAGGAACATTCCAAAAAGAGAGAGAGAGAGAACTAAATGACCTGTATTGCATGATGCACTAATGCGAGACTAGACTCTTAACATTGACCGGTTGTCATCCCTTATATGGACGTGTAGGACTGAGCACTATATAACAAGTTAACAACCTTGCCAAGTTGCCATAGTTACTTGTAATGTACTAACTTAATTGGTGGGTGACTTGCTAAATTAGTGAGAGTGAAGAGAGATACGAGTCAAGGGATAACCATTTTGTATATCACCTGCTCAATGATGGTGATTGCTTGATTGGTGCCAATGCCACTAGCACTATGCCTCTAGCTTCACGAGACAACATCCATATCCTAGTCGTTTTTTTTCTGTCTCATTCTTCGCGACTCATGTTACTTCCAGTCTTCCATTTTCTAGTATATCTTGAATACTCGTGATGGGCACTCAATTCTCTAACACCTTACTGATCTTATTCCACATATCGATAGAAAAATCCTATTAAATAAAAAGTGAGAAAGCAAAGAGATTCTCTTGCAATATGTGCTTAAGGCTCTGAGGATAAGAATTTAATTAGAACTAGCAAACAAGTAACTTTGAAGTGCTGGATTCGGCAGAAGTAGAGATTCAAGTAGAGTTCTTGTGATTGCATTTTCCCTTTGTAAACCTTATTAGAATGAAGTAGAATGCCATGTCCCTGCACTTGTGTTCAGTTCCAGGACAAAGTTCCCGTCCCAGTTTTCTGATCCTTAGATATGTACCTGACATTTGTACCCATATTTGAGTTACAAAACTCGTGATTGCTCTTAATTTCTATGCAAATCCTCCAAGTCCAGCACCTCCTTTACCACTGAAATACTTGTGAGTTTGCGAAGATGTGGGCTCTCATCCACGTCCTCCCTTGTAACCCACATCCAATCAGGCTTTCCATGCTCATATCGTGCCCAACTGCAGCTTCTATTTTTAGGCATAGGAAACGGAGTGGAGGTGAACCCCTGCAACCCTCAAGGTTGCCATGTAAAATTTTATTTTGTGGCCTGATATACTGAACTCGGACCTTGCTGAATATAGTCTTAATCATTGCACCAATGACCCATTCTATGGGGTCAACATTTGCTTTGACCTACAACTAAGCCTTCGAGGCGTTTCATCCAGGTTAGTTGGTAAATTTCTGGGGCATTTAAGTCCTCACAAGTGTGTCATGACAATGTCGCAGCCAAGTTACTGGTCAGTGCCTTAGTGGGCACCCAGTCCCAGGCTCCCAGCAGTGTCTTAAAGTTTGGGACGTTGTGAGTGTTCAGCTATGCCCCTAGAATGTCTTTTTTTGTCAAAGGTACGACAAATTGACAATAGATCTATAGGCTTGTCACAAATAGATCAGTGTAGTCTGAACTATGATTTGCCAAGGTCTTGAACATTTTTCTGCTGTTGCTTTGAATGTGCATGAATTTTTTTCGTCTTCTTTGGTGTTGTTTTTGGGCTGTGGAAATGGTGAGGCCTTGAGGGTGGTGGTAGTTAAATTCGTTATGCTCACTTGTTTCTTAATTGGGTCTGGTTTGTTTCAATGAAACGTAATTAAAGGTCCTATCTCTAAAGGACAACAACAGCCAACTGGGGATCCCACATAGGTGACTTTGGGAAATTCTAATTGATCCAGCCTTACACTGCATTAAATTAGTTTATTGTTGACTAGTTTCCAAAATTCTATGGAAGTTTACAAGTCTAATAAGGTTAGTTATGTTCATTTAATTGCTGAATGGCTCAGATAAGTCACTTCAATGTTAAATAAGTTTGGATATGTTCAACTCAGGGTTCATAAGTAATTCACAGATTAAATTCAGGTCAGATAAGGTCAACTGAGGGCTAATAAATTCAGTTGAATCAGTTCAGGTTTAATATGTGGAGATTCCAAGTGTAAAGAAGTAAAAACGCATCCTTATTGTAGAGATACTATTTCCAAAATCCCTGCATTAAACCACTATTAAAAGAGGTGGAAGGGGATTAGTGAAGGTAGGACTGCGCAACTTCGTTTTTCAAAGTAACATGATATTTTTTTTTGTTCCTCAAGAATATACTTGTTTACTATTTTGAACTATATTATTCTGTTCTTATTGTCTTATCTGTTGAGGTTCTCTGTTCTCTCTCAATGATGTCGCTACAAATTTGGTTTGTCTTGCGACATTTTGTTATGAGCCCATACTTAAGGTTTCTGATCCTTGACTCTTATTGAGTCTTTCTCAGGTTCATTTCAGGCGAATAATTGCCCCACATACAGATATCAATTTAGGAGACTGTTCTTTTCTTGATACATGCCGTCACATGAAGGTAATTTTTTTCACTCTTTAAATTTCTCCTACCTACCATGTTGCCTTAAAGTTTGGTTTAGTCGATTTTGTAGTTTAGCACTCACGTGGGTTTTTGTGGTATCTGTTCCAGACATGCAAATATGTTCACTATGAGCTTGACCCAACTCCAGACATGTCACCAATGATGATGGGGACTGCAGCTCTTCCTCTATCCAAACCATTAAAAGCTCAGCGAGCACATTATTGTTCAGAAGTAGAACTTGGTCAATCGCAGTGGATTAATTGTGACATCCGGAATTTTAGAATGGACATCTTGGGACAATTCGGAGTTATAATGGCTGATCCACCTTGGGATATTCATATGGAATTGCCATATGGGACAATGGCTGATGATGAAATGCGTACTCTTAATGTTCCTGCATTGCAGACTGATGGTCTGATTTTCCTATGGGTCACTGGACGTGCAATGGAGCTCGGTCGTGAATGGTGAGTACCTGTTTCTTTTTCCAGCACATGTCCATCATACTGATGAGTTGCTCACTTGGTGTTGCTTCATGCTGCTCCCTATGATGTGTTTTTGACAATATAGAGCATTAGTTCCTTATTATGAGTATTTAACTTATGTCAGATGATCTTTTGCTATCCATGGAGTGATTCAATAGTCTTCTGAGGCACTTTCCATCTCAATTAGCTGGCTGCACTAACAACCACAATATTAAAGCCTTTATCCCTAAGGATTGGGTTGGCTGTATGGACCAAAAGTATATCTCCTGTGATTGTCCATGACTCCACGAATATTGTCTTTCTCTGTTCACTTCTATTTAGTGCTATATATCTGCTCATATTTTTTTTTTTACCCACTCCATCCTAGTCATCTTTGTCCTCCCCCAACAGTTGGGTTCACTTGAATTTTGTAAATTATATATGATACTTTGAGTGGATGAAATATAGCTATAGGCACTATTTGACCAAAGATGTCAACTACTTATTTCTTGAAACAGTTTGGCAAGTTAGATTCTTTAATTTTAAAGTTGACCAACAATAATAAGATTCTCAAATTGTATTCAGCATAATTTGTTCTTTCTCATCCCATTATAAATTTATGACTAGAAACCAACGGGCCATGTGTATGTCTGAACTGCTTATTTATTGTGAATTTCTAGACAACCGCTGCGTATTAGACTAACATTGTGTTTCGATAGGAAATTAGGAAGGAAGGAAGGGGGGAAGAGAAGGGGAAAAGGGGGGGAGAAAAGTTCCTTTCTAACAGAGAGGAGGAGGCAAGGGGAGCAAAAACTAATTATATACCAACATATCACGTTTAGTATGAGTTTTGATTATAGAATTGCTTTAGACTGGTTTTTTCGTTGAACTCGTACCGTAGCTGCTCATGACTATTTTGGTCGATTGATCTTTGAATATGCTAGTTTCAACAATGGTTTAATTCTAACCAATATGTAGTTGATATTCAAGGTCTTCCTTGCTCCTTTCTTTTTCTTCTCTCTATTTTCTAAATTAGGTTTGCAACTGATGGGTTGAAGGATCAGTTTCCCTACTTCTACTGCTTGTGTGTCCGTGATCGATTTTATTTTTATTAAAAAGAAATACCCTTTCTATTCACCTTCATAAGAGACAAAGTGTTTAGAAGTAGATATAGGAGAGAAAGAGTTTCAATAAAAAAACTACAAGAGAGAGGAAGAGAGAGTTTCAAAAAAAGAAATATACAGGAGAGAGAATAAAGTGACGACAGAGAGGCGAAGGAAGAGAGGGGAGAGAGAATCGGGTTAATTTTGTGAAATATATGAGTCATGAGTAGGTGTATGACTAACAATGGTATCTTAGGCCCTATTCTTTTGGGCACAGGTTCAGCTCAACTCAGCTCACTTTAGTTCAGTTTCCTCTCACAGTTTAAGTTCAGCTCAACTCAGCTCACTTTAGTTCAGTTTCCTCTCAAAGTTTAAGTTCAGCTCAACTCAGTTTGGTTCAGTCCAAAAGAACAGGGCCTTAGACATCTTTATGTTATTATGATCCTACTTTCTTTCCAAATCTTCTAAAGTCTGGGAAGATTGGCTTGTTAAAGAATGAATGATCATTAATCCCTCCTAATTCCTTCCCTCCTTTTCCCTCACCCCCTTCGTATGCTATCCAAACATGGGAAAATGCATCCCTTCCTTTCCCTCCAAATCCCCCTATCCAGCGATGAATAAGGGTCAATTTGCTTGTTATCGCTGAGGTAAGGCTGCTCCCACCAATTCCCCCTTACGCTGCTGACTGTTGAAAGTAGGAGCTTCATTAGAAGCATCGCGGTAATAATGTTGTTGTATATATTTCTTTAGTATTATAAACATGTCTTCCATGTTAATTCTAATATACGTTTTAGTTTGTCGAAAAGCTAGTTTTGCCAAACACTTCCCAAATAGCTTAATACCTTTCAGTTAACAATATGTTGGCTACGTTTTTAGCCTTCAGCTACTGCAACTAGTTTTGCCAAACAGATGTTAGAAGAGTGAGTCTCATTTTTCATATGGGTCAGTGTAATAGTTGAATCCTTAAGAAGAAATAAATGAGAAGGCTAGGAAGCTTTGTGTGTACATTCCTCGAATCAGTCCAACTGAAATTTGTCGGGAGCTCTTTTAGAAACTTTCAGCTATACTCGTTTTTTCTTGCACTTGTTTATTACATGTGACTGGAATAAGATCCTATTCATCATTGTGCAGTTTGGAACTGTGGGGTTACAAACGTGTTGAAGAGATCATCTGGGTGAAGACTAATCAACTTCAGAGAATTATTAGAACGGGACGCACAGGTCATTGGCTTAACCACAGCAAAGAACATTGCCTTGTTGGCATAAAAGGAAATCCTGAGGTCAACAGGAACATTGACACTGACGTAATTGTGGCAGAGGTTCGGGAGACTAGTCGAAAACCAGATGAGGTAATTTGAAGTGGTGGAAATATGTGATTAACTTTTTGGGTTGTTATTTAGAGTTTGCTTTTAATGTTGTGATGTCTTCTTTCTGCAGATGTATCCATTGCTTGAGAGGATTAGTCCAAGGACAAGGAAACTGGAACTCTTTGCTCGCATGCACAATACGCATTCTGGGTATATGTTTCTGCCTACTGAGCTTAGTTCTATCTTGAAAACTTCATTTTGTCTATCATAGTCATGTAGTGTGCTATATGCAGTGGGCTGTAGTAATCATTAACTTTTGCCTAGCATGTCAAAAGAACAAAGATTTCTGCCAGAATGGACTTGGTTTGGTTTAAACGGAAGCTGTTTTTTTCTTCTTTCAACTTTCCCCTTGTCTTTCCATCTTTTGAGTCTTGCTTTTCGTTGATTTCCCTATAATTATAGACAATCAAACCTACCCGCTATCAGATTTGGGAAATGCATATAACCGTTGTTAGAATTGCGTTTAGGATAAGTTTTCAGAATTCTACTCTCATAAATTGACCAAACAATTTGAATAACTTAAAATTTTGCATGAAGCGAAATTATATCGGATGGGAGGGTTTTAAGATCTGTCCCAACAGTACAATTGTTTTTCTCTGCTCTTTTCCTTTGTAAGCCTACAAAGTGAATCAACTGCTTAGAAATCGACAGTGTTGAGTTTCTTATGTGCTTTCTTACAAGGCATTAATCGCATTACCAAAGAATGATATTTGGTGTGTGCTTGTTACTATATAAAGCTCTTATAATAGCATATACTTCAGTTAACTATATCTATTGATTTTTTATGAATGATTTCCTTTTATGAAATAGGTGGTTGTCACTTGGAAATCAGCTCAGTGGAGCCCGCTTGGTAGATGAAGGACTAAGGGCCAGATTTAAGGCTGCATATCCAGATGTTGAGATTCAACCACCATCACCTCCAAGGAGTTCAGATATGGATGTTGACCCCATTGACAACCAAGTAAGAACTCCATTCTCGGGGGTAGAAACTAAATCCGTGCCACAGTCGTTCACTCAGGCTGCAGTTGCAGAAGCAGCTTATGTTTCAGAAGAGAAGCCTCTGGATGTTGAGATGGTAAAAGCTGATTAGTCCATCCATTCATCTTTCTGTAGTTTTTCAATCATAAGAATGAGATATAAATGTAGGGTTTAGGCAGAGGAGCAACGCGCCATGTGATCCCTAGAATTCTGGGTTTCTTTATCTCATCGGTCGAAAGTCTTCTTTTTTTTATAAATCTCGCGGAGGTCCCATATTCTGTAAAATTGATAACATATTAATCTCAATTTAGATGTTAAGTAATTGTCTCACATAGAACGTTTTAGTTCTATTTAACCTGTAAGTAACCATACAATAGAGATATATTATGGTGGCCATGTCACTAAAATAGAAGTGGGACAATCCTTTGGGACTAAAAAGAAACTTGAGGCAATCTTTGCAGGGACGCAGGAAAAACTTGTTAGGTTGAGCAAAAAAAGTTTTAGAGTACTCAGAAACCAGTAAGGAACCACTAGTTTTGGACCTAGAATCGGCTATGTCGATTTTGGTTTTGAGTACAATCTAAAAAAGATGGGATCTGGTTGATGACGGTTTCGGTTCTCAACTTTTTGGAACCAAAACCGATTAGGTTCTCGATTAAACGGGTCCATCTTTGAAATAAATATGATTGTTGTTTTATTCTTTTAAAAAATAAAACTAGTAATCTCTTTTTTGACCCGGTCAAAAATGATCTCGTTGTATTTCTTAATTCCTGTGACTTAGATTTGCAACTTTAGGTGGTTATATCAGTTACGGAATATCAAATGACCGGTTACGTGTTTGTTTTGGTTTTGAACTTTTAGGGTTCAAAATTGAAGGGATTTGATTTCGGATTTGTTTTTATGGTGGTTCCGGTTCTTGTTCTTAACTTTTTAATCGGAAGGTATTTCTTGCTGACCCGTAAATTGCCAATACCTTTATCGTTTCAAGGAAGCACTTGTGGGCTTGTAGCATAAGATGCAAAATAACTTTGCACAAACATCGCAAGATAAGAAAGAAGGGGACCTACCTTTTAAGGATCTCCCGCCAATTTATCAAGGATAAATCACATAGATGGATTACCAATAGTTTCTTCCCTGGCAAATTTGCAGATACATCTTAGCTATGAATTATGATGCATGGAAACAGGATATGAACACGGACACGACACAAAAACGTAAAACGTCATATTTTAATTTTACAAAAAAGGAAACGACTAAGAAACGTCGAACAAAAAATTTACATAAAAATATTATATAACAATTGAACAAATCAATTTCATAGATTATAAATTAGTACTCCATACAAACTTAATTTTTATGACAACTAGACAAGAAAGCATAAATAGTATTTAGCCAAATACATATCAATATATAGCTAAACGGCCGTTTGAGAAGAGAAAGGAGAGGGTTTGCGAGAGTGCTGACATTACTGCTTTTATTTTCTTTTCTTTTATTTTATTTCCCTTTTTCTCATGAAACAAAAGGGAAACATCATTTTCCCTTAATTTGCCGTTTCTCATAAACCATTAAAATCAAGAAATGTTTTCATTTTAGACACGTTTATGAAACGTGTCCAATACTCCAACGTGTGTCGTGTCGTTTCTAGTGTCAGAAAATCAAAACGTTAGATATGTGGCGTGTCCGTGCTTTATAGCATCTTAGCAATAAACCGACACACACTAAACTAACACATGACAAATTAATGCACTTCAAAATTCAAATCCTTAAATTATACAAGTAATCAAATGTAGGCCCCAAAACAAAAACTAATCCAAATATGGGAGCCAAAAATTATACGAATATACCCTTTTCATACCGTGGACCGTGGTGATTGGATCTCATCTGAAATTTATAATCTTGTCACCGACAAAAAAAAATAAACAAATTATGAACTTCATTACAAATCTGATTGCAGCAAATTAGGCAAGTACCCAGAAAGCAAAAACAATTAAAGACCCCAAAAATGGTGAAAATCTAAGAATTGGAGATGTAGTAGATGGAGTTGGAATAGACCCAAAATTTTGATGAGAAGGTGTTGCATCAGCAGTGTCTGACATTGCACTTGGAGCTTCTGAAGGTGGGTACTCAACTGCTCCATCTCCTGAAAGAGAGATATGAAGCTTCTGCCCTTTTTGGCAATGCCCTTCTTCTCCACTTGTGAAGTAAAATTCTCCTGGTTGAGTTATGTTGAACAATGAATTTCCATCATTCATGAACAAGATTGGATCTTTAAGGTTGCACGATTTGTAGGCTTTAGGTGTTACTTGTATTACTGAATCTTGGCTTGGTGGATACAAAAACACTGCATTCCGATATCATATACTCATATATAATCTCATAACATCATATTATTAGTGAAATGATGGTTGTCTCATTTCCTAACTATGACTCACGTCTTATTACATGAACGTTTTTGTGTGTGAATTAACTTTTTTTGGTGTATATTAACGGCAAATGTTGTATATTGAATCACGAAAAGGAAGTATATTGCTACATCAGATCCATCTTATTTACAATCCCGTTAGGTTATTGAAGTATTTGTGTTATTAATACATTGACTGTTTTGAAAAATTGTTTCTATTAATAAAAAATTATACGCCCCTCTTCACGGGAATAATACATTGAGAGGAATAAATATATACTTTTGCATTGTAACAATTTTACATATGAAGTACATATAAGAAAAAATATAGTCCTGATTATAAATTCACGACTCATATGGAATTTTGGCAGTTACTTCTACATTGATAAACATAAAAATCAAAATGAAATTGTTGCGACTACAAAAGAAGATACGAATAATTTGGGAAAACCGTCCTCTCTAATCTCCACAATAACTAGACCGTCTAGTCTAGTTACTGAAGATTGAAGAAGATCCCTCCCCCATCAACACAAGTGAATAATACCAAAAAGAAATGACATTTTGTCATGATTAGTTGAAACAATTTGTTATTATATAACGACGTAAATGGAACAATGGTGTATTGCATTGACAAATCTGTGTTAAGAACATAAGGAAAAGAGGAGTATATTAAGAACTTACAGAGAGAATCTTTAACTCTGAAAATGTTATTCTTGGACCATTTGTCATAGACACCTATGTTTGCTGCTGTTGGAACTGTCCATGAATTCAAATCTCCAACTTTGTGTTGAAAACATAAGACTTTAGCTTGCAATACAAACAGAAGTTGGAGGATATAGAAGAACAGGCATCTTGGACTGCTAAGATTCAACATCTTTTCTATCTCTTTTGCACCTGCCCAATATATTTTACTCGATTCTTACAACCCTTTTAAATCTAGAGTGCATATGTTTTCTGATGATTTTATTATAAGACTGATTTAGGAGGGAGAAATTTTGCTGTGCGTGCCAGCGATTGGACAGATTGGTGCCTCAAAAGAAGACAGTGTTGGCCTGTTGGGGACCTGATTTATTTAATTACCCTTTAATAATTGCTTTGATGCTGGTTTTCTAAAAAGGTGCGTGGGTTGTGTGTGCTCACGCCGGCCCATATGTGTGTGCCTGGGTTAGGCACCGCTAATGGCTCGTACCTTTACCGTGTCGTGCTGTGCCGACGAGTCACAAAATCAAGTCCTAGGCATGGTACGTCTCACGGGCTCGTCTTGTCATGCTTTCCAGCTTCAACGTTTAAAGATGTAATTTTGTTGTGCGGTGCCTTTTCGTGCTGAAGTTCTTGCCTCATGGTATGTTCTTTTTTCCATTCTAAAAACACAGCACAAACACAATCCACGGCCCAACATGCACAATACTACGTCTTTTCATGTTGTGCTTTTTACATGATGGATCGTATCGTGATTTAAGTCGGTTATGTCCACATTGTTTTGATTGTCTGAACTTTATCTAATAAGTCATTATTAGCTTCTAAATTAAACATATTGATATGGTCAAACAATCAATATATATTGGATAATGATTTTTTACCGACTTTACTTTTCCACCAAAACAAAAAAACTATGATGAGAGACTTTTTGACTTGCCTTTTTCGTTAAATCTAAAAATTTGGGCATTATTTTGGTATTAGTAATAGCTAAAGAAACTAATAATATTAATAATTACTCCTGTCAAAATTACATGTACAAACAACTAATACTATAAGTGATGGTATCAACCAAATAAGCTAGCCGAAAACGAATTCATGAAGTAATCCTTAGGTGTTAGCTCCACCATAGATCGCAATTTGACATTGGAAAAAGAGGGCTACTGGAGTATACTGATGCTAATTAGTGGAGAATAGGGCATGGTGGACATCTATTGCAAATGCAATATTGACTTGTCTATTTCTAATTACGTAGGAAGACCAGATCTAGTAACTAGTAAGAAGGCATGGGCATCCAGTTGATACTAGTAGGGTAGAAGAAAGGACTTTCTTAAATTTCAAAGGCTAAGTTTGGGAAAAACAATCAATTATACGCTAAATTATAGCACATGGGCCAGTTGTGCAAGCACCCTTCCGAAGACAACAAGCTAACATGGGATGTGCTCGATGTGCATTATTACTATATTAGAGAAGGGATGCCCAAATTGGGAAGAATGGGACTTTTTTGTGATTTTCATCAGCTACTAGTTTCACCTTTCAAGTTGACAAGAATACATTGAACTTATTAGTTATTAAGGCTACCTTATAGGAATTTGACTTTTTAATCTACATAGTTTAACTTTTACGCTTGTTAATGCAGGTTTGATCATTAATATTTCTAATTACAAACAAGTAAAAATTATAAAAAAATTGATATTTGAAAACTTTTATGTTGAGACTAATCTAACAAGATCCTATATAACTATGTTTTACTTTAGGTATAAATCACAAATGGTAGTCAAAGTGAAGTACTCCTATGTAAATAGTGCCAAAGTACAAAATGATTAAATTAATAAGAAACGCAAGTAGTATTGATTACAAATTATTAGAATAGGCGGACTAATTTTAACATAAAATTAGACAAACCCAAACCTACATTCTTGTAACAAGCTCATTCATGTCACTCTAACCTAACACTATCCCTAGACATTTCGCGCTAACTTAGTCATCTATTCTCTTCTCTTTCCTTTGTTTCCCTTTGAATCTCGAATTACAATGAACAATTTTATAAACTAACACGTCAGTCTTACCGAATGGATTAAACTAGTCACTAAAGGATTAAACTAATCACTAAATGAATTAAGCTAGTCATTAAATAGATTAAACTGGCCAACTAAATAGATTAAATTAGTTACTTTATTCATAAAGATGGTATGTTCTCTTCTTAATATTGGGCTTGGACCGTTGCCTAATCTATACAAATATATTAAAAGGCGTGCATAAATAAGAACGTGGCTGCTCTCCTGGGTTTTTGTTCATGTAATCCATGTACAATAAAAAATTAGAAATTGTGTAGTATAGAATTTGATCCCAAGACCTCGTATATTAAAGTCTTACACTGTTTGTATTTAGTGTTATTATCGTAAAGTTTATATTAATAAATGAATTTTTTTTCATTGCGCCTAATAATTTTAAATTAAGAAGTATGCGGTCTTTTACAAGACCAACCGTAGATAATGTTTATTGGTTGTTGGCCACGGGGTTTACCGTTTGTATATGACACCACACCAAAGTGCTATAGCCCATTAGCCCTCACATAAAACGGGAAGTCTTTAATAGACTCGAGTTATGGACTTATGGTAAAGCCATGCATCTCCGTCTAATTTCTTGTCTATTCTACCAATCCTACTCATCCTCCATTTATATATTAACATCAAGAAAGCAGGGAGCAAACCTGTATATATGACTATATTTGGGGAGGGAGAAATTCTCAGAAAACCAGTGTGACAACTGATGAGCAGAGATAATGGTAAAATACAGATGAGCAGCAGCAACAAAAAAACACAATTAACTAGCTAAATGGTGAGCAACCATCTATGACTTGCTCAAAACATTTCCACAACTTAAGCAAATCGCTGTTTCATTTCAAAGATCATAAAATTCTAAGAGTCTAAATCTCACTCTCAATAATCATAATGTGCATCCTTAAAACTCAAAATGAAATGCTTTGTATATATAAAGTGTAAGAAAGTATGAATCATGGAGGCATAGTCAGATAATCGGATCTGTGAAGGGTTCCATCAACATTTTTTGCCTCCACCTACCTACTAGGAAAATAATATGAAAAATATTAATGAAGAATAGGAGAACTACTAGCTGAAATTTCATCCTAATTCAACATACTCAAATATTTGCTACTCAAAAAGAAGATCAGATTCATGCCCAGTTATCAGCTGTGCCGGCTATATCTGTGATGAGGACGCAGCACTAGCAACAGTAAGGGAAAGTTTCGGGCGATATCTGCAGCAACCAGTAAGCTGCCATGACGACCATCAAGTAATTCCCAACCCATAGTCATCTTTGAAGAAATAATCCGTATAAGATAATCTTATTTTTAACAAATAATACTCTGAACGCCCAAACTTCATAATTACCCATAAATCAAGCATTTAGTGGCTCATCTTCTGGATCCCTCTCCTTCATTGCTGTCCATTCTTGGGGCTCTGCAGCAAAATACATCCTTAATTACTAAGAACTGGAAACAGTTCTAAAATTTCAAGTTTTGACTTAAAGATCACACTTAGAACCAGTATGTCAAGAATAACTATCAACCTTTGCGAACAATTAAAAGGCAAATGAAAAAGCAATCAAGTAAAAACTCACTCGGTCTTTGATTTTCAGCAATGCCCAAAAGCCGCCTCTGCAATAAGGATGCCACAAAGAGGAATATGGAACACATGCCAAACATGACTGTTATGGGGAATGCCTCAACCTGTTCAAAACAGGAAATTTTTAGAATTTTCAGTTGTAAGCTAGTGTCTACTACAAAAGAAGTGAACAAATAAAGCATCCTACACCTTTTTACAAATTACACAGTCCTCTCGCTCAATAAAGTCAAAATACGAAACCAAGGCTCAACTTACGTTGTACAGAACAATGCATACGAAGATATTCAGAGGTATGCGGAAGAAGTTCATGATTGTACTTCGTGCCTCTTCAGGAATGTACTGTGACCTCATTTTCATGATTGATGGCCAGAAGATCCCCACACAAGCCTCGAATACACAGAAACCAAGGAGCTGAATACATCCAGCAAATGAGATACCTCCACCTTTTACTTTGGATGCCGGTACCAGGAACTTTTTGACATGTCAGAATATAATATGGCAAAGTTAGATGTATGCAAAAAAGACCGGCGGAGAAAATAAAAGACAAAGAAATTTAAAATCCAGACACAAAACCTATCAAAAACAACATACACTGGTCACAATTGGGAGCATGAGCGAGGCCGAAGATAAGGTAAAGACAATCTGCATATAGCTCTCAACTTTTGCAGAACGGGCCAGCAGTCGCGAAGCGAAGGAACTTCCCAACATTGAGGCCAACATGAATGTTGCAAAAATGAAACCATGAGGAATTTCTTCATCATTTGGGCTCAAAGCAGGAGTCCATAGAAACACAAACGTATACATGGAACCTTCAAACAAGGACTGTATGGCGCCCAGCAGAGCAATTTTCTCATCTGTTACCACATCATAGAGAAATATAAGACAGCTTCCAAGCTGGTAAATATTAGGGGAGACAGGGGATTGGAATATAGCAAAAACGACAAAGGATGAGCCTGTAATAAGAGAATGGAGGACAACAAGGGTAACAGCGGAAAAGGCAAGTGTTCCAATCTCCATTGTTCCTTTCATATACATTAACATTAGACACAACTCACAAGTCCTTCAATTAATTAAGTAAATACATGATAATTCCTTCATGAGTGAACATGAAAAGAACATATGGACAATATAACCATATGTGCAAGAATTTGTTTTGTTATAAAAAAACCTGTGGTATATCTTGTTGAGTTAATGGCTGGATTTACATTTTATGATACGGACTCAATCAAAAGTAAATTGAACCTAATGAAGGTCCTATCGATGATGGGATCCCGGAGATTATGTACAGAACCAAGCCTAGACAGGCAAAAGGGTCCTTTCCGAAAGACATAATAAGATACCTGAATGGGAATCGTCCTCCATATGATTAGTAGTTGGGAAAACTAGTAGAACTAGCAAATGCAGAACATAGAATTACAAGCAAATTACATCCCTCATTCCCTTGTACAACAGTCGAGCCTCAAGATTGAGTCCAACAATCCGGTATAAGAAAGAAGTTCCATTAGTAAGGTATTTTAATAACTGTCAAGCATCATTAAATTATTTTATTATTTTATAAGTATAAAGATGTAGACACTAGACACACTTTCCGGCTGTATATGGATATGATCACATAGAAATCGTTCAAAAGGGTAAAGGACATTGTTTAATCAAAGAGGTCAATCTGATTGGAAAAAATTCCTTTCTCCTGTCCTCAAACTCTCTCATTGAGGGCCCCTAGCTGCTTAAAGTCGTACATGCATGAAGCTTTGGCAGTCTTTTGCTACTACAAGTCTATGACACATGAACCCATAATAAAACTGGTCATACGCCAGTCACAACTTCCACAGAAAAATATAGCAACTCGGGTTGTGCAACCATGCCAATAATATGTCTTGCGTACACAAACTCTTTCACTCTAAAATGACCAAAGCTGACTACTGATGCAGTAAATGTGCAGAGAAAATGACACTATAAAGAATATTAAATTACAAAAATTGTGAACCAGAGATTTAGATTGGCAAAAGTGGATAGCACTTTACCAGAAGCAATAGCGACGGCAGCGTTCCTGAACTGCGTAAGCAAATCTTTATTTTCTGAATTATCCCCAAAGTTTTCACCCCATGAAGTTACTATGATTACCATACCAATTGCAAGAAAGCAGGAAGCAGCATCAAATGGAGCAACAGCACCAAACCCGAAAGTATCAACAAGCAGATTCCCCAACAATCCAGCCACAATGGCAACTAGACCATTGCCAAGGAAAATGGCCTTGGAGAAAGTCACAGACAGCCATTGCTGTTCAAATCCTTTCTGCATAAACCAGACCAGAACAATAGAAGATATTAAACTATGTTATAAAGGCATAGAAACTAGTTCATTGATCTTCTGCAGTGTAATTGAAAATTATAGTAACACTCTGTTTCTTGATTGTACTTGCCAAATACAATTGAATAACCACTTCCCACCGGCCATCACATCTGAGTACCTCTTTTAATGTGAAAAGTTAACAATATTATAATTTGAAATTTACTAGTGATCTCCCCCTAGAATATATAACTTTGCACTACTTATAAGTTATAATTGAGTGTAAATATCAGTCCATTAGACGAAAGTTTTACCTTATTGTGCTCTGCCACAAGCCACGACTCAAAGGCCGAAAACAGAAGAGACGTGGCAATGCCCCCCAAAATACGCCCCACCATCAAAATTTTGTATTGTGGGGAGTGCTTGGTGATGCAGCTCATGATATAGGTAAGACAGTAAGTGACACATGCCCTCTTACGACCCCTGAAACGAAACCGGAGTTGAATCAGCCAAAGCATCAACAAGGCTTAACAAATACAGCATCATCAACGGGGTAAGAGAAATATACTGTTTATCAGCAAGGGATCCGACAATCGTCCCGAACAACATGGAGGACCCGAACCCGGCAATAAACAGCTGCCCAATTTCTCCCTTGCTAAAACCATAGGTAGTGTAAAGGTAATACACATATGGGCCTTGTAGCCAATCCCCAGCTGTTGCCAATTATTAAAAAAATCATTTCAATTATTTCTCTAAAACATCACTACAAACAATTTCCAAAATAATTACTCTTACTAAATGACAACACCAGATATAATTCAGCGAATGTCTGGCTGATTTAAATCATTAAAAAAAAAATAGCACATAATAATTGGATCAGATTATAACTATACTTCATATAAAACCAGCTCCAAAACTCATTATATACAAACATTCCAAAATTTATACAATTACAAAATCAACGAACAACAAATCCAAGATCTGAAAGTTATGATGACAATTCCAGAAACAAAATGGTATGCAAAAACGATGATGCAAAAAAAAGTGGGAGCAGATCTAAAAGAGGAGAGAGAAAGAAATACCCATCATGAGTGAGAATAAACAAGGACATAATTGTTCTTGAAGGAATTAAAAGCAGAGGAAGTATTGATGCGATCTTTGCTAGTTTTGGTGAGCTCTAATGCTGCCACAACAGCAGCAAGTGCACCGAACACAAGAATGTAGAAAACCTCCATTGTTGTTTTCTCACTCGATCTGCTTATGCTTTTCTGCCGCCACTTTTAGAGAGAGAGAATGATGGTGTCTTTGTCTCTGATTCAGAGAGGAGAGAGAAAGAAGGAGAATTAAAGGCAGAAAGATGAACAGAGATGGGATGCCTGTTAACTAATTTAGATGGGATTAAAAAGATTAGAAAGTGAGATATTTGGCGTCGTGTATACTCTACACGTCCACTTCCAACATTTATTTCCTTAAATTGTTCAAGCGTTTTTGGGGATACATAAATAATACATTATTGTTGTAAATCTAGAGGAACAAGGTGATGCGAGCCATGTTATAATTCATAATCGTGACTAGGTTGAGTGCATTTTCATAATCATATGGGGAGAGGATTATTTTCCCTTACTAATTACCATCACCTCACTCTCAAAGCGTATGTCCGTAAACTCAAGTCGGGTTAACCTGCGAGAGGTTTCGATTTGGTATGACCCTTTATCTTACTATGGGTTTCCCAATTGGGGCCCCAAAAAAAAATTTATAATCCTATTGTTCCTTTTTTAAAAGATTTGAATGAGAGAGCATAATATTTTTTTTATGAAGAATATATTGGAACTTATCTAAAGTAGTATGAACTTATTATATTTTTTTAAAAATTAATTTTGAAACTTATCTAAACTTGTTGGAACTCATGTAAACTAGTATAAACATATTGGAACTTTTTATAACTTGTTGGAGCTTATGTCAACATATTGGAACTCATCTAATTTGAAGTTAATGGAGCTTAGTTGAATATATGTTTCTTGAAACTTATTTTTACATGGTGAAGAGAACACGATCTTAGGAGTACTCTAGTAAAGTAGGCAAGTAGGTAGGTTGAATTGATCAACGTTAGATT
The DNA here is from genome assembly GCA_947646795.1 of Beta lomatogona. Taxonomy (NCBI): domain Eukaryota; kingdom Viridiplantae; phylum Streptophyta; class Magnoliopsida; order Caryophyllales; family Amaranthaceae; genus Beta; species Beta lomatogona. The sequence goes on from CANSNZ010001134.1 coordinate 82,611, forward strand.
TCAATCCTTTATGACATTTTCCTTTTACCCTGTATTTCTTTTTCAAAATAATCTTACACTTGAGTTAAACTTGAAATTGTTTAGTTGAATGTCTTTTATTATGTTTATTCGCTCAATTGGAGCTCCCAAATGAGCAAATAGAAATTGACAATTGTTTTGCACATTTTGCAAGAAGATAGGGGTATTCTAGGGAGTTATTTTCACCAAATGTTACCAAAAAAATATTACGCATTATTTACATATATCTAATAGTACATATTAATTGATACACTTCTTAAAAACCTAGTCGTTCCTTTCTCTCTTCTCCCTAAAATCGATAGTAATTCTCTAGCCGGTTCGGGTTTGCCACCATACATATTTATGGGCGGTATGCCCCAATTTCTTCTTTTACATACTCGTTGTTATAGTTTTTCATTCATAATAATCTTTTTTTCTCCCTATTATGGAAGTTTTTTATCCAATTATTAGGTTCTTTGTCTCTACTAGTGGGAGTTTGGAGTTTGATTTGTTAGTCTTCTCTTGTGCGAGTTTAGAGTTCTGTATTTATGTTTTGTTCTAACTTCTAAAGATACAATTAATCAATGGTTTGATACACAAATTTGCAATGCGTATTGAATTCTCGTATGCTATATGCATGGTCCAATAAAGAGATTTTTTTTCCAAAACTATGTGAGAATATATCAATAAGGGTATTGATTTTTTATATAATTTTAGTACTATTTGATGATTCATGTATTTAATAAAATTTTAACTATGGGTGTGTTCTATTCAATTTATTTTTGCTTATCTAAACTTAACTAAATTTATCTAAACTTATTAAACCTTATTAGACTTTATCTAAATTTATTAGACCTTACTTTTATAAGAGTGTCATATATTATTTTTACTAAATTAAACTTATTAAATCTTATCATAACTTTTTTTTTTTTTCAAATAAGAACTAACACATAAAGTGAAAATAAAAATAAAGTGAAACCTAGTATGTTTAGCATATAGGAAAAGGTCTACACTGTCCGGTCAAAAAAAAAAAAAAAGAACAATAGGAAAGGGATAAGAAAGAACAAAAAGCAAGAAAAGAAAAGAAGTAACATAGAAACGAAGAAGTTTGTAACCCTAATTTTCCAAATTCCAATCAGTACAATTTGCTGCGATTACAAGAAAGATCCCATCTTTCTCTACCGATTACAGTCTACCTTCATATTCATCCACTCATTCCAGTTGTTATTTCTATCTAAGCGCATCAATTCAAGTTACTTTTCGAGGAAAGAAATTGAAGGTTTTTGTCGACGATTCCAAAAAATTGAAGGTTTGTTTTGGACTAAATTTACTATACATTGTAAGTTTTAAGATTTAAAATTTGTAGTTTTAAGATTTAAAATTTGTAGTTTAGCATCAAATATTTGATTTAGAATTTTTAAATTTTTATTCACTAGTATGCGAGCTCAAATAAATAAAAAATCCAGATTTTGGATACACCACCAATATCAAAAGTTGTATTGCTTGTGTGACAAATATATGATTTTGTTCTTTGTATCTATTCACGTTGAGCCTCAAAGAAGACATTTTAAGTTTTAGTTTGGCTTAGCATTTTTAAGCTCTTGAGTTCTGAAGTTAAGTTGAGCTCGCGAGTTCGAGTCCAACTGAAGAATTTATAGGTTATCGGTTAGTTATTTTATTCAATATTATGAATTCAGGCTGTTCATTATTTCAAAAGAACGTCCTGGATTGTTGATAGTTATATATATTTAAACAAACTTAGGTTTTGTTCCCCTTGATTTTATTTTTGCTGAACTTGCTTTATTTTAGTAAGCTGAGAAGAAAGGAGCATCAAACTATGAGATGTGACTAGTGATACAAAGGATAAATATTAGAGACACAAATATTAGAGAAGCATAGGAAAGTACAACATGATCTGAGAATCTGAAGAATCCGATCTGATTTCTTGAATCATTTTTCATACGGGTTTCTAGGTATTGGTTAATGGAAGTCTAATCTGCTTATTCTAGACTTGGTTATTTGCTACTTATGAAGAATAGGACTAAAACAATTTTACTTTTATAGGACATAAATGGCAAGAGAGTGTTCGGAATTGGGTTGGATACTTGGATTTGTGAGTATATATGTAATTTGGTCTATAGAGCTGTGAGAAGTCGTTGAGGCCATTATTTATTATGATTTAAATGGGTTGATTTTGGTTCTAAGTTATAAAAATCGATGGTTTACTTGCACTGAAAGATAAGGACTCCAAACTTTAATGGCTAATTTAAGGTGGTCAGTCCTAGTGCATCTCTGAAACCCTTTTCTAGTTTGGAGAGCTTTGAAGTTTTGCTGGTAATCTCTTTTACAATCAAGATGTGATATCAGTTATTATTTTGGATCTGATACAATTAGTGAAAATTGCATCTTCTGCACATTGGATGTAGAATCCATAGTATGTTTTTGGATCGGATATCCAATCCATCCCCAAAGTGCAGCGAGCTATATGGGTGCCATGAAATTATCTGATGTTCCTAGTTCTGAAATTGCAACTCAGTTTAGTCTTCTAGGTTATGAGTAGTAAATAGTAATGTTGAAAGTTGAGGTTTGATGTTTGAGAGTTCTGCATGATATGAAGCTAATTATTCTATCTTGTTACTGCACAAATTCGACTGGCAGAGAACTTTTCTATTCATTGAAAGCCATATCTTCTTTCCCAGAAAGTTCATTCTGTAAATTTCATACTTGTAACGAGTAGCAAAATTCCTTGCAGGACAAGATGGTGATTCGGCCACCGGTCAGAGCTCCAAGGATCACTGAGTTTCTGAAGCCATATGTACTAAAAATGCACTTCACAAACAAATACGTTCACGCACAAGTCATCCACTCTCCAACAGCCACAGTGGCTGCTTCTGCAAGCTCACAGGAAAAGGCCTTGAGATCAAACATGGGCATCACAAGGGATGTTGCTGCTGCTGCAAAAATTGGGAAAATTCTTGGTGAGCGCTTGCTGATTAAGGACATTCCTGCTGTTTCCATTTTCTTGAAGAGAGAACAGAAGTATCACGGTAAGATCAAAGCTGTGGTTGATTCTATGAGAGAAGCTGGTGTGAAATTACTTTAAGTTGGGGCAGCAAAACCATAGTTACGGATGATCTTAAGTTTAGCGTTATGTTTCTAGCTGCTGTTTTACTTTGATGTTGAAAAAGAACGCATCTCAATCCCCATTAATGAAGTCTAGAAATCTGATTCAAGCATGCTTCATCTTTTTTGATATTGTGGGAGAGAATTGAAATAAGGTGGTGTATCAGCCTATGCGCTGTGAGTTGTCGAGTTTGAAATCTCTTGCGTGTTTCCTTTGTCTTGAATAAGAAGTATGAATTTTTGAAACTTGTTGACTGATCTTGGTGAATACTAGTAATGAACTTGTGTCAAAATTTCACTTTTATCTTAAAAGCAGCACAAATGCATACAACAGTGAACAACACACACTCCAGAAAAGGGTTAAATGCCAAAACATAAAGAGGGGAGGTGTTGGGGAGCGCTCCTAGATGGAATTAGTGAAACACCCCCTCTATGTTTGGTGATTGGTACCAAGCATGTTCGGTATCTAGACCAACTCATAACACTACACTTGACACCAAATTGCTGGTAGTTCATTATTATTATCACTTATTATCTTCTAGATATTACAGCCTGATGGTAACGCATACAACATTCACAAAGCTGTTACATTTGCTTGACAGCAGTCTTGAACTTGAGGACATCCTTAACAGCGGCCTCCCTATAGAGTACAATATCAACAGCACCACAAATCATATGATACCCACGCTTCTTTAGCTCACCAGGTTCATCATGTGGCATCGCAAAGCCAGCTAGATAAACCCTTTTATCACCTTTGGGCTTCATGCTCAACACTGCATTTTCCACAGTCTGCACCATCTTCACAGCATTCTCATTACTTGGGTCTCTAATGTAGCCCATGTTAGCACTCAGATCTGTCGGTCCAACCATGATGCAGTCCAGTCCAACCACCGCCGTGATCTCCTGGATCTTCTCCACAGCCTCCTCTGACTCAACTTGGCACATGATGAGCAGCTCCTCCTCACACCAGTCCAAGTATCCTGGATCGAGACCATACTTGGAAGCCCTAGCAATAGAATGGGCTACGCCGCGAATACCAGCTTTTGGATAGCGGCAGTAAGAGACGGCCTCTTGGGCCAACTGTGGGGTATGGATCATGGGAAACATGAGCCCTTGTGGGCCCAAATCCAGGGCCTTCTTAGCCCACATGGCAGAGCACTCGGGTAATCGAAGAATCACCGGAGTTTGAGATGCAGCAAGGGCGTGGAGGCAAGAGAGAGCCTCAGATATTCCACCATAGCCATGCTCCATGTCAACGATGACAAAATCATAGCCGGCATGACCAGATATCTCGGCGATTGTCGGAGAGAAGCTGTCAAAGAAGAGACCATACAAGCAATCCCCCTTTCTAAGACGTGATTTGAGTGAGGGATGTGGTTGAGAAATTGAAGTAGCCATGCTTATTGCAATTTGTTTTCTGGATGCAATCCTGGTGGTAACCCTTTTAACATCGCTCAAAAAAAAATTTAAAGGTGAAGTAAATTTTATGGCATGCATTTTGGCATTGTTTAATTTGAGGTAAGTAGTCTGTATATTTTGTCATATGCAATTACAATTCACAAGGAGACAAATTTATTTTGGCACTTGGCAGTTGCCTCACTACCTTACCTGGATGAGGTAGGAAAGAGTTGCTTTCAACTGCTTTGAAGATGACATACTTCGATTATCTTTAGAAATGTGAGATACAATGTCACTATAAACCCTCTATTTCGCTTTGAAACAGCATAGTTTTCGTTTTACACATGCCAACAGATACAGAAAAGGGTTAATTTTAAACATCCATCAAAATCAAAGTGTGGTATATGCCTATTTGGTGTCCTTGCAAGTTGCAATTGAAGTTTGCCTTTCACCCCACATTATACCATTTCAAGCTACATTTGAATTTCTGTAAACAATTTTAAGCTTAAGATAATACTCCCTCTATTTCTCTTAGTTGTTGCAATGTTTTCGACTTGTATGTTTGTTAACGCATAATTTTGACCATTAACATATATAAAAATTTCATTACTAGATATTAGAAAAGTATTTATATAAAATAATGTCAAAAATTAAAACATTGAACCTATTGAAGAGGAAGTAATCTATTTTCATAGACAGTGATTTATTACGTAATCTTTCAACACCTTAAACTACAGAAGGCCGAATGCAGCTTTGTTATTTTTATTTTTTGATGGCAAAAGCGGCTTGTTATCTAGGAACGGAGTAAACAAGAGCTTCCTAGTTTATAATAGTTGCATATCATAGTGACATTTTGGAATTTAGCAACCACAACAGGCATTTTACTGTTTTAGGTAATATGCAATCCTAAACAATATTAAAAAATACTTAAAACGCCAGTGACTGCATAAACTAATAATTTCACAATGGATTAAACTGAATTTTACTCCATACATTAAAAAGAGATGAAGAAAGATGATAACAAATTAACAACAATAGGAGAGGTAAATCCAATGTTGCTAACTACATCACTCACTCCAGTACTTATCATCAGCATCTTTACCCTCAGCCGTCTGATTATTATCATCATCATCAGAATCATCCCTCTTCTCTAAACTCATCTTAAACTTCTTCACATCTTCCACCACAGCACTCCTAAACAACGCTATATCCACCGCACCAGATACCATGTGGTACCCACGTGACTTCAAATCCAGTGGACTATCATGTGGCATAGCAAAACCAGACAAGTAGGCCCCACTTTTTCCATTCCCTATTTTACCCTCCAAAACCTCTTTCTCTGCTTTCCTCAGTTTCTCTCTCACCTTCTTATTCCCTGGGTCCCACAAATACCCCATACTCGCACTCAAATCCAACGGACCCATCTGAATACAGTCCACCCCATCAACGGCTGCGATCTTCTCGATTTTCTCAATCGCATCTTCACACTCCACCTGGCACATGATGAGCAAGTCCTCTTCACAATGACCTAAATACCCCGCGTCAATCCCATACCCGGAAGCCCGAACAATAGTATGGGCCGCCCCACGGACTCCATTGGGCGGGTAGCGACAGTAGGACACAGCCTTTTGGGCCTCCTTTGGGGTTTCAATCATGGGGAACATAATACCCTGTGGGCCCAAATCAAGGGCCTTTTTGGCCCAAGCTGCTGTACTCTCCGGTAAGCGGAGAATCGCCGGCGTTGATGTGGCGGTGAGAGCGCGGAGACAAGTGAGTGCCTCGGGAATCCCGCCGAAGCCGTGCTCCATGTCGACGACGACGAAATCGTAGCCGGAAAGTCCGGCGATTTCGGCGAAAGTGGGAGAGAAGGAGCAGAGGAAAAGACCGTAGAGAGTATCCCCATTTTTGAGGCGGGTTTTTAGGGTTTCGGGTTTTGCAGCGTCGGTGACGGTTGTTGAGACGGCGGAGGGTTGAATTCGGGTTCTGGGGGTGATTTGGGATTTGTTGTTGAAGGTGATTGAGGGGGGAGTTGAGGAGAAATAAGAAAAAGTGGTGGAATTGAAATTGAGGGATTGGGGTTGAGATTTGGGATTGGAGGGGTGGAGGATTAAGAGAGAGGAATTGGGGGAAATTAGGGTTGACATTTTTGTGAAGAGAGTAAGACTAGTAGAGTTGGAGAGTGGTTCAGTAGTTCATGTTTGTGTGTGACTGACTGTACACTGTAGAGTGAGATGGGGAAAGGAAAGTGCACGAACAGAAATCGGACTTTGGAGAAAGTATCAAGATTCAAGGGTATGTATGTGTAAAGCAAACAAAAGTACTCTTAATATTGATCCGTTTGTTTTTGTGACTAAATTAAATATTACTACCTCCGTCCCATATTTTATAGTTCCCGTTTCATTTTGAATACGAGAATTAAGAAAACAACTAGTTTGTAGGTCCGGCGATATTCCCCGGGTATTTATAGTTGTCATTATTAACATTTTACTTTAAAATGATAGCACAAAATATCATTTGATTTAGTGGTTAAGACTGTATTGTATAAAATTAAAGTCACGGGATCAGATCATGTGAAGTAAAACATCGTAAAGAATGGGAACATTAAATGGGTGGGCATTTGAAAATAGGAGAGAGAGAATATAAAATATTTTTTTGTTATACCCAACCAATGAGATTGATGGAGCTAGGGGTGTAAATGATGCGAGTCGAGTTCGAGTTTACGCTAGCTCGACTAGACTCGTTAGCCTTTCGAGTCGAGCTCGAGTTGAGTCGAACTCACTCGAGTCGAGTTTGACCGAGTTTTGACCGAGTAGATTTCGAGTAGCATGCAAATGTCTCATGTTCAAAGCAACCTTAAGGTAGGAAAATATAGAAATTAGGTATTTTGCTATTGATAATTGGGTTTTCGAGCTTCTCACGAGTTTTCGAGTCGAGTATCGACTTGCTCAACTCGACTTGCCAACATCTCGAGCCGAGTTCGAGCTCGAGTCGAGCTCATTTGAGTCAAGTTTTGACCGAGTATTGATCGAGTCGAGCTCGAGTAGCTCGCGAGTTGTCTCGTCTCATTTACACCCCTATATGGAGCATTAAATGAGAGTATCAAAACCCATGTGAAAAGGAGGAGAGATAGAGTTAAAAGTGATGTTTTAAAATAAAAACAAGGGAAATGGGAAGAATATTTTTGGACACCCAAAATAGAATACGGAAACTATAAATTGGGACAGAGGAAGTAGCAGATTCAACCAATTTAAGGTGCAAATATTATGTCTTAAGCTAATGCTAGTCTTTTTTTTTTTGGAAGGGAAAAGGGCAAAGACCACAAACTTTATTAATTTAGCTAAACAAAAATCAAAAGCTATTATATCCTCAATTGACTCTAGTCATACACAGTGGCGGATCCATAATTTCTGATGAGGGATAGCGTAATATTGTGATATTATGAAATACCAAAAAAAACCCGTAACTATCAAATCCCAAATGTTACAAAATCCAAATACAACCTCCATGAATTTTAATATAAGAAAATTACAATTGTATCTAGCAAGTTTTTAAATTTTGGAACTAGTTTACAAGGACATCAAATTTTACATCTAAAAATAAATCGTTCTCAATATATGTAACTAAACCAACATTTAACATTTCATCTCGCATGCTATTTCACAATTTCCTTTAACGTATTAACACATTTGTTTGCTTGATTTGAGTTGGAGAAAGATTTGGATTTGAATTCATATAAACAGAAAAAGAATTCACAACTGAAAAAAGGCATGATTAATTGATTCTTCTCTCTAACAAGAACCTAATGCCAGTATTATGAAGTATTTAGTTCTATTAGCATATCCTTATATTCATTGAGATATAAATACTACCTCTCGGAAAATTTTACAAAAGCTTACCATTACCTAAACACCAATATATATGACGTACTCATCATAATTTCACTTCAAAAAAAAAAAAGGTACTTATCACAATTTACAGTTAGCTACAACACTAACTCAATTAAAAAAAAAAAATAGATTTAGTAAACTTTCATAAAAATCATATTTCACTAACAATGTGCACACATTATAATTCACTGAATATTCACACAAAATGTAATTAACTAACAATTCACACTATCAACGGTTTTCTAACAATTTACCAACTGCATAATGATATATCCATAAATTATTTAATAATTTTTTCATCACCAACTTTGATTTTAAGAATCCATCACTAGTAGAATAATTGCTTATTGCTGCGGTAGTATTGCTGCGGTTTTATCCATACGCAGCAATATATCACGTAAAAAGAAAAGATAAAATATAAAATAATGATATTGCTGCGGTTTCGGACAAAAACCGCAGCAATATGGTTCCAACGGAATTTTTTTGAAAAAAAGTTGACTTTTTGACCAGATATATTGCTGCGGTTTCTAACAAAAACCGCAGCAATATATTAAAATAATATTACAAAAATAATATTTTAATATATTGCTGCGGTTTTTTCTAGAAACCGCAGCAATATGTCTTCCTTTTTTTTAAATGCCCGCTTTTTAATTATAGGCCCAGCTAGGGTTTCTTTTTAAACCCAGCATTGTGCCGTTTTCGGTCTCTCTCCTCACTCCTTCAACAATTCTTCAACTCTCACCTATATCTGGTCCATCAGTTCGTTCGTTCGTTCGACGCCCACCCAACATAGGCTCGCGTTTGACGCCGCCGTCTCTGATTTCCTTCGCCGTTCGCTGCATCATCGTTCGTTCAAGCTTTGCGACGTCTTCGTCGTTCGCTGCATCATCATTCGTTCGTTCGTTTCCAGATCTCGCCAGTCTTCATCCTCTCATCATCTCGCGATTCTTTCCCTCTCTCATTTCAGATCTGCAATTTTCATTTTCCCCTTCGTCCTTTTTTTTTAATCTAATTTTTTTGTTAATTTTGTAGATCTAATTTTCATTCTCATTTTTTTTTTCGAACGTTTCCAGATCTAATTTTGTGATGCTCCTTACGAACGTTCGTGTGATGCTCCTTCGTCGGCTGTGATGCTCCTTCGTCGGCCGTTCGTCGCTCAACTCCTCCTTCATCGACCGTTTGTTTTCCTTAGGTTTGGTGATGTTTGTTTTTTTTTTTTTTCGATTTTCAGATTTTTATTAGTAATATATTTTTCTGCTTTTTTTTTTTTTTTAATTACAGTTTCTTAATTTTGTAGTTACAGTTTCATTACAACGTAGTGATGTAGTTTTTTCGGATTTTGTTTTTTTTTCGATTTTCGATTTTCGTGTTTCTTAGTTTTTTAATTACAGTTTCTTAATTTTGTAGTTTCTTACGTTTTTAGTTTTAATTTGTTTCTTAGTCTTTTCATTTCAATTTTTAAATTTTTTAGTTTCTCTTTTGTATTGGGTGTTTGTAACAATGGATTGTTGTAGCTATGTAACATATTATAATGGTACTATAACCACAAAAAATTAACGTCTTGAGAAATTTAAAAAAAAAAAAAAAAAAATTTTTTTTTACCTGCCCAACGTATATTGCTGCGGTTTTAGGAAGAAACCGCAGCAATATGCTTATTTTTTTATTATTAAATACAGCATATTGCTGCGGTTTTCCCTATAAACCGCAAAGAATATGTCGTATTATTCTCGATATAAAATACTAATATTGCTGCGGATTTTCCCAGAAACCGCAGCAATATGCTCAAGTATTGCTGCGGTTAAAAACCGCAGCAATATATTAATTACCTATTGCTGCGCCCTTTATTGCTGCGCGGCCAAAATCGCCGCAATAGGCCACTTAATGACCACAGCAATAAGCATTTATTCTACTAGTGCATAAACTAACCACAACCACAAACCCAAAGCACAGTCTAGATGTAAAACCGCCACTGGTCACCACGCGCCAGTGCAGGTCAACAACCTAGCCAGTAGCCACAACTCACTCCCTTTTAACCATTAGGCAGCAGCGAGAGGAGGTAAGGAGGAGAGAGAAAGGGGAAAAGAAGTTTAGGGCTTCACGCATATTCCTTCCATTCTCTTCTCTCTGTTTTTCCTTTTTTTCATTAAAAAAAACTCAAATTTCTTAGAAAAAACAGGGGTAGCAGGTGCTACCCCGTGTTACTATGTAGATCCGCCAATGGTCATACACCCACCCACACGCTTGTGGAGAAATCTAAAGGTTGAAGATGAGCTATAACATGAGCTGCTTCATTTTCTTCCATATAAACATGATCAAACACAACATAATTAAAAGAACTAATAAGTTAGGCTGCTTCCAAGACTAATTTGCTTTTAATTTATGAATTGGGTCATTTTTGAACCGTGATATCATAGTAACTAGTACTAGTATATAGGAATCGGGTCAACTTTAATGTGTTTATAAATTAGTTTGAATTAATTGATTGTTGGTTATTGATTTGATTTCATATGAGTATTTAGTAGATCGTAATTAGTTTATTTGCATATTGGATATAGGAAATGACACCTAAATCAAAAAGATCAAAGGGGAAACAACAACCCGATCTTCGACAATTAATCACAGTACCCCCGATTTCAAGATCCTAAATCCGCCACTGAATGTGATGGATCATATTGAGTTATTATTAGAGAAAAGCTTAAAAAAGTCCAAAACTAACCCCCTTTTCTCTCGAAGCTTCCCCAAAACTGTTCCCATTGCAAGCCTGATTTTCTCAACAGCTTGCCGGTGGCCGCGTCCACTTGGTCACCGGCGAGTCGCTGTCCTCTGAACTAATTCCCTTTTTCTTCCTTCCTTTCGTAGTTTCAGGTTGCCAGATCCAAGATTTTCTTTTTCCCAAGGTTGGCACAGGTGATTCGTCAGTTGTGTAGTCAAGATCAATTTCTGTCTCTCCTTCCTGCTTCACCTGTAAGTAGTAGACTCTCTTCATCTCTTCGGTTGTATTGTAGTCCTATCTGCAGGTTGTGTTGTTATTTTTTTTCTGTTAATAAGTGGGTCTGGTCTAGTTTTTTAGTATGCTTATGTCTTAATATGGTGGAACTTGAAATCATGGGAGATTCTTGTAGTCTTTCTTCTCTTATCCTGCATCAGTTGTATGAATTAGATGAGGATGATCAAGATGTGGAGGAATTATTTGCAAATTTCTCTAATCCTGAAGAGGTCATTCCATTTGTATCTTACCTTAAAGAAGAGGGCAATTCTCTGTTTAAGCAGAAATATTTTAGTAATGCCTATGCAAATTATGAGAAAGCCAGAATGGAAAGTTGTGTTTACCAACAAAAGAAAGCCATTCAAACGTTTGTGTATTTCCCATGCGGATGCAAATGAGTTAAGCAAAGGAAAAGAAGTTCTGGTCTATTAGCCTCACTCATTGTCAGTTTTGAAGGTCAGAACCTTCACTTCAAACCAAGCTATCTCAACGAAGGCCTCCCTTAAGAACGTCTTAGGGGGAACAAAGGCCTTTGAGAAGGTTTTCCTTGCGAATGAAAGACTACCTGATGATAACACCCATATTTTGTATTCAAAGTGTACGGTTAATGAAGAAGAAAAACATGCTGGTTCATTGGAGAATGATAAGGATTGTGGGGATCATATTAAGGACATAGGAAAAAAGGAAAAAATGCAGACCCAAGACAGGGTGGAAAAGGTTAAGATGCGGAGAATCAACAAAGTGGATAAAAGTTATGACATAGACGGGCAATTGACAACACTAGCGAATGCTCAAGGTAAAATCCATTTTTGGCCTACGGCATCGGAGAAGTGTTGACCGACCCATTGGTAGTTCGATAATCAAGAGGAGGAGAAGGAAGCCTGCTCAAGACTCGTACCATGTTGGCTCGAAAAGGAAGTGTGGTTCGTCTTTCTCATCAGATTCCATTTACCATGTTAGGAAAAAGTTTGTTAGTTTCAGTGTTGTGTGTTCTTATTGTAATGCTTTACATTGTCAAGGTAGATGTCTCCCTAGTCTAGAAACCCATGCAATGGCTTAAGGCCAAGAGTAGTGGGTTTTGTGTTTTCTTTTGTTTGTTTGTGTGTACTTGTTGTCAAAAAAAAAAAAAAAAATTATTAGTGAAGCTTTTGTTACTTACTGTAGTGCCTTAAAAAATAAAAATCAACAACATAGCAACAAACTTTGTTTTCCCTCAACAAAAAAAAAAAAAAAAAAAGCGAAATTAAACTAACCTGTGAAATAGATATGCTGGGAGATTATTGCTCTTCTGATGATGATGGTCAACTAAACATCAAATTGCCTAAATCAGTCTAACTAATTAATGTGTTGTGTATTCTTAGTAGGAGTATTCAATTTGTTGTTTTTCGAGGCATTAATTTGCTGGGCTTTTCTATTTTTAATTTAAAAAATAATCTTTATTCTGATGAAAGAATAGAAAAGGACAAAAAAAGAAGGAAAAGTTGAAAAAGTAAAATATAATAAATGACAACTGTCAAGTGTCAACTCATTATGCTCTTTCTTCTTTGCTAAAAGTGAAAAGTTCTCTGGGCATTGGGCACTAGCCACTAGGCAGTGGGCAGACTCTATGGATAAATGGTCAGTTTTGGATTTCATTTTTTTATTTCGGGGGTACTGCAGTATCCCCAATGACCCATCTGGATCTGCCACTGATCACATTGTTTAGAACGGAGCATGATCACCACTTGAAGGCAGGCAGACTCCATAATAACTAAATTTGGATCACATTGAAGCGTCAGCCTAAGACCAAAAACAACCGTTTTCGCCTCCGTAATACTCGCGTTAGTTACTACTTGAACAATTGAACATGTTGTAGTCTTCTCCTGAGTTTTTATAATTTGGTGCTTGTGTTTTACTAAACAACATTATAAACTCCTTTTATTTAGAGGTTGAAAACTTTACCCTAGGAAACTAATACTATCTGACAAAATCTATGCTATAAATAAAGACTAGGAAATCGATATTTAGTCCTAAGTTAAATATGATTAATTGAAAATAAATCACTAGAACCCTCAAGGCCTCAACTATCTAAGATATGAAACTTTGGAGCAAAGAAGCAAGAAATATGAAAATTGATGAATTACCATGTCTAAATAAATCCCTCCAATTGGTTTCATAGTTAAATTCGTGACCAATCAGAAGTTATAGCCAAAAAAATAGAGAAAGGTTTTTCTGTCCGGATTTCAGCAGCTTACTCAGTTTTGAGCTTATTTTAAACATATTTGTAAATCTTTGTTGGCCGTGAATTTTTTACATGTTGTAGTATAAATAGTTAGCTGCTAGGTTGTTTTCAGTCCAAAACCGGGTTTGGTTTTGTTTATAAAAAATCTTTGTTGTTTGCTTGTCATTCATTGAGATGAGAGCTAAGATAGTAAAGTAGGTTGTAAAAGAAGTTGTTTAACCTTGTTTTAGCCTTGAGTGGCGGTACTTTGGTTTGTGAAAGTGGTGGTAGTTTGTCTTACACTAGGGGAAAAAAAAGGAAGGGCTGCACAAGAAGGGCTGCGTTTTTACTAAAAACGCAGCCCTTCTTTTTTGAAGGGCTGCGGTTAACAAGAAAACGCAGCCCTTCATGCAGTATGAAGGGCTGCGGTTCTGAGGATAACCGCAGCCCTACTAATGAAGGGCTGCAGTTAGACTCGAAACCGCAGCCCTTCATAAACGAAGGGCTGCGTTTCCTAGACTAACCGCAGCCCTTCTGATCCCACCATATCTCCAATTTTGCGCGCACACACAGTAGGTAGACATATTTTCTAAATTTCCCTCCCTTACACGCATTTGACGAGCGAAAAACCCCTCGCCCTCCCTCTCACTCACTCGCACATTAACCCTAACGCCCCACCGGAGCCCTGACGCCGGAGCACCCACATTGCTTCACCACCACAACCCTTCTCTTTCTTCACCTCTCTTCTCTTCTCTTAGCTTCTCTTCTCTTCTTTTCTCTTCTCTTCTCCACCATTTGAGTGGGTTTAGGGTGTGGAGCTCCTCCACCACTACGCAGCGCCACCTCCCACAAGCGGCCAAGAACAACTACCACCACCACTCGCCCTACTCTTTCTTCATTGCTAGCGCTTGGGTTTAGCTAATTTTTTGCTTAGTTAAGTATGAATTAATGTTTTTAAGTTAGTTTTGTTTTTCTTAATTGAATTAAATGATTAATGTGCAATGTGGGTTTTGTTAATTGTAGGAAGAAGAGGCTTAGGAAGGCAAATAAAGTTCCAACTATCTCTACTCTCTTCATTGCTTATCATTGGTGTTAAGAGGTAACTAGTTTAATTTCGTTGTCTTTTTTGTTTGATTTAATTTGTTGATGAGACAAAGTTGTCATGTGATTCAATTTGATTAAGTTATGATAATTTATTGATATATGTATTTCTTATAATGTATGTAGATTTCTTGATATGAGATTGTATGAAAACGCAATGTAATTTAGCTATGAAATCTACAAGTTGTTTGAATTGTCATCATATGCCTAGATACCCGTTCAAGACTTACTCATTAGGAGTAAGTCTTGAATAGTCCCCGGTTTGGGATCGTTCTTGGACGTTTGATCTCACTTAGGTGGTGAGTGTGTGTCTTCTTTTCACCCCGAGGAAAATCTTGGCTCATCGTTTCTCTACATTGTTCTCGGGTACATATGTAGATAAGCAATTATCTACATTGTGTAGTTGGAGAACTCGTAGGGAAATGCTGCCGGATTTTCCTTAGAATTGAAAAGTTGGCACACTTTTACTAGTGAGATTAGACGTCCAAGGATGGGTTAGGTTGGAGTGATAAGGACCTTCGGCTGCATGCATACAATTGAACATGTCACTATCTTAGATTGCTCTATACGTGTGTGATATGATGATATGTGAGTGTATGTACTTAAATAATGATTGATGCATTATAATGAATGGTTGTGTTTAATTATTAGAGGTCTTCTTGAATGAGATGGATCGTACTTGGATGTATGGTAGTCGTGAATCGATTGAGTTTGTGAAAGGGGTCTCGGAATTACTGCACAACCGCATTACAATATCAAGCATCCTCCTGGAGCGATCGACTTTTATTGTCCTTGTTTCGATTGTAGAAATGTGAGCAAGGTTAGTAGTATACATGTGGTTAGGGAGCATGTCTTTCGTCGTGGGTTTAGGCCTCAATACCACGTATGGGTTTGGCATGGTGAGCGGGGGAAGTATATAGGAAGCTCTAGAGTAATGAACGATGTATGTGAAGAAAAGAAGGATGATGAGTTCGGGGATGAGAATTTGGATGATGAGTTTGCGAGATGATGATAGGGATCGGGTAGACGAGATGATACACGAGGTTGAAGATCGGTCGTGTAAACGACCTCGTATTTTTGAGTCTATGTCCGAGGCCGCCGAAAAGCCGTTGTATCCAGGTTGTACAAAGTACACCAAACTTTCCGCGGTGATAACACTGTTCAACATTAAGTCGAAAGCTGGTTGGACGGACTCTAGTTTCACATCGTTGTTGGAAGTTTTAGCTGATATGCTCCCTGATGGAAATGAACTGCCAAAGTCGTACTATTATGCGAAGAAACTGATGTGTCCTTTCGGTTTAGAGTACGAGCGGATACATGCTTGTCCTAACGATTGTGTGCTTTATCGTAATGAGTATGAGCATTTACATGAGTGTCCACGTTGTGGATTGTCGAGGTACAAGCGTGAAGGAGCTGGAGGTAGTGAAGGACCACCAGCTAAGGTGTTGTGGTATTTACCCATAATACCTAGATTTAAGCGCATGTTCTCAATTAAAGGAGATGCGAAGAATTTGAGGTGGCATGCAGATTGTAGGAAGAAAGACGGTCTGCTCAAGCATCCGGGCGATTCGCCCGAGTGGAAAAGTATCAACAGTGGTGCATAAGGCATTTGGTAATGACGATAGAAATCGAGGCTTGGATTATGTACGGATGGTATGAACCCTTTTGGCAATCTCGGTTCGCAAAGATAGTACATGGCCGGTGGTCTTAGTGGTTTATAACTTGCCTCCTTGGTTGTGCATGAAACGCAAGTACATGATGTTGTCGCTTCTTATATCGGGGCCCAAACAACCTGGAAATGACATTGATGTATACCTCCACGCTTGTTGAAGATTTACGAGAAGATGTGGAACGAAGGAGTGTTAGTATTTGATGCGTACGCTAATGAGATGTTCACTCTGCGTGCCATGCTTTTTTGTACTATGAACGATTATCCAACTTATGGGAACTTATCCGGGTATAAGACGAGAGGAAAACAACCTCGCCCAATTTGTGTAGATGACATGAAATCTACACACCTTAAGGGCTGCAAACATGTGTATATGCGCACACGAAGGCACCTCAGACGCGACCATCCCTATAGGTTTAAGAAGAAGGCATTCGATGGGACGGTTGAAGAAGAAGTTGCTCATAGACCATTAACTGGTAATGAAGTTTATAATCAGGTGAAGGGCATTGAAACAATCTTTGGTAAACCTGCTAGTGAGGTTGATCGACCTACGGGATTATGGAAGAAGGAGTCCATTTTTTGGAAACTCCCATATTGGAAAGATCTAAAGGTCAGACATTGTTTGGATGTCATGCACATAGAGAAGAATGTTTGTGAAGCTATTCTTGCGACACTTATGAATATTCCGGGCAAGACAAAAGATGTTAAGGCGTCACGACTTTACTTGGAAAAACGGGGGCTTCGACCAGAGTTGTGGGCTTAGAAAAGGGACGGAAGGAAGAAGAAAGTAGTGGAGGAAAGGGTTGATGATGAAACTCAGAAAAGTAAAAAGAAGGTGGAGGATTCGGAGAAGAATTATTTGCCACCAGCTTGCTACACGATGTCACGTGCGAGAGAAACGGATTTTTTGCGAGTCATTGTATGGCATTAAGGTCCCAACCGGCTACTCATCGAATATGAAGCGGTTTGTTACCTTAAATGGTGAATTGAAGTTATCGAGTATGAAATCTCACGATTGTCATGTCATGATGCAAGTATTCTTACCGATTGCAATTCGTGGGATACTTTCAAAGCATGTGAGGCACACCATTACCGAACTTTGTTCATTTTTCCATACAATATGCAAGCAAAGTCCTAGAACCGTCGACCCTCGATTCCTTGCGGCCGAGTAGTTGAAACTCTATGCAAATTTGAGATGTTTTTTCCCCCGCATTCTTTGACATTATGGTCCATCTCATTGTCCATCTAGTTCGAGAAATTAAGTCGTGTGGTCCAAGTGTTTTTGAGGTGGTGCTATCCTTTTGAGAGATATATGGGCACTTTGAAGGATAAAGTTCGGAATCCCGCACAACCGTAAGGTAGTATAATTCAAGGGGTTGTGGGTGAAGAGATCGGTAATTTTGTGGCTGAGTATTTTGCTAGTGTTGATCCTGTTGGACTTCCGACATCCCGACACGAGGGCGGACTTGAGGGCAAGGGCACAATTGGTTCAAAATTGATCACACCTTCCGTAGAAAAGCGTAAACAAGCTCACTTATTTGTATTGCATCACATAGCGCAATGTCCATCCTTATTTAAATGAACATATGGAGGAATTACGTGTTAGCAATCCCGGAAAAGGAGTTAGGGCATTGACGCAAATGCATAACAAGACTTTCATTGATTGGTTTCATAAATGAGTAGTGAATGATTTGGATGAAAGTGTTCCTGAAACAGTCAAGTGGTTAGCATTTGGTCCTCGTGAAGCCGTACGCTCTTATGAGGGTTATGATATTAATGGGTATACGTTTTGGACCGAACGTCAAGATCTCGAAGTCAACATCGCAACAAAATAGTGGTGTTTCACTTGTGGCGTCGGCTACACAATACGCAAGCTCGAAGGATAAGTCGCCCGTACATGCCGAAAGCAATTATTATGGGCGAATAGAAGAAATATGGGAGCCGGACTACTGTACTTTTAATATTTGCCTCTTGTGTTGCAAGTGGGTTGACGATAATCGACGTTGCGTAAGAAAAGATGATCCTTGCGGATTCACTCATTTTGACCTTAGTCGTCTACGTGAAACTGAGGAGCCATTTGTAATTGCATCACAAGTTAAGCAAGTTTTTTTTGTAACTCGATCCCGCCGATAATAAGTGGTTAATTGTTGTACCCGGTAAAAGGAGTATCCTCGGTATTGGTGATGTTGATAATGAGGAAGAATATGATGCATTTGAGGACCCCCCCCTTTTACCTATCCCGAAAATAGTGTGGAAGATGATGTGAATATGTCGGAGAACTATATGCGTGTAGATCACACGGAAGGGATACATGTACTTGAGGATCCTAAGAAAAGGCGGAAGGTCGATAAATCATGAGACATAAACTCAGGTCTGTGTAATTTCTCCAATTTGTAACTATTATGTAGATTTTTAGGCCTATTTTTTGTTGTAGGTTGAATTTGGGGAATGAAAAGGTCATTTTAGGGCTACATGGCAATGATGGAGTGCAATGGGGGGGCAGTAGTGGTGGTGGTGGTGGGACTGTGTTACAAATGTGGAGAGTGAGGTCACATGGCAATGGAATGCTCTCCACATTTGTGACACTTTCCACTCTCTCCGCCGCTACCACCGATGGGCATTCCATTGCCATGTGACCTGATTCTCGGGTCATTTTAGGCCTATTTTAGCCTTTTCGCTTCCGATTCGTACTATATGAGTCATTTAACCCCAAATTCTTTTTGAACATGATTATATGAGGTATAATGTAAGTATTATGTAGAGTTTTAGGCTTGCATTTGTTGTTGGTTGCATTTCGGGAACGAAAAGGCATTTTAGGCCAATTTTAGCCTTTTCGCTTCCGATTCGTACTTATCGAGTCATTTAACCCCAAATTTATTTTTAACATGATAATATGAGGTATAATGTAACTATTGTGTAGAGTTTTAGGCTTGCATTTGTTGTTAGTTCCATTTCGGGAACGAAAATGTCATTCTTAGGCCTATTTTTGCCTTTTACGCTTCCAAAGCGTATTTATCGAGTCATTTAACCCCAAATTCATTTTGAACATGATAATATGAGGCATAATGTAACTAATGTGTAGATTTTTAGGTTTGCAATTGTTGTAGGTTGAATTTTGGGAACGAAAAGGGCATTTTTGGCCTATTTTTTCCTTTTCGCGTCCAATTCGTACTTATCGCGTCATTTAACCCCAATTTCATCTTGAACATGATAATATGAGGTATAATGTAACTATTATGTAGATTCTTAGGGTTGCATTTGTTGTAGGTTGTATATCGGGAACATAAATGTGATTTTAGGCCGATTTTCGCCTTTTCGCGTCCAATTCTTGTTTCTCGAGTCATTTCACTCCATTTTATTTTTCAATATGATAATATAAGGTATAATATAACTAGTGTGTAGAGTTTTAGGCTTGCATTTGTTTTTGATTGAATTTCGGGAAGGTATATGTCATTTTTAATCACTACTAAATACGGTAAATGATTGAATTCTTATATTTTGTGTTTATTCTTTGGTTGTTTTGCAAGGTTTATATGAATAACACACCACGTTTGAGGGCCTTCACCACAGACGAATTACATGAAGTTCGGGATAAGTTGGCGTCCCACATTTTTGATGATTGCTTATGATACATCTACTTGTTTGTATCAATTCTATGTACACTTTTTACATTATTAAATATATACATATTTAAAGTTAATTATTACGTTCAAAAACTTGTCATATATTATTGCAATTTGATCGATTTTTTTTTGTGTCGAAGGGAGGTTATGGGTGGAGGTGGGGGGGGGGGTGGGCGGGGGTGTGCTGGGCGCGGGGGGGTAAGGGGGGCCGGGCAGAGGTGGCGGGGGGTATCTGGGCCGGGTGGGGGTGAGGGGGCTAACAGGGGGTGTGGGTGGGTAAGGGGCCGGGGGCGGTAGAGGGTGGCAGGGGGTGGCGGGGGTGGGGGTGCGGGGGCTAACAGGGGGTGGGGGTGAGAGGGCTGGCATGGGGTGGCAGAGGGCTAGCAAGGGGTGGGGTGGGGGGGCCGGGCAGGGGGGGGGGGTGGTTGGGGGCCGGGTCGGGGTGGGCTGGGGTGGCGGGGGTTGCTGGGGGTGGGGTGCTTTGGTGGTGCGGGGGTAGCAGGGGTGGTGCAGGGGCCGGGCTGGGGGTGGCAGGGGTCTTGGGGGTGCGGGGGCTAACGGGGGTGGGGGTGGCGGGGTGGGTGGGGGGGGTGGTGGCAAGGGGGGGTGGGGTGTGTGGGGGGGGGTACTAGTGGTGGAGGGGGGGGGGGTGGCGGGTGGCAGGGGGGGGGGGGGGGCGGTGGCAAGGGGGTGGCGGGGGTGTCGGGGGTGGCGCTGGTGGGGGGGGGCTAACGGGGGGGTGGGGTGGGGTGGCGGGGGGCGGGGGTGGCGGAGGGCTAGCAGGGGGGGGGGGTGAGGGCGGGCGGGGGGGGGCGGGGGGTGGGCAAGGGGGGGGCTGGGGCTAGCGGGGTGGGTGGTGGGTGGGGGGGGGGTGGGCGGTGGGTGGGGGGGGGGGGGGTGGGCTGGGGGTGGGGGTGGGGTGGGGGTGGTAGGGGTTGGTAGGGGGTTGGGGGGTGGCGGGGGTGCTGGGGGTGGGTGCGGGTGGTGCAAGGGGGTGGGGGGTGTGGGGGTGGGGGGGGTGGGGGGCTGGGGGCTGGCGGGGGGTGGGGGGGCTTTGGCATATTTAATTTATTTTTTTAAAAAAAAAAAGTTGAATGTGAAGGGCTCTTATCTATTGAAGGACTGCTATGGAAAGAGCTCCTGGCCAAAAACGCAGCCCTTAGGGCTGTTTTGCCCGCGGCCCTTCCTTGTTTTTCCACTAGTGTTAGAACAAACTGGGTGAGTTTCTTTAGTTCTTTTAGAACCGATTCTTAACTTCTCTTAACTAATGCTGTCATGTACTTAATCCATATGTATATACCTTATCAGCACCATTGCTAATCGATTGAAGAAACAAGTAGGCTAATTCTCTTGGATTAAGAACACGAAAGGATATTCAATTATCGATGTAAGTTTTATTTGTTGGTTTTATTTTCTATTTTGATTATATGAAGTTTTAGTTGTCATTGATGCATATTATGGAAATAATTTTACAAATCTGTTGAAATCTTTTTGGAAAAACATTACAAAGAACAAGATCTGATGTACGAAATTACCGATTTATTCCCTTCTCTCTCTATTTTTATAAAACGTTATCAGCACCATCTTCTAAATTGAAGTGTTCACTTTACCCTGTTTTCTATCGCACTTCGTCAAAAGTACTACCTGTACAATATTTTTCTTTGTAGTCGTTTACTTTTTGCTTCACAAGATGTTAGTGCTGGCAATTATTTCTTTAAATAAATGATACAAGAATGCTTCTACTAAGACGTTGGAGAGAGGGGTCATTCATGCTAATGATATACCTTATATTCAGCAACTTGATGTGATTCTCATTAATTAATTAAAACTAGTTGAAAAGTGTAGTATAATACTCCCTCAGTCCCATAATATAGTGCTTACATTTCATTTTGGGTGTCCCAAAATATTGTGCCTACTTCATTTTATATTAATTTGATTCGACTAAGTTATCCTTAATTTTTACACAAACTTCCCAAAATCTTCCCACCTTTGTTTCAAAATGTGTGCTCCTATTTATTAATTTGCACCATTTCAACGAAAATTTATTGCCTTTTGATTTTTTTTTGAAGGAAAAGAAACTAAAGGGAGTAGTTCCAAGACAAAAGTACTTTATTAATTTTTTTTTGAGAATCATACTACTCCCTCCAATTCCTTAATTCCCGTGAAAAGAAAGAAGTAACGGAGGGAGTATACAATTACCCTTTCGTCTCTTCTTTCTTGATCATTAGTTTTTTTTTTTTTTTTTATGTTTTTTTATT
Organism: Beta lomatogona; assembly: GCA_947646795.1. Lineage (NCBI taxonomy): Eukaryota > Viridiplantae > Streptophyta > Magnoliopsida > Caryophyllales > Amaranthaceae > Beta > Beta lomatogona. The sequence goes on from CANSNZ010001134.1 coordinate 104,853, forward strand.
AATGTGTTTGCTTATATTTTCATTATGCATGTGCAACATATCTATACTAATATATTAAAAGGTGTGCGTGACACCGTCGATGCGCTATGTGGCACCCTCCTCCTACCACCAGTATTTTGCCACGTGTCTATTACCCAACAAAGTCAAGTGGTCATATTTAAAATATGCTAAAGCCTGGGCTCGAACCCCTGACCTTATGTAAGGATTTCCAAATAGTCACCGTCTGATCTAACGTTTTTAGTGATTCATGTTTCCATTAAATTATAGATAAGTTGTAATTAGTAATATGGCAGTCAAGAGTCAAGACCTACTTCCAGCCATAAACACTATTGGTTACTTCTATACAATAACTCATCCCCTTGCTCCATCTCCCCTTTTGAAATCCACCATGAACATTAGAGTACTCTTCTACTTCGTAATTAATAGCTTGCGAATTTTTCTTGCTTCTAATCGAATCTTATTGTTGTTCTTTGAGAATACGAATCAAGCGATGGAGTTCAAAGGTCATACTTCAGAGGGCAACACCATAAGGGTTAGTGAAATTGTTAGTCTTAGCAAAAATCCCAATTTAATTCACGATTCATCACTCCTAAATCCTGTTAAAATTCTTATTGCACATTGAAGTTCAATTATAAATTCAATAATTGCATAATTTTGTAACTGACATATACCCCCTCTCTGTATATAACGAATTGGGTAATTGTGTGATCCTCAAACTTTTGTTGTTCCTCTTCAAGAATGTATTATCTAATCTGACATTATTTTTTGGGGTTTTTGGCATAGATGCAACTTTATTTTACATAGATGGAACTTTATTTTTCAATTCTCTTTTGTTTATTTAACTGATTGGTTTTCTGTTCGTTTTTTTTTTTGGCGGAGGATTTCTCTATCAATCAACTTTGCAAGGTATTATGTTCATCTTTTTCTTTGTTCCTTTTGTATAAATTTCTTCACCATCTTAGGTGCAAATTAATTTATGAAATAATTCAAACAAAATAACTTACTATAAGCTTCTAAGTAATCTAAGTGTCGTTTTTTTATTCAGTTTTAGTTGGGGGAGTAATTAGCAGACATGAAACTCATTATACTATAATTAACGGGGAGACTGAGTCTGGAATTGTGGAACAACAAATAAGTTGGTTGCTTGATGCATTTTTTTCCTTTCTCATACATTTAGCAAGAGAATATGTGGGAATTTGTTTTTGGCTGTTCTTTTGTATTATGATTCTATCTTGGTCTGCTACTGAAATGATTATCCCTTGATGTATTGATTGCATTGTTCATCTAATTTAGTAAATATTATGTGGCCCAAATTAATCTTCTTGATCTTAAACTAGCATTTACTCTGTTTTTTTGCACAGCTATGTAAGGTTTTTGGTTGTAAGGGTTTTGGTTGTAAGTAGACCTTAGCTAATTAATAATTATCACAGATAAGAGTAACATCCACATTTGGTGTTTTCTCCTGGAAAATCAGAATGTCATTTGATTTTATAATAATGTAATGAACACACATAATTTGGCAACTTTTAGGTCTAACGTAAGTGCTGTTCAATGTTGATTTTCTGACTAAGTCTGCTTATATGCTGTTGGTTTGCCACAAAATATGTTAGGATTTAGATGGTTTAAATTGTTCAAGACTCCATAATTTGTGTTCAAACCTCCCCACTTGCATTATCTTTCAATTTTCACTGCTTTTGCTTCATGAAAAACTATATGAGCAACCCCCCTAAATCCTAATAGATAATCTTGGCTCCACTGGTGGTTGGAGGGTCCCTTGGATGAGAAGAAAATCAAGTCTGCACTTATCTTTTAACTTCCATTATAAATGGCGTTTTGTCATTTTCATTTATGCAAATTCATCTGATCTCCTTAGGTTATACTTCTTCCACACCCCAACCCCCAAAGCCTCACAAGGTCACTAGGTAAAAAAGATGACTAATCAAAAATAAGCCAGAATCACTCTAATAAAAAATATTGAACAGGTACTCCAACGAAACAATCTGTCAGTAAAGGTAGTTTTAACCAGTAAAAATAATTTTAGTTCAGTTAATATAAGGTGAAGTGAACGAGGCCTAAAACGTTGCTTTCTTTTGTGTGATGCTAAGTTGGAAAGTGGCTTCTATACTTAATTCACCCACTGTCTTCTTGAGTATATTATTATGAGATAATTTCTTTTGTGTGATGCTAAGCTGTAAATTGGCTTCTATACTGAATTTACCCACTGGCTTCTTGAATATTATTATGAGAGAATAGAGGTAGGAAGGGCATTATATTGTGTACGACATTTCATCTTCTACATGGTTTTAATATTTGAGGTATACAAAAACTAACACTTGTATTATACATATAACAAAAATGCAGGGATGAAGATCAACAGGACAACCCAACGACCAAAAAGTAGCAATCAAGTATATAGCAAAGCTCCAATCGAAGCAGCAACCGAAAAGATTACGATGCTTAGCAACTACAATAAGAGCATTGTTTGCCAATAAAAAATTAGTTATGCACTTTACGATGTTTTCATTATTGGTTTGACACGCACTTGACATATTTCAACTGTTCCAAAAGTAAGAATGACACTGAATTTTGGTCAAGAGTATCCACTGCATAGCGCAACTTACAAACTACATGGCATTACAAATGATAAAAAGGAAATAACACGATTTCCATAAACAATAAACACAAGAGTTAAGTCATGTAAAAATGTTAACAGTAACACCGGGCCACACACTAGTTCTGTTATTATATCTTTGATTTTGATATGTATACTACAAAAATTAAAACGAATTAATATCTTATATGTTTACCTAGATAGAATTGTTAGAGTTTTGTGAATCATAACTATTTGATATGAATATCTTTGCAATTTTTAAATTTTTTCCTATCAATCTAGAATGTCTGATGTAATTATCATCATTGGTATTTGCTGGACTTCCATATTAGAGTTTTGTTTTTAACTAAATCCTTTCATATGGCATAGTAGTATTGATTTCATATTTCATGATAATTTACTGCCTCCCTGTAAATGTTTCTTCCACGAATTTTATTTGATTTGGGTCCTATATATGAAACTTCTATGATTTTTGGCATAAAGTCCAAAGTTAGGTTGAAAGTGTATTTGTAATTCTGAGAAATATTGTGATTTCAATTCAAGCTCACAACTTTTATGACTCAAATCGACATACTATTATACCGGAAGGAGTATCTTATATTATGATTTTGGCATGGGTAGGAGAATTTTTAAGTAATCATATATTTATAAATTTATTTAACGAAGAGTATATAATTTGAGCTTGTGATATTATTTTTTTACTCTATATGAGTTGAAAATATAATTATTTTTGCATCGTGCCTTTATAATTTACCATCTGTACGAATATATATATACTAATATTTCTTTAATTGAAAGGATGAAGAGATAAGGGGAGATATAATGGATAATATTTTATTATATTTAAATCTCCTGTCTAGTATTTTTATCAATAAATTATATTGAATTTGATGCTCCTGAATAGTATATAATCTAGCATCAAGTAAAATGTGCTCTAGAAGAGCATAAGTACTCCTGCAAGGAGTCGAGAAAATTTTGATCTTGCCAATATAAAAGACACGTTCGTGGTGTAAGATGTTACATCATTATCTGGCCAGATTGATAGTGTATTATTTCAATTCAAGTGATAAATTCAAATCTTATCCGATCGGTTGGTTAATGAGAAGTATGACCATTTGAAATTTTACCCAACCATAAGTTTGGCATGTATAAAGTAATCATAATGAAATATCATGACATGAGAAATATCTTTGATGTGACAAATTAGGCCATTTGGGTGTAACTTACCCATTTTGATAAATTTGAAAATTTTCTTGTACAAAATATGTTGAAAGCTCTCTCTGTTGTAATTATATTATTTTAAGGGCAAGACACGATATTGAGATTGAGCATGACATTGAAGATCTTGAAAATGATGGATATTGAACTCATCAACCTTGATAAGAATGAATTGATGTTATACCAAATGTTACATAATTGTATGTTTATGAGTAGTTTATATATTGCAATTGAATTTATTGCATAAGTTAATTGATCTTCAATTTGGGGCAATATATTATTCAGCACAAGAAAATCCAACTGCATAAATATATTTATTCCCCAAATTCGTTTGTTCTCCTAAAGAGAATCATTACAGAGAATTAGTCGATTAGAGTTCATATAGAAGACATAAGAAATTAAATCTAAGGTGGATATATTCTTGATTTATAACAAATGGCCCCGTAAGTCTATCCATTGAAGATAGTTTTACCACCTTAGGGGGAGAATAATAGGAGAAAGTTGGTAAAAATAATGTTTGATCCCCAAAAAATTATTATGAATATGAGATACATCAAATAGAGGTTCTGAACATGAAAGTGATATTATGGATTGATTTATTTGATGACGTGTTATATATACACCAGTGATATCTGTCGAGTTATTGAGTTATATACATAACATTAGAGTTTCTCTTGCCAACTTAATCGTATTGATACACCTGAAGTGTAGTATAAAAGTTTCGGTTCCACTATTGTAATCACAATGTTCAATTTATGGCAAGAAAGTTGCAGTTGGTATCTTGATGAATAACGGAAACATGATAGAACTACAAAATATGAAGTGCCTGGATATCTGAAAGAAAATAGATGGCCTATATGGAAAAGAATGGTACCTCCCAAATAGCTATTCAGATATCATTGAACAATACCCATTATACATATTCAAAAGGGTTTTATAATATCTATTTTGGTATGTACATGGAACCGAAATGAGTATGCGCGCAAGATACAATAAACTATGGATGGGGATCAGAAACTTGAGTCCATTTTGGTCTCAACATTATAGTGATAAATACCGAGCTCGTGGACCTGAATTTATTCGAATTGTACAGTTTGCATTGCTGAGTCAATCTTCATGTACATATAGATAGTAAATTTATCATGCATAATATTTATCTCATATATAATGCATTAGTCTAATTTTAGTTTCATATTAGCTACGCATGATTTACTACTAACATTATATTTGATCTTTATGAGTATCTCTACTAGATGAGGTTTCTTCTCTAATTTGATAGTCCTAGAAGGACTCTATGATTATAATTATTAATCATATCTATTGAAATAAAAGTTCCTGAAGAACTTGTATTAGCAACATATGAACCTTTACCATGGCTTATATATGGTTAATTGGTTATGATATGATTGTGGAAGTTCTACTAGTGTACTAAAGAAAAGATTAATGCTAAACTCACCAGAAGTTTAAGTATGTGACATTTAATTGGTAAAGTGATCTTATGTAACATTGAATTTTATATGATCTCGAAATATCGTGATGGTGGAAAGTCAGTTCATAAATAATATATTGCCATGGAAAGACAATAATTTTGTAATCTTATTTGAGTGACAAAGTATCACATGCACTTATAGCTTCCTGAAGAAGGCATATAAATATATCCTATGAAATAAAGGGATGAATTGACTAAGTTACATCATACAGTGAAGCATGTGCCTATCGCACTTCGACTGAAAAGTTTATGATTAATTATTGCGCTCTTTTCCCCTTCGACTAGGTTTTTGTCCTATTGGGTTTTTCCTAGCAAGGTTTTTAATGACGCAACATAATACACACATAAATAAGTTATATAAACTTGAATAAAGAGCTTTCTTATAATACAATTGACATTCCAGATGATATATCACAAGCATGGAGATGTGGGGATTCTATGAATCCAGTCAGGTAGCTCACAAGATTAGAATATGCTAACTCATAGATTTTAAGTGATGTGAACATCAAGGGAGTTACTACAATGTATACTTTTTCCTTGATCATGGTTTTTCCCAATGGGTTTTTAAGACAAGGTTTTAATGAGGCAGCATATCATGTGGATTATGAGGTATTGTATTATTTTAGATAATGGACATTCAATGTCCATTATATCCTTGTCTTGTATATATATACTCCTTTGCTCCTTGAGTAAGATAACTGACAATTTTATTCTCTACAGTTTCTCTTCCCTTCTATCTCTATAATAATGATGATGATAATAATAATAATAATAATAATAATAATAATAATAATAATAATAATAATAATGATGATGATGATAATGATGATAATAATGATGATAATAATAATGATGATAATAATAATAATAATAATGATAATGATGATGATAATAATGTTGATAACAATAATAATGATAATAATGATGATGATGATGATGATGATGATAATAATAATAATAATAATAATAATAATAATAATAATAATAATAATAATAATAATAATAATAATAATAATAAGAGAGAGTTTTCTATAACAAGTGATTCCTAATATATAAATAATCCTAAATATCCTAATATGAGTAGGAAAGTAGTTTTCATGATAAAGAAAGTCGGAATAATTATTAAATGGGCGGATTTAGTGATCCGCGCATACGCGTGACAGATTCCAGCAAGATCATTGCGAACTCCCGAAAGACATAACTCCTTGACTAGAATTCTCATCGAGGATTACCACCTATTGTTGGAAAGCTCTTTAAGTCTATTTTCCAAACCTAGTGAAATTATTCAATTCTCGGAAACACATCAAAAGTTATGGTCATTAACGCGCTCGTTGTAAACACGTCAAAGCTACCTAAAATACCCAATATATGGCAAGTAAAGGGTCGAATCCAAAAAAATTAAGGGAAGCTCCAATAAGTATCGATTTATGACAAGCTAAGCAAAGTCTATGTTTTTGAAGATTTATAGATGAAAAGACAATAAGAAAAATGACTTCGGGAGGGGGTATCCACCAATCAACTCATTCACAAACCAAACAATCACAATGGTAATCAATAATGGGGATCAATTGAGGGGAATTGTTCATCTATTGGTACCCTAACTACTCTCTTGAGCTAGCTAGATTGGCCTAGTCTCTTACCGAAGACCTATTCTCATGGATAAGGCATTCAACCAAGCATATCCATAATCATAATGAACATAAAAGCAAACTAAGTCCCCTAGGCTAGGTAGTCCCTATTCTCATGGTCCTTCAAGCCTAATAATCGATTTGAAACAACCCCTTTACTTCATCTCTCGATTCTTCACTAAGGGTACCTAAATTATGCTCTTATGATGGCCAATCACACAAACATTCATGAAAATGCCAAATCAATTAACCAAAATTATCCCAAGTCAAAACCTAATGTTGGATTTAGAGGTTCATGAACTCATTAATGACTTCAAACCCTTCCCAAAGAAATAACTACTCACAAATCATACTAAATTATAAACTAAAAGACTTTAACAACTATTAACATGAACTAAATCAATAATCTAGGATGAACAAGTAAATAGAGTGAGAATATAAAACAATAATCTAGGATGAACAAGTAAATAGAGTGAGAATGACATGAAAATAAAGCAATAAAATATGTGAGAGAGTAAGAAATTCTCATTAAAGTTGCAAGGCGCCTCCAAATCTTCAAGTTTCCTTCTTAGATTTTTCAAATTCCAAGCTTTCAACAAGTTTCTCTCACTTCTCTCTATAGAAGATGAGATTTTCTCTCTCCTAGGGTTCTAAGAATTTCAAATCTCACTTTATTAAAATATAATGTAAATTAGCTTCCTCTAAAATGAGAGTAGTTTGTCTTATATAGTCCTAAAATAAACAAGTAAAACTACAAGAAAACCCCCATACCAAGAGAATGAAGAGAAGTTTGTTTTCCGGAAAAACCCAGTGACCCGAGCGAATTGGAGTGACCCGAGCGCTCGGGTTAAGAAGTATGTCCCGGGCGGGTCAGATCAACAGGACTGAAATTTCAGATTTCCGCATTCTTACCCGGGCGGGTCAGTTGACCCGAGCGCTCGGGTCACTTTTTCAGTTTCATCAGTTTATTTTCAAATGGCCATATCTCACTCGTTTTTCATCGAAATTGAGCTTGTGACCACTTGTTGAAAAGCTATTGAGCCAAGCTTTAATCTCCAACTTGAATATCTCAAAAAAATTTTGTTTTCTGAAAGTTACGGCCATTTTAAGTTGACCCTTGTGCGCAAACCCTTCCAAAACTTCTTGTTTTTAAGTTTATGCTCGGTTATGCTTCCTTGACCGTCCTCTTTGATCTTGATTGTAACACCTCGTAATTTTCACTCTTTATTTTTGGTGTTTGTTTACATTAAAATGATATTTTTCGTAAAAATAAATAATTTATTATTTAGATTATTTTGGAACGTGTTGTGAAAATGTGTATATATATTTATATGTTGTGATATATTTATATATATATTTATTTTAAGTTGTTAGTTATTTATTTTAAAGGTTATATTAATTTCGTTATTTGTTTTGTCGAGTAGCGTTTTTGTAACGTTGTTGGACCGACTTGGGTGATGAAATGTTGCATCGTATGTGGCGTGCTAATGTGTTTATTATATTTATATTTATAACATAATTTATTAGAATTATTTTCATTATTAAGTATTTTCAAAGTTTAGGCGCGATTTAGGAATTTATCGATTTATCGCGTGACGGACTTTTGATGCATGGACCTTTGATGACTTGGGCCGAAATCTTCTTGGTGTACTTGGGCTTGGACAGCCGGCTATGGGGAGGGAGAAGGAAGAAGTTTCTCTTCTTTTATTTCATTTCTTTTAATTGGTGACTCTTGGTAGATTGTAACCCCCATAACCCCCACTAATCATTCTCCTAAACCCTGCATTTTTCCTTGCCATAAAATTCTGATTTTTATTAAAAGAGGTTCAGCATCATTTGCATTTAACCCTCACCGTTTTCAAGAAAAGAAAGAGAGAAAAGGAAGAGGAAAAGAATAGAAAGTTTCAACCCGGTTTTTCCTGTCACACCTTCACGAAAATAACCGTAGCCGGAGATCTAACCGTTGGATCGTCTTCAAATTTGGACACAACGTTTATAACATCTTGTTCTACACTATGAACGGAATGATTTAGAATCTGAGCTTTTGATCACCGGGAATCATGGTCGTAACAGAGCAGTGTGAAATGAGATTTTTCAACGTTTAAGAAGAAAATGCCTAGTGACTGGTTGCTTCAATTCTCGTTCGTTGTGCCTTGAGGTTAGAAGAGGAATTGGATGGTATGCGTAGCTCTTAACTTTCTATTTAGACTCAGCTCTCCTCCCGACGTTCCAGGTAACTAGTAGTTATCTTAGAACCATAGTGATTAGGGTATTATTCGGTATTAGATTATTACGCTAGGAATTATTTAAAATACTTTTTGAATGAAATTATTGATGAAATATGACATGAATATACTTGATGCATGCTGTGTGAGTACTATAAAGAGAAAAATAATTTTCGTATGATTTTTTTTTGGTATTTATTTGATTTAATTGGTGTTTTGTGCGTTTTTGGCTAAATTGCATAATAATTATTAAACGAATGTTAAAATTTCTGAAATTATTTTTCTTAGATCATTTTATGCTTAATATGGATTCCATGCCTTAGAATAATGTTTTCCTACTGTGTACTTGTTTATTTAATTGATATATCTGTTTTTGAAATTTCATTTCTGTCAGTATATAAATCATGGAAATTATTTCTAGAGGCCGAAAAATTAATTTATTTGTATATTATGTATGTACGTGAGTTTATTCATGTTGTGTAAATATTTGGGAATTTTTGGGCGTTTATTTATATTTTTAGTTATTATATTGGCTTTATTGGGTAATCTGTATATTAACTTTAAAAATTACTTTTGGAGTCTGAAAATTATAAATAAAAATTTTACCATGTTAGTAGAGCCATTAGGGTCATATGATAATTTTTGTGTGATTTTACTGCTCGAACTTATTAGTTTAATAATTATTATTGGGTTTTTGTTGTGAAATTGAGGATACTCTTTTAAATTATTTGAGAGCTTGTTAGTCAGAAATAATTTGTAATTTATTATGTTCTTGGTTGCTGATGTTCAGTAGGATGCAGTATGTATTATTGGGTATCCTTATGTTCATGTTTGATTTATGAAAGAAAATGATTAGTTGTTACTACTCTTTTAATGAATAAGTTTTGGAGTTAATTGGTGATGGATTTTTGATTGAATTGTTGGTGCTGTAAAAACTAGTTTAATATCATTTTTGATGTTTAGAAATGTTCAAGTGTTTATTGTGAGAGACATTTGTTGAAAGCTTGTAAGTTATCAATTTGGAATTATGAAGAGTTGTTTTTGATGAATTATGGGTATAAGGCCGGGTGGCATCCCTTTTTGATGAATATTTTTAAGATGAATGATACTTTGATGATATGCATGATTTTATTTTGAGATAAGAATATCCGGTGGGATAGATGTAGTCCCCGGTGAAGAACATGCCAACCACCTGGTTTGCGAACTAGGGGTACACATGGGTTAATTGTTGTCATCCGAGAGGTCAGGAAGTTCTGCGTGTTCTACCCTGCATCGGGAGTTTGGCCATTCTTAGACACAGGCAGTGGGGAACGTAAGCCCATGGGCCCGACCCGGAGATTGCGATCTGACAAACCTTAGGAAGTGAATTGCGATTCACTGGCGTTCGGTTTCTGACTCAATAACTTGTTGTATTCTTGATTTATTATTATTTATGTATTCTAGATTTTATTCACTCACTATATCTTGTTTATTTATTATTGATGATCACTTGTATTACCTATGAGCTTTATGGTTTTTAGATGCATGTTATTGTTATAATGATGGTATGATTTCCTTTCTTATTAATCTATCTCTGAATCGTACTTTGATTGCTTTTGTTCTGGGAGAACTGCTAGTTACTCCCCACTGATTGTGGATATTTGTTGTATATTTTGCAGGTTTTGTTGATGAGGTTTTTCTTTGTTTTTGGGCTCGGGTTGAGATGCGAGAAATAATCTATTAGGGGTTTTAGTTCTAGACTTCTCTTTAGTTTGAGATAGTTTTCTCATTTCGATTTTAATCTAAGTAATTAATTTACTTATAGTATATACTTATGTTTGTTTTTATCACTTAGTTATTTAAACACTATTCTTGTAGTAGTGACATTCCCAGAAGAAGATGTTTCCGCCATCGTCCTATTAATACTATTATTATTTCTTTCTTTTCCGCTTTGAAATTATGGGGTGTTACATTGATATCCGGGGTTGTGCAAGTGTCCTCCAAGCATGCTCCTAAGCCCTGAAACAAAATAAAGCACCCAAAGAAAATGCATACAAGGAAGAAAATTGCACAAATTAAGGAAATACCTAACAAACTAGCCTAAACTAACTCAAAAGCAACTATAATACTAACTAAAAGCTATCAAAAAGTAAAGAAATAAACAAGACATCAGTCATAAGAGTAGACATGACTCCTTTTTCATATATTTCTTCTAATGATTTTCCGCTTTGTTTTCGCTCAAACTCGTACTAATTATACTCCAAACAATGTATGCATGGCAGCTTCTTCAAATGCTCATAGTGCATAAGCTTAGCTAATTATACTCCAAATATGTATTCAATACCTGAAATTCATCAAAAACACGAAAACATACTAAATAGGAGTAGAATAGTATAACTTAAGAATATGATGCAATATGAACCTAGATATGAATCTAAATACTCTAAAATGCAACCTAAATGCAAACTATGTATAAATATGACACATCATGGAGATGAAAAGAAATTGTTAATCTTTAAAAAATGAAGACAAAATATAAAAACAATGACCACCACAGCAGATTTCACTTTGTGAAATAGAGGCGCAACAAATCCATTTAACCACCTTTTCTAGGGTAAACGTGAAAAGAGTATCTAATTTTGGTGAGCACGTGCCACCCAAGTCTCTTTATAGATCCGTCTCTACATGGTAGGCTTTGTGATGCTAGCCACCAAACCTCAACCCATCTTTGATATGCGTCGTCTCTCAAACATTATGCTTGAAGGGATTGGTATCAACACCCACCTTCTTGCTTGCGTTGGTTATGATCAACCATGCGTTCCTGCTTATTGGTGTTGTGGAAACTGTTATCATGGCTTCTCTATGATTCTTACTCATTTAGTTGCACGAATACTACCTATTAACAGTTAGATGCTATGAATAATCAATGCAAGCAAGAGGACGAGTGTTGATACCAATTCCTTCAAGCATGATGTTTAAGAGGGGTTGAATAGCAAAGGTGGATTGAGGTGTGGTGGCTAGCATCAGAAAGGCTAGCATCACCATTCTTAGCTTTAGAACAGCTCAGGATTATACTAATTAGTATGATAATTGATAATAACAAATGCAAGCAAGAGGATGGCTGTTGATAACAATCCCTTCAAGTATATGCTTCAGAGGGACAAATAGCAAAAGTGGGTTAAGAACGGCTAGCATCACCACCAAACTAACCACCCCTTTCGCATTTATGTTTTTCTTCATCTCCATCTCACGGCTATTACTACCAATAGGCAATAATACTTTAATTGTATCTCACTTTGATTTCTAAGTGCTCCACTGCAATTCTACAAAGATGGTTTTATAGCAGAGGGAAGCAGCTCATCTGCCTATCTACTCTGGAGAAAATTATCACATAAGCACATGCCAAAGGGCAAAGGCCCACATGCATGTATTGAACAGGCGGGGAAACTGGGAAGCTCGTCATGCGCTTGTTTGTTTCATGCCAAATCACCTTCCTTATCTTATTATATTTGTCTTGTCTTGACGGGATTGTGGATCTTTACAGATCATTGCGGGCCTGCTTATCTTATCAGTAGTTTTTTTTTTTAAATTTGTGTGATGTACGAGGTTTATTTTTATATTTAGGGTTTGTCGGGTGGTAGGTAGGGATTAGTATTTTTCTTAAAGTTTCATTTTTTGGGAGTGGTAAAAGTTGTTTGGTTGATTATTTTAAAATTTGTGTGATGTACGAGATTTATTTTTATATTTAGGGTTTGTCGGGTGGTAGGCAGGGATTAGTATTTTTTTTAAAGTTTCATTTTTTGGGAGTGGTAAAAGTTATTTGGTTGATTATGAGAACATGAGAAGTTCTACTTATTTAGGATGACCTAAGTGAATAACTTCCTTTGTTATGTGGGAAATACAACTTCCTACATTTTTGTCAACCAAACAACTTCACTTTAACTCAGTGGCAGATCTAGGATTTTGAGCCAGAGGTAGCGTAATTTTATGGAAAAAAAAAGATAACTAAATTCAAAATGCTACAAAATCCAAATAATACCTCAATGTACTTTAATAAAAAAAATTTATGATTATTTTATAACTGATTTACAATAATTGCATCAAATTTAATATTTTAAAACAAGTCTTTCTCAAGAATTCACTAATCAATTCAACTAGTATTTTCTTACTCTCATTAAATTCAACATGGAGATAATAAAAAAAAACATCTCCGAACTCATCACAAATTCACAACATCATCATTTGTATTATTGTATATTATTCAATTATTCACAAATTATATTTGAATACCAATTGACTCAATTCACAAATAACAGCTCTAAATCCATATTCATTCACAACTTAAATACCATCAGTCCACAAAGCATAAATTAATATTTAACATTAGTTGAAAAAAGAAGTAAGAAATTGAACATAATTATTTATTACTATCATTCACAATTCATTATCAACGTTAGATAGCTTTCTTTCACCATTCCTCCTGATTTGTTGATTTTCGATATTGTAGCTTGCCCTTTGTTTTCCCTTACACAAGTACTCCCTTCGTTTTTTTAGATGTAACATGTTGACTTTAGGTAATATTTATCAAATATACTTTGACCCAATATTGTTATTTATACATAAGAAAAAATATAGTCATGTGAGATCTTGTTTGATTCGTCACGGTATACACTTTTCATATATATATTTTTAATATTTTTTACCTTTATACAATTAGAGATATTATCGGTCAAAATTGTGCGTCGGCGAATGTGAAAAGTCCAATGTTACATCTAAAAGAAACGGATGGAGTATAATATAATTATGAACTCCTCCATGCATGAACAATGTGTTCACCACTTCACCTAGCAGACCTATAGCGCCAATCCAGGAGACCAGAGCACCACCGCTGCGTGCATGCAGCACGCCATCACCGCTCCAAGTGTCCCCCAGTCAAGCCGCAAATTATAGTTTTTTAAGGACACTAGCAGCGGCCATCGCAGCCGGCAACAACATAATTTCAAACGAAGAAAGGGACTTGAGTGAGAAAAGAGAAAGAGAGGAGGCAAGGAGGAGTGAGAAACGGCTATAGGTTTAACTAGATTTAGTATTTAGAACTGATTAGGGCTTCCATGGTTTACGCTTTCTGCCTTTTGGTTTTCTTTTAAAAAGAATTCAGTTTTTTCAAATAAATCAAAGATATATAGCAAGTGCTACCCCTTGTGACTTAGTGGCTCCGCCAATGCTTTATCTTACTTCCTAGAAAGTTTTACTTCCCATGAATTTTTATGTCAACCAAACAACACCTTATATTTATATGTTATTAGTTGTGATAATAGATGACATAAATAAACAATTTCTTTATTTTATCGAAAAAAAATAACAAGAATAGTCCAACTATTGACCATCTTTTCAAGATAACTTTCATTAACCTCATAAAAATCCAAACTATTACCCCACCCTTCCCAAAGCAGTTCCTTTTTTTAACCTACTAATCCGGTCAAAAATGACACGTGCCATGAAATAAGTTGGTGAAACATTTTTATTTTTAAATAAAAAATAAAAGCGTGACAAAAAAATTAGTATTGATACTCATTTCGACCGGCTTCTCACAATTCACACTGCTTAAGGGCGTTCCATTGAGATCGCCTCGAAACACGTGCCCAAAAATCGATATATTGATACTCATTTTGATCGACTTCCCGAAATTTGGCCCATAAAGGACGCTCCATTATGTCCTTTTAAAAAAGGTCATTTTAAAGGTCAAAAGCGCCCGTTAAAGAAATTTCAAATCACGTGCCATAAAAATTAAAGTATTGGTACCCATTTCGACCGACTTATCGAAATTCATGTTCCGTAGTGGTGCTCGGTTGTATCCTTATCTCAAAATCGTTGTAAAGTAGGTAAAAAAATGTCATGTAAGATCGCCTCGAAATATGTGTCTTGGAAAGCTTGAAAGGAAGAACACACAAAGAATAAAAACATTTAATTTTCCAACTAAAAAGTAATAAATTAATTTTTCAAGTGGAATAAAAATGAAATTGATATTTGTAATAGAAAAAAAATTAAAAATAAATGCAAAATTTAAAAATTACGGTTTTTTCACCAAATACCCCTAACAAATAAATTTATTCACCAAATACCCCCACTTTTTTCAAAATTCACCAAATACCCCTGACCTTTAAAAAAATTCACCAGATACCCCTGACATTTCAAAAAATACCAAAAATGCCCTTTTTGGCTAACGGACGTTAGTTCTCCGTTAATTAATTAACTAATTAACCTAAAAAACCATAATTAAACCCTAATTAAACCTTAATTAAACCTAAAAACCCTAAAACTCTAACTAACCCTAAACCTAATTAATCCTAAAACCTAATTAACCCAACCCCAGCCCCCCCTTCACCCCAACCCCCCTTCACCCCAACCCCAACCCCTCACCCCAACCCCGGCCCCCCACCACCTCCCCCATGCGGCCCCAGCGCCTCCCCATCCCTCACTCTCGCCGGCGCACTCGTCCCCCTCCTCCTCCCTCACGCTCTCGTCGGCAGCCCACAACCCCCTCCTCCCTCACTCTCGTCGGCAACCCACGGCCCCCTCCTATGACACGTCCTCCGTTTCTTTCCGGGCGAAACGACGGTGGGAGAGTGCCGCCTCCTCTGTTTCTTTCTCGGCGAAACAATGGTGGGAGAGTGTCGCCTCCTCCGTTTATTTTTGGGCTCAAACGAGGGTGGGAGAGGGGGAGACACGAGATTCGCTTCGAAGGGGTGGGGGTGGGGTGGGGGGGGGGAGGGGGAGGCGCGGGATTCGAAGGGGTGAGAGATGGGGGGAGGGACGCGCGGTGGGTCGGGGGTGGCGGCGAAGAGAGGGAGAGGGGAGCGAGCGAGTTCGCGGGGGAAAGGGAGGGTGGGGCAACCGATTTCTTGGGGGAAGGGGAGGGGGATGCGGGCTGGGGTGGTCGGGAGGGGAGGCGCGGCGGCCGGGGGTGGTCGGGAGGGAGAGGCGCGGCGGAGAGGGAGGGGAGGGGGAGGGGCGTGAGGGAGGGGTGAGGGGGTCGAGGGAGGGGGGCTGCGTGGGGCGGGGAGGGGAGGGGAGGGGGTGGGGCTGGGGTTGGGTGGTGGGCTGGTGGGGTTGGGTTAGGGAGGTTAGGGAGAGAGTTAGGATTTTTAGGTTTATTTAGGGTTTAGTTAGGTTTAGTTAGGGTTTTTTTAGGGTTAATTAGGATTTTTAGGATTAATTAGGGTTAATGACTAGCGGAGTTAACTCCGTTAGTCAATAAGGGTATCTGGTGAATTTTTTTAAAGGTCAGGGGTATTTGGTGAATTTTGAAAAAAGTGGGGGTATTTGGTGAATAAATTTATTTGTCAGGGGTATTTGGTGAAAAAACCGTAAAAATTAACCTGTTTAACAAGTTATAGGTTACCTAGGACTATTTTGGGAAGGATGGTGTTTAGCTTTCTTGTCTGGCAAGTAAACTATTTTCCCTAGATGTTCTTCAATTGGAGACTTGTGCAACGATGTCTATATCTGGTGAATCTGGACCTGAGCTCCTTTCCCAAACCTGCAATAACGGGACCCACCCTGGAGGTTTGGGTGGTGGTTCCCCATCCGAAGCTTAAGTCAGGAATCAGGAGTTTGAAGGAAAAAGTAGAGATAGAGAGAGACAGTGAGAGAGTATTTCCACATAGTAAGTTTACACTGTTTGCATTGAATTCCATTTCTCCTGATTTCAGGGGTATTTATAGTGTTTGTTATATGACTGCTGCCCACCTGATTGGCTAGGCAATCAAATCATGACACTTGGCAGGCTATGATGGAAGATGGACCATCAATCAATCACCTGCAGCCATTTTGGGGATTTGGGTTCTGACTAACATTTTGGGCCAAAAGGTGAGCCTTTTCTCCCATCTGAGCAAAACCCAATGGTTAAACCATTTTTCTTTATTACTTCTTATGGGACACGTGTATGGTCCTGATGGATCCAAGTGTCTCAAATAGAGCCGTTGATATTTTAGGCTACAACATTTTCCCCGAAAAGGTTTTACTGTTGGCCCATACGACTGTTTGAGCCCCTTTTACAGGAGGAAGTTACCCCAAATTCAAAAAGAGGCAAAGAGGCGCCATTTTTTGGGCCTTACCGGTCATATCTGACTGTTTTAATCATCACTGGTCATCTTTTAACCGGCTCAGCAGGGTTTTCACCCCCCTATATATATGCTTCTTTTGTCTTCCTTTGATCATTTCACACCTTGGAAGAAATTTTCTAGAGAGAAAGGCTCCGCATTTTTTCTAGAAAGAGAGGGATGATCGTCTAGTTTCTATTTTCTTCACCGAATCGTCCAAGCGTTTCGTCAGGTATCTTTTCTTTTCTTTTTTGCTCTTCTTTATTCTTTATTTTTTCTTATAAAATCAATAAAATGGATTCTTCTTCTTCGTCAAATAATCCTGGCAGATCAAGAGTTTACCTTGACCCTTTCTTCGGCAAATTCTAGAGTTGGGCCTATTCTGGCCGAGTATATATTTTTTTTTATGGTTTTGGCCGGCAAAGTCAGACGACCCTGTCTTTACCTGTGCAGAGTAATCTGGCGCGCGTAAAGCAAACGGCCCGTCCAAGACGAAGAATAATTATCCCATCCTATAGTTCTGAAATGGAGGAATCTACTGAACGAGTTCCAGATGAGACGAGGGAGACCCAAAGTGCTCAGCCTTTGGTCAGGCCTACTTCTCCTGATAACAGTGTTGGAGAAAATCTTAAAATAAACTCTGAGGCCAGTCCGTCTGGTAGGGACATTAATATGGAGGAAGCCGGCGAAGATAACAACGAGGGTGATTCCGGCGCCGCTGAAGAGTCGGACGAACCCTCCACTACTTCCTCTGAATTAGGAGACGCTTAGGTCTTCTTTTTGACCCTGCCTTTATCTTAGTCAATCGTAATTGGTTAGAAAAAATAGGGCCTGATCCCAGCTACTTATCCACCTATATGCCCATGCCGGGCTTTTCTTTCATCATACCCAATAAGGAGGCTACGATTCAGAGCACTCACAAGAATCACTTCGCCCTCTACAAGCTAGCCTTGGACGCGGGGTTGAGGTTCCCTCTTCATGAATTCATACAGCAAGTGCTAAATTACAACTTCGGTCATAATCAATTGGCGCCCGATTCCTGGTTCAACATTTTGACATTCATAGCCGTCTGCGAGTTGCACGGTCTGGCCCTTTCTCTCCCGGCCTTTACCCAAATTCACAACGCGTCCAAGGTTCCAGGGACAATGGACGGGGCGTGGCTCATCATCTGCAAGTGCCCCAGCTTTCTTACTTCTTGGGGCAAGCCTTCGAAGATGCACGACTGGAAGGCCGACTTTATCTTTCTTCGAGCGGCCAACCACTACGTCATTGAGGGATATCGTTTGTATAGCCGGGCCGTTACGAATACCGGGAGAGGGAAGTCCTTTTTGGAGTTAGAGGACAGGTTTGACGAAGAGGTGGTGGAATACTTTAAAATGAAGAAGTATTCCAAACCAGATCACACATCCTTTAAAGGGCCAGATAACTGGATCCCCTTTAAAGAGATGTTTTATGACGATAACTTCTAGGTCGCCGCCGGCTTGCTGTTGGCCGAGGATAAAGGTATATCTTCAAAACTTCTAAATAAAAAGCCTCGTTCAAAACGTGTATCTGACCAACCCCTTCTTTTCCTTTTCCAGATTCATCCAGAGCACTCCTCAGAAAATCATGGACGGGAGATAACAGTATATCCAAGTATACTGACAACTTATGGAAGGAATTCGCCAAGACCAGCGCCGAGAAGAGGGCTGAGACTTTGGTGAATATATATATATATATATATATATATATAGAGACTTTTATGAATATATATATATATATATATATATATTTTTTTTTTTTTTTTTTTTTTTGGCCGAGAGTGGTTCGAGGAAGGAAGGCGTCCATAGCTAGACGACTTTCTTCAACGAACCTTCCTCGTCTTGAATGGTAATCTTGGACGAGGGTCACTCGAGGAAGGAAGGCGTCCATGCTTGGACGGATACCTTCATCGAACCATCCTCGTCTGAATTTGGTAATGACCTTGGACGAGGCCCTGGCTGGTCCGTCCAAGGTGATAGCTTAATCTTGGACGAGGGTCACTCGAGGAAGTAAGGCGTTCAAGCTTGGACGGCTACCTTCATCAAACCATCCTCGTCTGAGCTTTGTAATGGCCTTAGACGAGGCCCTGGCTGGTCCGTCAAAGGTGATTATTGCTTAAACTTGGACGAGGGTCACTCGAGGAAGGAAAGCGTCCATGCTTGGACGGCTACCTTCGTCGAACCATCCTCTTATGAGCTTTGTAATGGCCTTGGACGAGGCCCTGGCTGGTCCGTTCAAGGTGATTGCATGCTCTTGGACGAGGGTAATTCGAGCTACGAAGGCGTCCAATTTTGGACGGCTTCCTTCGTCGCACCATTCTCGTCTGGAGCATGAGGAAAGCTTTGGACGAGGTTGTCTTGAAGAAAGAAGTCGTCCATGCTTGGACGACTTCATTCGTCGATCAACCCTCATCTTTGGCTCAATAATACATTTTAACTTTTTTTCTTTGGACGATCACTTTCCTGACTTGTTTATTTTTGCAGAAAGATGCCCCAAACAACAAAGCCCCACCTGGGAAGTCTGGATCAGCCTCCAACCAAAAAGCCTAAGGGCTTTGCAAAGAGGAAAACTGAGAAGGCGACCCCGTCTGGCAAGGGAGTTGGAGAGAAGACTATCCATCCTCCCAAGGACAAGGCTTTGAAGGAGGAGCCGTCCACCGATGCCCCGGCCATGGGAGAGAAAGAGCCGGAGTATGTTCCCATTGGTCAATTGGATACAATTCCAACTGATCAATATGAGGCTAAGCCAGACTCTGCTCTAGGGTTGGTGGTTCATGAGTCGGACACGGCTACCGAAGACAAACCAGCCTTCAGCGGCTCAGTTGCCAAGCTGGTCTCACAGATGCCGCTATCTATTAGGGCGGCGTCCCTATCTTCGGGTGAGTCGTATTATCCCAACATAGTTAGGACGCTGCGGGTCAGTGGACGTTCAATGAGTCCGTCCAACAGACAAGCAGTAGTCATCCCTATCAAGAGAACTGACTCCCCCCCTTTCAGATAAGGGCAAAGGACCTGCTTCTAGGGCTGGCAATCAGGTCGGGTTGGGTCAGTTTCAGGCCGACCTGATTTATATTTCAGGTCACTTACCCCTGACCCAAACCCGACCTGAATCTAATTTCAGGTCGAAAACAGTAACCTGAACCCGACCTTATATGTTTCGGGTTGACCCGAAACCAACCCAAAATGACCTGAAATAAAAATCTAAATATCCAATGATCATAACGCTGCCAATTTCATTCAACATGTTCAAGTTTCAACATTCAACATTCAAAGCCATATAATGGCCACCAACTTCAAATTACAAAACATAAATTCAAGATTTAACTATTTCTTGCAAAACTTAAAATAAAATAGTTCAGTTCATTGAAAATTGAAATCTTCAGCTTTGACTATTTCCCATGGCAGCCTCAGCATGTGGACTTTGAGCAGCACTTTCAGGTGGACTTGGAGTTGGAGTATCATCAACTTTGAGAGCCATGACTTTCCCACATAGATCTTCCATTTGAGGATTTATTTTTGCTACATTAAGATGCATAAAATAGAAGTAATTAATATTATTGTTTGCAAAGCTTTAAAGAGAAGTAATTTTGCTGAAATTTACAGAACTTACATTCACCATAAGTCCAATCCTTAAGGCAGATTATAGCTTCAGCAGTAGACGACTTTAATGAGCTCCTATAACAATCAAGAACTCGACCACTGGTACTGAAGGCTGATTCCGAAGCTATAGTCGAGATAGGAATGGCAAGAATATCCTTTGCCATCATTGAAAGAACAGGATACCGCACCTCACATGTTCTCCAGTGGTATAAGATATCAATGTGTGTTGCTCGAGGAATAAGCTTCTCTTCCAAATACATTTCCAACTCAGATTTCACAGCCCCAGTAGACATCTCAGAAGAGAAGCTATCAAAGTCCTAAGTAGGAAAAAGAAAAAGTAATTCAGATAAGCACATTAAAAACAGATACATAAATAATTTAACAAAATGACTATAAGCCATAGTGATTTACCATCATAAATTCATCAGAAGCAATATCTATTGTGTCTCCACCTTGATTTGAAGGATATGCATGCCTACTTTGTGTGCTGAACTTGATGTTGCTGCAGAAGTTTGAGCCTTATATGCATTATACAGTGTCTCCAACTTTTCCTTAAACTTGGACAACTCAATCTCACCCCCCACATCCCCATAAACCTTCTTCAAACCCCACTTTACACACTGAAACTTGAAGCGAGGATCCATAACTACAACTACAACCATTATAATGCTAAAACGATCCCAATACTTGGAAAATTTCTCAAACATTTTCTTAGCCATTCTTTGCATAAACATGTCAGCACTTCCCATTTCCTCTTTGAGAAGTAATCGGACCTTTACAACATTAGGGAAGTACATATTGGCAGTAGGATAATGTGTGCCAGAAAAAACATTTGTGACATCATAAAAGACCCTTAAAAACCTGAAAATCTTCTCTATTTTTACCCACTCAACATCAGTTGGACAATGTATGTAATTAGCATCCACCTTTTTCAAATGAATAAAAGCCTTTTTATAATACAATGCATTCTCTAACATCAAATATGTCGAGTTCCATCTTGTTGGAACATCTTGTCTTAATCCCCTAGCACAATCAAGATCACTATGGTCGGCAGAATCTAAAAAACGTTGTCTCCTAGCTTGTGAACCTTTGCAATACTTAACGGTATCCCTTACCTTGATCACAGCCTCATCTATTTCCTTTAGACCATCTTGCACAACATGATTAACGATATGTGCACAACACCTCACATGAAAATACTCACCCTCACAAATCAATTCAAGTTCACCAGTCATAGCATCAGAAAGCACATCATTTGCAGAAGCATTATCAAGAGTAATCGACATAACTTTCTTATAAATGCCCCAATCTTTTAACATGTCACAAACTTGAACACACATATTTACACCAGTGTGAGGTGGAGGCATAAAACTGAAGTTTAGGATCCTTTTTTGTAATATCCAGTCATTATCAACATAGTGAGCAATCAAGGATATATAACCATCAGTTGTAATAGATGTCCAACAATCAGAAGTGAGAGCAATCCTATTGCTAACTAAACCTAATTCCTCTTTTAGGTTCTGTTTCGCTCTCTTAAACATCTTAATAATATCAGCCTTGATTGTGTTTCGTGTCACATATTTTATGTCAGGATTTAAGTAACTAAAGCACTTCTTAATGCCATCATATTCAACAAACTGAAAAGGCAAGTCATGCTTAACAATTGCAATACTTAACAATTCACGAAATACATCAGGATCAAAAGTAGGAAGCCTATTCAACATCGAACCAGAAGTACTAGCATCTATAATCATCAGACCAACATCCTTATAGGTTCTTTTCACGCACGTTTTCATATGGCGTTTTAAATTACTTGTCCCTTGATTGCTCTCAGCATTGTAAACTTTACCACACCTTTTGCATTGGCAGAGGAAGTTTCCTTTTTCATCTCTTTTATCCAGCATAATATAATTAACCCACACATCATATTGCAACCTTCTTGGCCTCTTCTTGCCCGAGGTAGAATCAGTAGTTGCTTTCTTCTTCTTCTCTGACTTGCCATTACTGAGATCAGAATCTGAATCATCTCCAACTTGAATCGGTCGCTCACATTTAGAATCAGCCATCTAATAAGAATATAAGATTAAACATCTCAAATAAATCAAAACGTCCAAAAAAACAAGTACAATAAAATTTAAAACAAGTGAAATAAACGTCAAAAATGAATCCCAAGAAAATAAACTAAAAAATAACAATCAACATCATAAAAACGAACATTCTTCCTTCCATCATATTAAGTATAGTAACCACAATCATCAAATCAAAATTAATAAGAATAATAATGATGATAATAAGCATCTCAAATAAATCAAAAGCTTCTGAAAACGAGTATAATAAATCAAAAGCTTCCATCATTATAATAAATGAATCGCAAGAACGAAATGAAAGAGAAACGAAGAAATTTGAAAGAGAAACGAAATGAAAAAATAAGAACGAAATGAAATGAAAGAATAAGAACGAAATGAAAGAGAAACGAAATGTATACCGATTTCAGCACCAATGCCTTGTAAACCAGAGACGAAAAAAACAACAAAAGAAGAAATTTGACAAAAAGAAAACATAAATAGAGAAAACTCAAAGAAGATTTAGAAGAACTTACAAGTTACGAGTTGAATAGTTGATGAAAACTCGAGGAATTTCGTACACCTTGAAGAATTTCGCACAAATTTGCAGGCCGTAGAGAGTTTCGCACACCTTGAAGAATTTTGTACCAGATGGAATTTCGCACTCTAGGGTTTTGAGTTGAGGTGTGAGAAAATAAAACTGAGAAGTGGAAAAGGAAAACGGCTGAGTGAGTGTGAGTGTGTGACTTAGTGAGAGTGTGAGCGTAGGCTTGTAGGGTTTAGAAAGCTTTAAGATCCAAAAAGGCAAAAATCGGGATTGGCATTTGGCAGTTGGCCCAATATAAGTAACGTTAGTAACCCAACATAGTAATGTAATATAGTTATTTTTAAATCAGGTCATTTCGGGTTATTTTCAGGTTGAAAAACTCAACCTGAACCTAACCCATTATATTTTCAGGTTGGGTTGGGTCGACCCTTTTTTTTTCGGGTTGAAAATCTTAACCCAAACCCGGACGAGGAGTCCTTTGCTGCCTTTGCTAAAATGACAAAGTTTGAGCGAGATCGACTCAAGCAGGAGCTGTTCAAATGCTACCCTGAGTCCTATATAAAGGGCTTGAGGGGAGCATCAGCTGGGAATGTGGGCTACATGTCACAACTTGCTGCTGAGGTACTTTTTGGTGCCGTCTTTATTTTTGTACTTGTTCAAATTTCTATTTATTTCGCAACTCGTCTACTGACTTGCTTAACCTCCGTTATTTCAGCTTCTAGCTCGTAGCATTTTAACTGAGGAATGGGCGAGAGAGCTTAGGAAGGAAAATAAGCACCTCATCCATCAAGCTACAACGGCTGGCGACAAGGCCATGCACGACATTCAACTGGCGGAGACTCTACACTGTTAGTCAAGGGAGGCCTGGGATAAGAGGTCAGCCACGTTGGAGGCCAGCAATAAAAACTATCTCGTCACTATCAACAAGCTGTACAAGGAACATGACCAATTGAAATTGGCCTTGGACATCGTTGCAGCTGATTTGAAGGGCGAGAGAGATATTGCTCTCATGGCCGCGGCCCAGGCCTTTGAGGACACCAAGGAAGGCCTTAAACAGGTAATTGTTACGTCCATGGACTGGGCCGTCAAGGCCTTTGAGATGCTAGCAGAGCCTCATGAAGTTCCCTGCTTTGTACGACGTCTAGAATTTTAGGAGAGCGTCCATCGTGCAATGGTGACTGCTCAAGAGCCTTATGAATTCCTGGACTCCTCAGATGAAGAGGTTACTGACGAGGAAGAGTCTCCCGAGGACAACTAAGAAACACCTGCCGAATGATGTACCTAGTTTTAGGTTTATTCTTCTAAGTTTCTTGGCTTGTTCGCCGTTGTAGCTTAGTCCCTTCTTTTTGTCTTAGACTAAGTTGTAAGAATCTTTTGACGGGTATATAATGAAATGACGTTTTTGCCAATGTTTGTCCTTTTATTACACTTAAATTTATATCAAGTATAACTGAGACTCGTCCATCTCTTCTTGGACGCCTTTGCAACTTAAGTAATCAATAGATGCATCAAGTAAATTTACGATCTTCGGACGACCTTCAAGCTTAGTCAAGGAAAGGGTGAGCCTTGTTCTTGTCTTTGGACAATCTTCAGACTTTCCTCAAAGAAGCAAAGTATAATTGTGGCTCGTCCTGATTTTCGGACGGCCTTCAAGCTCCGTTGAGGAAAGATTGAGTCTTTTCCTTGTCTTTGGACGATCTTCAGACTTTCCTCCAAGAAGCCAAGTATAATTGTGGCTCGTCTTTCAAACTGTATTCGTCCTAAAAGTTCCAAGGGTTTAGCTGTCCCCCCCCCCTTTCTTGGGCTTAGATCGTCCTTGTATTCTGGACGAGATTTGCACCAAGAAGGAGAGCGGCCAACATTGGCCAAGCCAAGACAAACTCTTTAGTGTAGGACGAGCTTGGATACTTGTATGCAATTTACATATTGCTGTTTTATGGACGAACCATGTTTGGCCGGCTTCCTTGAGGAAGCAACCCTCGTCTTAAAGTAATGAATCCTTACTAGGGGTCTTTACTACTTAGTTGACCTTGCATTTGAAAATAAGATTCCTTTACTAAGGCTTGCTTATTTCTGGCCGGCTTCCTTTCAGAGACCATGATGTTTCTCTTAATAGAGACTATCATCATTTGGTCAACCAGACGTGTGGTATACCATTTAGGTTTATCACCCTTTGGCCGGTCTCTTTGAGAAAGCAATGTGCGTCAGAGAAATGATTTTTCCCTGTTGTGATGTCCTTTGTTTGTTTTTGGACGTTTTATGTTCTGTGCAATTTTCGGCTAAGTTAATGTCATTTTTAGACCACTAGACGAACTGGTGGTAAAAATGCCCCAAAATGAACAACTTAGTAAAAAATAACGGAACAATATAGGGAGAAAGTTGAAATTGTATTATATGAATTTTGCTTGACTAAGTGTCAAGATACATGTATACATTTATAATTCTCTTTTTTGTGTTGTGGCACTTGTTTGGGATTACAAATTACTTCTGAATTCTTGTTGATTGTCGAAGTCAGATGTGGTACTTCTTCAATGTATATGAGTTCCAAGTGAACTGTATTGGTTGTCCATCCATGTCTTGGAGATGAAAAGTTCCGCTTCGCACTTCCTGGACTATCAGAAAGGGTCCTTCCAGTTTGGTGTCAGCTTACCTAGCTCCTTAGCTCGTCCGATAACTTCTATCTTCCTTAGAACCAAATCCCCAACCTTGAGTGGTCGTCTAGCGACTCTCTTGTTAAAGCCCCGAGTCATTCTCAGCTTGTACAATTGCATTCTTAGCAACGCATTGCCCGTGACCTCTGGTACTTGGTCCAAGGTCGTGCGTAATGCAGCCCAATTGGCTTCTTATGTGTACAACATGACTCTCAGGGTGGGTTCTTCAATCTCAATGGGAAAGACAACTTCAGTGCCATAGACTAGCATGAATGGTGTCTCTCCTGTAGAGTTTTTGGCAGTGGTTCTGATAGACCATAACATCAGTTGTAGCTCTTCAACCCATAGACTCTTGGCGTTGTCCAGCTTTCTCTTGATGCCATTCGATAGAATCTTATTGAACGCCTCTACTTGCCCATTGGCTTGTGGGTAGGCGAATGCAGCAAAGTGAACTTTGATTTCTAGTTCTTCCAACCAGTCTTTCAGCTTAGGCGTTTCAAATTGTGGACCATTGTCAAAGACGATGGACTACGGCATGCCGAATCGGGTTATAATGTTCTTCCAAATAAAGCCCTTGACGTCATTCGTTGTTATGCC
Source organism: Beta lomatogona (assembly GCA_947646795.1). Classification (NCBI taxonomy): domain Eukaryota; kingdom Viridiplantae; phylum Streptophyta; class Magnoliopsida; order Caryophyllales; family Amaranthaceae; genus Beta; species Beta lomatogona. Next base: position 131,583 of record CANSNZ010001134.1, read on the forward strand.
CCGCATTGCTTCAGCTTCTATCCACTTAGTGAAGTAGTCCACTGCTACAATTACAAACTTCTTTTGCCCAGCGGCCACAGGAAAAGGTCCCAGAATATCCATGCCCTATTTGGCAAAAGGAAGTGGGAACAAGATAGGAGTTAAGTAGTTGGACGGCTTCTGATGCATATTTCCATGTTTCTGACAACTGTTGCACTTCTTTGCATAGGCAAGAGCATCTTCCTTTAAGGTAGGCCAGTAATACCCCGTCCTTCCCCTAATGCTCTTCCCCAATATGGGATGCACAAGCTCCTTCATGGAGTTCCTTCAGTACTCCTAGTCCATCTTCCCTAGTGATACACTTGAGGAGAGGACGATTGAATGACTTCTTGTAGAGGGTTTCATCCACAACTCAAACCACTTGTCTCGGGCTTTTACGTACTAAACCTGTCTTCTTGAATTCTATGATAGGAAACATCCAAACTGCCCCTCGGCTAAGAAACATGACTTGCTCTTAGTCAATACTCTTTTTTGGTTTAACTTCCCAAAACACTGTTCTTGGTGCGTCACAGTCAGCTGAGCTGGCCAATTTTGAGATAATATCTGCTTGATGATTTTCTGACCTTGGTACTTGGTCGAGAACAAATCATTTTAGGGGCTCAATCTCATCCTTGATCAGACACATATATTTGCTCATTAACGCTTCTTTACATTCAAAATCTCCATTGACTTGACAGACGACTAAGAGAGAGTCCGATTTGGCCTCAATCTCTAAAGCCCCAGCCGCCTTACACATCTTGATCGCAGCCAGAAGTGCTTCAAATGCAGCTTCGTTATTGGACGCTTCGAATTGGAACCTTAGTGCATATTCAAATTTATCTCCCTCTGGAGACTGACAAATGATTCCGGCCACATATCCATTGACAGTGGATGATCCATCTACCATAAGCGTCCAGTGCTTTCTTCCTTCGGCTGGATCAAATATTGGCTCTATAATTGGCCGAGTGAACTCAACTATAAAATCTGCCAAAGCTTGCCCCTTAATAGCTTTCCTTGGTTCAAAAGATATGTCAAACATGTTTAGTTCAACATTCCACTTCAGCATTCGTCCAGCGGCTTCCATCTTTCGCAAGACTTGCTTCAAGGGTTGGTAAGTGTAGACTTGTATACTGTGAGCCAAGAAGTAAGGCCTCAACTTTATGCTGGCCATGACGAGTCCCAACCCAAACTGCTCGACCGGGGTGTACCTACATTCCGTGTCCTTAAGCACATGACTCACGAAGTATATTGGGATTTGTACGGACTCTCTTTCAGCCAACAGAACAACACTCACGGCCTGAGGAGACACAGCCAAGTATACAAACAATTTTTCCCCCTCGACTGGACTGACCAACCTAGGCAACTGCCGAAGGTGAACTTTGACTTGCTGAAGTGCTTGTTCAGCTTATGATGTCCACTCAAACTTGGCTTTCTTCTTGATAGTAGCGAAAAAATTATGACACTTGTCTCCCGACTTAGACAAGAAACGTCCAAGGGCCAGCTAAGCAACCCGTCAGGCGCTGAACTTCCTCTATCTTTGACGGGGACTTTATGTCTAGAATAGCTTGGATCTTTTCAAGATTGGCTTCTATTCCCCTCTGATCTACTAAAAAGCCTAAAAACTTTCCTTCCAACACACCAAAAACGCATTTTTAGGGTTCAATTTCAACTTGTATTTCCTGAGAGTTTCAAAGGTTTCTCTCAAGTCACCAACATAGTCTTGCTCATGCTGATTTTTTACAATCATGTCATCAATATATCCTTCCATGTTTCTCCCCAATTGTGGCTGAAAGACCGTGTTGATTAGTCTTTAGAAAGTAGCTGGAGCATTCCTGAGGCCAAAAGGCATCCTCAGCCAGCCATACAACCCTTTCTCCCTGACGAAGGACGTCTTATCTTGGTCCCCGGCCACACGGGTATTTGGTGAAATCCTGAATAAGCGTCCATAAAGCTTAACAAAGCATGGCCAGCCGTGGAGTCTACCAGCCAATCTAACTTAGGCAAAGGGAAGCTGTCTAAGTTAGATTAGTGTAGTCCACGCACATTCTCCATGTGCCATTGGGCTTTGGTACTATGACCACATTAGCAATCCAGTCTGGATAGTAAGTCTCTCTAATAAACCGAGATTCCAACAACTTCTGAACTTCTTGGTCGACCGCCTGGTTCCTGGCCGATCCCAAGTGTCTTTTCTTCTTACGAACAGGTTTTAAGCTTTGGTCAACATTTAGCCGGTGGAAGGCTATCTCTGGATCAATCCCATGCATCTCTTCAACACAGTAGGTAAACACATCTTGAAATTCTCTGAGCAAGCTAATCAAAATGCCCCTGAAGTCAGAGGACAGTGAAGATCCAATCTTTAAGGTTCTTTCTGGACGAGCCTCATCCAAACAAACATCTTCCGGGGCCTCTACTGGCTCTAGACGTTCTAGGGCCGCACCCATAATGGCCATCACTTCTCCAGACGCGGGTGACTCTTCCTTGACAGGCTCATACTTTCTTTTCTTGTTGGGAAGGTTTTCAGACGTTTTCCTTGAGGTGACAAGGGGCGTATGAGGACTTTCAATTGTCATTCTCAGGGAGGCCACTTGGTCCTTCACAATCTCGGACGTTTTCCTTTCGCTAGCGATCTTCGTCTGGTCGTGCTTGTCTGCCTTTCATGATGATGGTTTCAGAGTAGTTAGGTAACATTCCCTAGCCGCCTGCTGGTCTCCATACAAGGAGACAATTTGACCACCATCGGATTCAAACTTCATGAGCACCAAGTGAGTTATTATAACAGCCTTGACATGACTCAAGATTGGTTGTCCAAGAATGACATTATAAGTGGTCAAATCTCGGACAACCAAAAACTTGATGAACAAATTCCGCGAAGAGTCCTTCTATCCAACTCGGACGGCATAGGATGAACAACTCCTCCCCCAAACCCAATGATTGGGTGGTGGACGGGAACAAAGTTCTTCTCATCAAACCTTAGTCTAGATAAGCAGTCGGCACTGATGATGTCCGTAGAACTTCCAGTGTCAAATAGAATTTTTCTTACTCTCAGGTTTGCTATCTTCATTTCCATAACCAAAGGATCATCATGGGGGGTCCTCAGCTTCCCCCCGATCTTGTTCACTGACAACTACCTTGGGAAAGGGCTCAGCCTTTGTCTGACCTGTCAATAAAATTTGGCCGAGCTCTCTAAGATAGCTTTTATGCCCCCTATTGGTTGGTCCTCCTGCAGCAAATTTTTCCGAGATAACAAGGACAACATCCTCGTCAGTGCTTTCACTGTCTTTTTTCTTGCTCTGACGATCATCTCGCTTCAGAAACTTCTTTCCCCCTTGGGGTAAGTATGCGTTCATCTTTCCTTTTCGAGCTAGGTCCTGTAATGTCCTCTTAAAGTGTTTACATTCATTGGTCTCATGACCACAATCTTTGTGAAAATGACAGTACTTGCTCTTGTCCCTATTCCTGTAATGGGTCTTCATTTCAGCCGGAGCCTTTAGCTCATACTGATCCTTTATCTACATAAGAATAGAGTATTGATCTTTGCTAAATTCAATGGGATTAGCTGAAGATTTAGACTATTTCCTCTTGCCTCTTCTGGACGAATTAGTTGTGGAGGTTATAGCCCAAGTCTCAGCCTTTTTGGGGTTGCTCTTCTTTGGTTAAGCTACCTCTTCAGGGGTCTTGGACTCAGGGTGTTTTGCCTCAGCACATGCTTCAGTGGCGTGTATAAACGCTTCGGCTTCTTTTAAGGCTTCAGCAAGAGTGGTGATTTTCTTTTCACAATTTCAAACTTAAAACTTTCTGGCCTTAACCCCCTGAAGAAGGTGTCAAAGGCCACACCGGCATTGAGATCTTGAATCTGAAGGGCTTCTAGATTGAATCTCTTAACAAAACTTCTAAGAGCTTCTTTTGGTCCTTGGACGACCTTGCCCAAGTGATGCTTGTTTTTTGCTCTTGCCCATTGGCAACAAAGTGACTAGTAAATAAGAGATTGAGTTCAGTGAAATTGTTGGCTGAATTGGGGGGAAGATTGTTAAACCACTTCTGAGCTCCTCCCTTCAGAGTGGCCGGGAAGTTCTTACACCAAGTAGCATCATCTACTCCTTGGACGTACATCTGATGTTGTAAGCGGATAGGTGATCGTCTGGATCGGTTGTTCCATCAAAAGACTCTATGGTAGGAGTTTCACCTTTGGGAGGGGGGGCGCCTCCATGATCCTGGCCGAGAATGGAGTAGGCCAGTTGATCTGGAGGTCTCCCAGCTGTCCCTCAATGGGTATGAACTCCTTTTGGTATTCTTTCAACACAGGGTTAGATGAAGTGTTTGCAGGGGCTGGACGCCTATAAACCATTGGTTGAACCACCGTCTTCTCTTGTCTTGGACGAACAAGAGAAGGGGCCAAACTTCTTCCTTCCGTTCTGGATGGTATCCTCAAAGGAAGGTCTCTCAAGTACGGTGTAGACCCAGTGAAAAACCGTTGTAATGCAGCAACTTTCTTTGCCTTTAGGTATTCCCTGAATCTGTTTCCATTCTGTGCCCTTTCGGACGAACATTATCCTAGGTCCTAGCCACCATGTTCCAGTCCATCTTCCTTCACTGCTCACTACCTTCTGGCTGTTTTCTCTAGCTATTCTCTTAGAGGGTTCCTGACGAACAGGTCGACTTGGACCTGGACGATTCTCCTGGGAACGCCCCCTAAGAGGAACTGTATTGTTAGCTGCTGGCTCCGGATTAATTTAGAAAAACAGCATGTTGTTCTTGATCTGTTCCTGGACGGCTACTGCCATCTTAGTCTGAAAGTCATTCAAGACGTTCTCTAGATGGACAGCAGTCACTGGACGTTCAAGATTCTCCTGAATAACAGGTTGTTGGCTTTGTTCAGGGATATTGATGATGGACGGAGGTCTATCCCTTCCTCGAGGCGGTCTCTCGTGATCTACTGTATCTTCAACACTAAGCTGAAAACTTCGATTCCTTGCCACGTTGGATGATTGACAGTCAGTCGTCGTTGCGTCTCCCCACAGACGGCGCTAATTGTTTAGCTTTCTTGTCTGGCAAGTAAACTATTTTCCCTAGATGTTTTTCAATTGGAGACTTGTGCAACGATGTTTGAATCTAGTGAATCCGAACCTGAGCTCCTTTCCCAAACCTGCAAAAAAGGGACCACCTGGTGGTTCCCCCTCCGAAGCTTAAGTCAGGAATCAGCAGTTTGAAGGAAAAAGTAGAGATAGATAGAGAAAGTGAGAGAGTAGAGTAAGTTTACACTGTTTGCATTGAATTCCCTTTCTCCTGGTTTCAGGGGTATTTATAGTGTTTGTGATATGACTGTTGCCCTTTTAGGTTACCCTAGAATAAGGCACCTGATTGGCTAGGCAATCAAATTATGACACTTGGCAGGCTATGATTGGAGATGGACCATCAACCAATCACCTGCAGCCATTTTAGGGATTTGGGCTCTGACTAACCTTTGGGCCAAAAGGTGAGCTTTTTCTCCCATCTGAGCAAAACTCAATGGTTAAACCATTTTTTTTATTTCTTCTGATGGGACACATGTATGGTATGATGGATCCAAGTGTCTCAAATAGAGCCGTTGATTTTATAGGCTACAACAGATGGGGTAATAGTTGGTATTATTTTCACATTAATGAAAGTTGGGATTATTCTTGGGAAATCGTCAATAGTTGGGATCAATCCTGTCAATTTTTCTTATGTTATTTTGTTATATACATTCATATTTTTAGATTTGACATAAAATATTAATGATTGACATTGAATCTATTTTATTTTATTTCTTGAATTTTTTTATTTAATTCAAAATTTAGTTGAGGATAAAACATGTTAAGCACTAAGCCCCATATACTCTAAGATATCCTCTTATATCATCAAAAACTAATATGTATGTTTCTTAAAAAAAAAAACTCTAATATATATACATACATATATATATATATACATATATATATGTATGTATACATACATATATATGTATGTATACATATATGTGTGATTTTATTGCTATAGAACTTGTTTTTTCAAAAGTATATACTTCTTCCGTTTTTTCACTAGGAACGTTTTGACTTTTGCACTATACATTCATCTACTTTGACCAGAAATTTATAAACAATAGTAGAAGTACTATACAATAAATACTTTAGCATAGGTATTGTTGGATTTATATTAATATATCAACTTTTTATAATTTTCACAAATATATCATTAGAGATATTAATAGTCAAAGTTGTATATCGGCAAGCGTTAAGTCAAAACGTCGCAAGTAAGAAAAAGGGAAATTCTCATCGATGACCTTGTGGTTTTGCACTTTCTCAATGGTGACCTTGTGCTTTTAAGATTGTCATAAATAACCCTCTACTAATTGACTTTGCTTAAAAGTAACTTTATAAAGCATTTTGTTATTAAATACAACTTATGTCTATTAAATACTACTCCCTCTGTCCCACAATATAGTGCTTGATTCCTTTTTTCACGGGAATTAAGACAAAGGGAATCTTGGTTATGCATCGGAAAGTTAAAGGATTAGTTAGTTAAGCTTAATAAAAAAGAAAAGAAACAAAATCTAATTAATGTACTGTACACGGATAACAGTAAATGGCAACTGAAGAGTCATTAGAAAAGTTACTCATTCATTAACTTTGTACAACCTATTTACATTAACAAATTGACAGTGATCTTTGTATATACAAACTGACCAATGAGAGAACTTCTTATTGTTATTGATTACCAATAGAATTTCAGAGTTAATGTTCACACGGATTATGCCTCAAATCCGAAAATTTGGAAGGAAAAAAATTTCCCTCCCAATTCGAAAAAGGGGACTGTTCATACTCTTAAACCTCACTATAAATACAGGGGTTCTCAAGTGATTAAGGTACATCGAACACAACCTAAACACACTAAAAAAAACTTGTTCTCTGCATCATTGCCTTTGATTTTCAATAGCTTCAGACTGGAATTCGAATGATGCATGGTCCCCTGATGATGATGCCAGTGACTATGAAGATTATGCTCAGAATATTGGAGGGGACTTGCAAGATGATGCCTTTGCAATTGATCTGAACATTGAACCTCATGTACTCAATGTCGATCTTAATGAGCAACCAGAGGGAGCTGAGCAATAAGAGGGCAGTGAGCAACCAGGTGGCACTGACCAACCACCACAGGGAACACAAGGAGCTGGTCATCACAAGCGTCGTAGGCCCAGCAATGATTTGTTGGCTTCTTAACAGAGCCAAAGAGGGGAAACTCAAATACGGTTCTATCACAGCAGGGGCAAAGGTTCAGTGTGGCAACCAAATTACATCTCAGTGGAAGGAAGAGGATCCAGATAACAAACACATATATCACACAACTGTCCATGGGACAAAGATCATGCATTAGAGACCTCTCATCTATGTTAGGTGTATCAAAGAAAAGGCCACATACTAATGCTCTTCATCCAGGATTAAAAGATGCAAACAAAGTAACAAGCTTGCAATGGATATTGAAGTTGTTAATTGGAAACACACCACAAACCATGAGAAAATATTATCCAATGTACGATTTTGTAGTATTAGATGAGAAGTGGTTTTATTTAACCAACAAAACGCAAAGAGTTTATTTAGCACAGAATGAGAAAGGGAAGTATAGGGCAGCAAGTTCAAGAAAATTTATACCTAAGGTGATGTTCACTGCTTGTGTGGCAAGACCTAGGTATAACAGTGCTGGGGAGTGCATTTTTATGGGAAAGTTGGTATATTTCCATTCACATACCAAGAAGCAGCCAAGAGATCCTCAAAAAACAGAGGTAAGGGGACTTTGGTCACAAAAGTAGTGGAGTCAGTCAATCAAAAATTCACAAGAGACATGCTAATCAACCAAATAATTCCTGCCACTAAAGCAAAATGGCCACAAGATGGGGGGCCAAAAACCATCTTTATTCAACAAGACAATGCTAAAGCTCACATCACCCAAGATGATCCACAATGGCAGCAAGTTTACCAGCAAGATGGATTCACCTTTATTTTGTTACAATAACCTCCTAATAGTCCAGATCTCAATATATTGGATCTTGGATTTTTTAGGAGTATACAGTCCTTAATGCATAAACATTGCCAGGTGATGTGGACAAAATGTTGGAGGCAGTCCATGATGCATTCCATGAATTGGACCCAAAAACACTAAGCAATGTGTGGTTGACATTACAATATGTCATGAATGAAATACTCAAATGTGGTGGTGGGAATGACTATGACCTTCCACATGTCAACAAGAAAAAACTGGAAGCACACGGGAAGCTAGAAGAACAAGTGAAAGCACCCATGTGGGCTGTTGAAGACGCATGGGAGAAGATAAGAGGAGGAGCATCAACTTCAGGGATAGGGGGAGGTGCAGGAGCATCAACATCAGGGACAAGGGGAGGTGCAGGAGCATCAACATCAGGGGCAAGCGGAGGTGCAGGAGCATCAACATCAGGGACAAGGGGAGGTGTAGGAGCATCAACATTAGAGACAGAGTAGGGGCAGATACAGGGGTAGGGGAGGAAATGGAGTATTAAAATAAGGGAAGAACAAAAGCTCTTCATTTTGCAAATTTTTGCTTTTTTAAGTTTATGTTTTAAACATGTTAATTTTGTGAAAGCAAGTTGACAAGTTTATGTTTTGAGTTCATCTATTAAATAAAAAATTATCTTTAGTGAAAAATTATCAGCAAGTTTCCAGCATGTAAATCTCATTACAAAACAACCAAAAGGCTCCAAAAAGTTTGGCTAAGTTAGAAATATGAAGTTTGAAACATGTTCTTCATAAATTTAGTTAAGTTAAAAACTAAACCAAATTGATAAAGTAACAAGAAAAAAAACAGATTGAAAACACATTAAAAAGATTCTCAGAAGTCCTCAAGCATCATTGACACATTTAGCACAAACCATAAACTACCAAATGCCTCCTAAAAGTCAAGATGACTGGTGGCAGATTTGGTGTTTTAGTTTGTCTAAACAATACTTAGGGCTTGTTCTCTTCGGCATAAAACAACTGAACTGAACTAAATCGAACTGAACTAAACTGAACTGAATTGAACTGAACTGAACTAAATTAAATGATAACTAATTAATAGTAATGATAATAATTTATGAACTGAACTGAAAATAAGCTGGGGAGAACATGCCCTAAATGTGTCTCATATTTGGTTTTTCATCATTGAATAATGCAAGTTCAATGTATTGCTTTTGCTCAAAAAATCGTCCACCCACATGACCAAACAACCAAATGCCTCCAAAAGTCATTCATGACTGGTGGCAGATTTGGTGTTCAGTTTGTGATATGTTTAAAAAAAGGGGACTATAAGAACTATACAAACACCAAATAAAACCACAACATCATTACCATCACAAACATCTTATTCATCTCAAACACCAAATAAAACCACAACATCATGATCATCACAAACATCTTATTCATCTCAAACACCAAATTAAAACCACAACATCATGTGCATCATAAACACCAAATAAATCAACAAACATCATGATCATCACGAAAACCAAATTAAACCACAACATGCATTATCTTCACAAACTTCTTATTCATCACAAACTCCAAATTAAATGAAAGCATCATTATCATACATAGAACACTAAACCACATCCAACAATTCATGATTTACCAACACAACAACTAAATTATTCATAATTAAGCTAAGAAGAGTGCCTAGATACTTATCTAAAAGACTCAGCATCACTGATTTCACCATTGATATTGTTAACACCAATTGTAGGATATTTGGAGCATATTCATCATCATCCTCGTCACTTACATCCTCTTTAGTATTTCCAGATTTTGGAACATCCAAAATTAGGGTTTTTGCTGGTTTATTTTCTTCTGAACCATTATCATGATCCTCAAGAACTTCAATCTTCTCAGATCTAGAAGAGAGGATTTGACCACAAATTTTTCTAGAATTAGGGCTGAAACTGTGAATACCTTCACAGTCGTTGCCCAATTCACAGTATGGATATTCCGAACAAGAGTTGGTGTCACTTGGAATATCATATTTTGATGAATGTGAAAAACCGAAACTCATCTTCAAATCTAAACAAGGGACTGGACAGGGGACTTATGACAAATTTGAACGAAAAAAAAAACCAAACCAATTTGATCTTAATTGTGGACGCTTTCAAGCAAATTCCATCCAAAAAAATTCAACAAAATAGTTTTTCAGATCTGGAATCAAGAAGGGGACATATGCAAAATTTCCGAAGAGAAAGATGCATTATATAGGGAACTTACAGTAAATGAAATGAATAGATTTGGATCGAAACAATTTCCAAGTATGTGAAAACTCAAATTCCTTGAACGAAACCCAGATGTGAACACTTGAAGAGAGAGATTGACCGAACATTTTAGGATATGTGTATGAACAGAGAAGAGAAGAGAGGAAATGTCAAAGATGTAGAGGAGAGAGAAAGTAAACAACGGTTACCAAGTTGGTAAATGAGAGAATGGAGAAAGTAAATGACAGAATTAATGAGAGAGAAAATGGTGTATAAACACTTAAAAGATTCCACCATATGTCATTTATAGGGTACATTTCCACATGCTAAACTCAAGACAAAAGTGTAAATAAAAAAAGCCAATGAGGGCATTTTAGGTAGAATCTATGACTAAAAATATAACCATGCACTATATTTTGGGACACACGAAGAGGAAATGAAGCATGATTAGAGAGTGATTAACAGAAACAACAACCATTCTTCTTCGTTCATATCTGCTAAAGTCACAAAGCTTGAAGTCCTCGGAAGGAGCGCATACCAAGAAATTCTCTACTCATCATCTCACCAATTTCAACAAGACAAAAACCAAAAGATGTAGCTTCCTTGAGAAAAATTATTTTAGTATTTTTGTACCCATTATCCAAAAGCTTCCACACCCCTGCAAAATCCAAGAGCTTCTACCACCACATTATCCCGCTATAACTAGTACGATTCCACTAAGTTTTCAAAAGGCCATCATTTAAACTTCATCCAAAAAGAGTGCACAAATCCATCAAATAACTATAATCACCATTAACATCGACATTCATTCAAAAGGAGTTGTAAATTGAAATGTATAGAATTAGAAGTTATATCATATGCCCACAAGTTTGCTTCCCACTTTGCTAGAAAATCCAACAGTTGAGAGTCAGACCTCCTCCAAACACTCTTAAATTTTATTTTAAATTTTAGGAAATCTTGGAATATAGGTTAATTAAAGAATGAAAAAGAAAAGAAGTGTCTGTCAAAAAAAAAAAAAGTGACGAGGGCAACAGTTGCTTAGCACTGCAATACAACGTTTACTTTCATTGCTAAAACTTCAACAGGAATTGACTTTTTTCTTTTAGATAACAATTTGTCTAGTGATATCACAGTTTCATGATTTTATCATCTGGTTTCTTCAATTCCACATATATTGAATCTAGTTGTTTGGGCCCATTTCTTGGACCAGCCCACCTATGGCGAAGTTACCAAAATACCCCTACCTCTAGGGAAGGCAATCCTCCACCAGCTGGAGCTGACTAAAATGCCCTCATTTATTGGAGGTCCCATCCTCTATAAATAGCGGATGTCTCAACAGTCAAAGGTATTGAATTCTCACCTAACAAACTAGAGCATCTCTATCTAGACTTCACTTCTCTCTCTACCTCGATCACATCTGACTTGAGCGTCGGAGGGGCGATCCCGGAACCACCCCGGGTAGTCTAACCTTGTTTTGCAGGATCCCGGCGTACGGATATCGGAGCTCAGGCGATCGATCTTGGGCCCACATCACATATCTCAACCAATCACAACCCTTAATTTCTCAGCAGAAACACTAGTATAATAGAAGTATATGATTATCCAAAAAATTTCAAACAGATGGACCAATCCAATAGTGTGACTCTTGTTGTTCGAAAATTTGGATTGCTGATTGTTCGAAAATTGGGACTGCAACAAATCAATTGAACGCAAATTCCAGAACCCAAATTGTATAATCAACTTGTTCGAAAATTATGAAAAGTATGCAAAAATTTGGTAACTTACAAGTCTGTGAATTGCTGACTCTTTTATAACTTGTTCGATCCAGCACCTTCTTCCAATAACGCTTCAATTTTTTTCTCCAATTTCAGGTTTGGATGTCGTGGTTGAGAGCAGAGCATTAGAGCAGAGAGTAGGGCTTGATCGTGCATGAGATCAAGGAAGATGAGAGATTTTTTTTGGAAAGCAGTAAAATAGTTGACAACAGTAAAGAGCTCAATTATTACCCTAATTTACTCTCTAACTATGGTTAACTCAAATAACTTGTATTTTAACGGATATAAGATGTATCTAACATCAAAATGCTTCATAAAGTCACTTTTGAACAAGGTTAATTAGTAGAGGGTTATTTATGATAAGCACAAGGTCACCGTTGAGAAAGTGTAAAACCACGAGGGCATCAATGGGAATTTCCTTTTTGAAGGAAGTATTATACTTCTATGCAATTAATATTATATAAAGGAATTCAGAAAATCATGATTATATTATTGCAATATAATATATTTTTTATTAATAATTATTATTTTAATGCAAATCTCAAGCTCTATTCAATTATAATAAAATGGTTTTTTTTATAGTATGTAGCAAAAGTCATAATACTCAATTGTCTTATTGATTTTTTTTAGATGATTTACTGAATATCAAACTTTATATTCTCTTAATAATTTTAAAACTCGTATTCTTTTTTTTAAGGGATCCTAATTTTCATTAGTCAAAGCCATACGATATCTGTAATTGATAAACAATAAATCCATAACAAATAATCTAATAAAGCCAAACAAAAATCTTCTATGAAAGAACTAAGAACCTGAAGCATAAATTTGACAATTCGGCATATTCTCAATTAGTTGTTTTCATACAAATTTTCACGAGTGGATCCGGCATATTGATTAAGCATATTGTTGTGGAATTATTGATAACTTTTATAGAACCGCGTAACAAACCATCTTTAAACCATTAATATCCATACTTTGAAAAATCAGAGATCTTGAAAATTCTATAAAAGGACAAAAAAACAATACCAATAGATAAGACATACAACTCTCATAAATAGAGACAAACATAAATTTATTATTAGGTACTGAAAAATAAACAGAATATTGGGGCTTACCATCACCAAAATTGATTGATGGCAGTCCCTTGAAGAAGAAGAATTAAGGACAGGGTTTTTTTTGTGAAGAGAAAGGGAGGATAGAGGCTAGCTTAGGGATGTAAGAGACGAGACATTTTGCGAGCTACTCGAGATCGACTCGGCCAAACCTCGACTCGAGTAAGCTCGAATCGAACCCGAGCTCGACTCGAAGACTCGTGAGAAGCTCGAATATCCAATTATCTATAGCAAAATACCTAAATTTGACATATTTTCTACTTTAAGGTTTCTTTTAACCCAAGACACTTGCAAGCTACTCAAAATCTACTCGGTCTAAGCTCGACTCTAGTGAGGTTGACTCAACACGAGCTCGACTAAAAAATGCTAACGAGTCGAGTCGAGGTTGCCCAAACTCGAACTTGACTCGCACCATTTACACCCCTAGGCTAGCTATCTACGTACTTCAAAAATTGTAATTTTTCGAATCATGTAACAAAAGTTATACTTAATCTATATTGTATAATCTTTTTAGGTAGTTTAATCAAAACCAAACTCTAACTTTTCACTATCCAAAACTATAGTTATTGTAACAACCCTGAATTTCCAATACTCCTAAAAATATTTTGTAATAAATAAACTCGGAAATTTCAAATGTGCTACGTCGCGATAACTAATAATAATAACTGCAAGGCTAATGGTTGTAACTAGAAATAATAAACAATAAGTTTTAAGTAATTATTACAGACCAACTAAATAGAATATAAATAATTATTACAAACCAATATAAGTTTTAAAGTCAAATAAATAACAGCGGAAGTCTTATTAAATCAAAAGAGATATGACGCACTCTTTAACCCAACCGGAAGCTAACTATCTTCAAGTCTCTGCACATTAAACATTGTAATATCAGCCAAAGGCTGAGCAAGATTTAATACCGCAATAAAACAAAACTATTCAATGTGCAGGCAAGACATATAGGAATATCTTGCAAATTTATTTAAAAGCTGTACAGATTACATATACATACATATATACATACATACATATATACATACATACATATATATATATACATACATATATATAATAACTTTCCAACAACCTCAAATCCAATCTTTCTTTCTTTCTGAACAATTATGTAAAACATTCAAATATAACTCCTTTGTAATCTATGATTAGGAAGTAATAAAAACCCAACGAGCTAGCTAAGCTCACTAGATAAGGTAAACACCAAAGTCCCTAGTATGCATACCACTAACTTGATAACGTACCAAGAAGGAAGACGAATGGCAAGAGTATTGATCAATATACTCCCAACTACTAAAATAAATTGTTGAGACACTGTTAACTCAACATACTTCATACTTGAGGAATACAGTTTACCAGTAACCCGACATTTTCATTAAACTTGGTAACAAAGAGGAACTTCCTCCTTTTAAATACAAATCTCATTAATAATCTTAAATCTTTCATTATAAATATCGAGAAACAAATATGAATTTCAATATATAACGTTATAAAAACGATCTCAATCTCAAAATATACTTCCAAAACAATATAAAACAATTTCTGAACTCATCTGTACAAGCATAGTAAAAAAAATCTTACCTTATCAGCAATCATAGTCAATGAATTTCAATATCAAGTCAAAAAGGTTTCTCTACGAACCCGCAATCTACAATATAATAATATAGTATAAGTCACTTGACTATACTTCACTTGACTATATTTCACATGATTCACTTATAAATGGCATAGCTTAGTTAAAACTTACCCACACCTTGACGCCGTTATTATTTACAACTATACCACATCCATCTCGGCTACAACCACAACTAAATTGACCTTAACAAAAAAATAGAATACTAGGAAGTAGGAAGACAAACTGACAACCACTAATAACCACAAGTTCACAACACAAAACATATAGCAACCACTTGGGAAATTAAAATATTTCTAACAATCATTAATTAAGATATTTGCTCATGATGTCCTCACTTTAATACTCTGCTTTAGAGCTGTCAAAAAGTGACTTGATATGAGAACCCGACCTGAACCTGTAATGACCTGTAACTGACTTGCACCTGAAATTTTGGTAAAATAAGTCACCTATAATCTGACATGTACCCGACCTGATAATAACTGATTCTGATCTTGACCCAATACTCTATGACCTGAACCAATACCCGCCAAAAAAAGACTGATAACTAAAATGATCCGACCTGAAAACGATCTGAACCCGATTTGACACCTGACCTGATTAGGACCTGAAACTAACCGATTATAACTCGACGCAACCTGTCATTGTCCCGACCTATTGTGACCCGTTACCTGATTTACTAAACCTGTTGCGACCTGGTACATGGTTTTATCCGACTTGTTGCTACATGTTACCCGATTTTACCCGACTTGTCATTGACTTCACCACATAGTAACATAAATCATAAAATAACAGTACTACAAAAAGGCATATAACTAGATGAATTATTCAAACATTGATTTTCAATGAAATCTTAAATAATGATACAAATTTGAAGCAGCGCCACATAAAATTCATTACTCATTCCGTAGTCGAAGCAACCCGAAAGTGACTCGAAACCAAGTATGGCACAACCCGATAACTACCAACCTGAACTTGACGTGAACCTGACACAAACCGCAATTGTCCTGACCTGATAAGTATCCGACCCATGCATGACCTGAACCTGTAAGCACCCGCTACAAACCTGCAATAAACCCGATCCTAGACCACATGACCATGAAAAATGACCTGTCCCGAAATTGACCGTGCTAAACCTGACCGAACCTGAAAGAAGAAATAAAACGAGGCAGACCTGACCGAATTACGATAGTTCCCGACCTGTTTGATTTAATGACCTGACACGACCTGACCGAACATGACCTGAAATCTGAGATGACCCAACCTGAACCCGACTTGAGTAACTGAATTGACAGATCTACTCTGCTTATTGCCTTCACCCTTTTTCTTCTCTTTTTTTTTGGACACTCGCAAGCTGCATATATAGCTACAATATGCTATCATGCCATTCACAGTATATTGCAAATGAGAATGGAAAATTGATGATAGGATTAATCCTTGTTTTATGCTACTAAGGATATTTATGTTTGTGCTCCTTTCATTTATCTTTTGTACTTATATGATGATGACGTGAGTATGTAGTATCACGCTCTACTTCAATGCGTCATTAGCTCTTATGTAGCCTAGCAATATTGGACTAATACTTCAAACTAGTCAACTACCATCAATCCAACTTAATAATAATTGCACAAGCCAAACTCGAAAACATGATAACAATTAAACATCAAACATGAATCAATTATACAAATTTGGTATAGCATAAATTTCCCCCAATTTAATTTACTCAAGAACCCTAATTTAACAAATCCCCAAATTTGAAATCAAACAAAGTTAAAATTTAAAACATAAGGTTAGAACCTACTTGGTTAGGGGAAATAATAGGGTGAGATTACTATGTACATTTGGCTTATTATTCATGTACATGTGCGCAACATGCTCTATGTAGTATGTACTAGCATGTCCACCATCTAAGATTTGAACAAATTAAGGGAGTCCCTAATGGACAATGGTAATGTATCGAGGAAGATTGAACCAAATAAGAAGAAATAGAACAGCTAATCGATACGGTTTGTTCAAGCCCGCAAATGTTGAACCAAACATGCTCTAAGATCATAAGAAGGATATATTAGACCACAATTCAAAGACAGACTCAGAGTGACACAGGCCACAGCCTAAAATCCCAAATCCGAACGCCGGAAACAAACTGGTGAGACTGCCCATCAACAATAATCAAAACGAAAGTTGGCCAGGATGCCATTGCCAGGTGCTCTAGACCCAAATCTCAGTTTCTCTCTCCTACCCAAAATTCCATTTCAGCAAACCTGGCGAATTTTACCTAGAATTCAGAGCTTAAGCAGAAATCCGCCATCCAAGTTGATGTTTGCGGTAGTGAAATGCAGCTCCAATATGGATAACCAGCAGGCAGGCAGTGCAAGTGGCAGAGGCGACAACGGCAGCTTGAAGAATGCCTTATCTAATATTGTGGATAAAAGAGTGGAAGAATTGTTGGGTAAAGAAGAAAATAGGGATATGTTGGATAAGCTGAATAACGCTTCTGAAAGAGTACAGCTTGCTAGGAAAGAACTCGCTGATATTCAAAGGCAAGAAGTTGAAGCACAACTGATGAGGAAATACATTGATGAACTTGAAGCCAAGGCATCTGAGGTCTATCTCTTAAAGAATATTTTTACTGCTCCTTTTTTTTCTGCAATGATTAGTTGATTGATTTTTTAGTCTATTAGTGAGTGAATTTACAGTGGTTGTCATCACTGACCTGTTTTAGTTACAGTGTAACATGGGTTACTAACTGGCATATACAGGTTATTGGTAATGCATAATTGCATTCATTGGGTTATTGATGAAAAAATGCCTAAGGTTTATGAATCATAATGCTGCTTATTTATAATCTATACTAATATATTAAAAGGCGTTCCTAAACAAGGGACGGTGCCATGCGGCGCTCTCCATAAGGGCGTTTTACTCTATGTAATCCATATATATAATAAAAAAAATTAGAAATTGCATAGTATATGGTTTGATCCATGACTTCAAGTTTATATTTTAAAGTCTTAAACCACTAGCCCAAGTGATATTTAGTGTTATCATATTAATAAAGTATAATATTAATGAATAAAATTTTCCTTACTAAGGGCATAGCCCAGACCTACTAACTAGTGCTTATTTATAACGAGTTGAAGAAAAACATGAATGCGAAGGGGGTGGTTAGTTTGGTGGTATTATAAATTTTGAGCATCCTGATCAAACTAACCATATATACAATGAGCATATATAATATATACAAATTAAATAATAATTCTATCATGCATAATATTGACTATGAGAAATTGAGTTTTAGCAGTGATAAATTCAAACTTTATATATATTGTTCACGTTATTTTGTAAGAAATTATTGTCATCATATCAAATTTAAGTACTCCATTTTTTTAAAGAAATGCAACAATTTAACTTTTACATTTTCGAACACACAAAACCAATACAACTCCAACATTCTTTATGAGATTTTATACTTCCTCCGTTCCATAATAAGTGAAACACTTACTATTTTAGAACGTTTCAAAATAAGTGGAACATACCTTAAATGGAAAAAAGAAAGTGACAAAATGGCAAGAGTACCCATCAAAACACCTTCAATGATTCAATTAGTCGAATATCTAGAGCACATGTTAATCTTATGGTTGGGTCTTAACGCTCTCAAATCATCAACATATGCTGTACAGTCGCTAACATAATCAGATTTGCTACTTGTAGGTAAGTCTCTAAGGAGTAGTATCTCTCAATCTACGACGACGTTCTATTAGCAAGATTTAATCAGACAATTGATCAGTTTGCAAGATTAACAAAAGAAATAAACCTAATCAATTAGAAATATAAACGACTAATCAAACCATCAATAACATCAATCAAGATTCATAGCATATAAACATGGATTCCCAAACCCTAGAAATAACAGTACTCAATTATGAAATAAATATAAAATCTAAATCTACAAAGGAAAACATAATCAAAAGAAATCAATGAAAGAAAGAGAAGAAAATAATAGAACTTATGAAATAATGAAGAAAAAGAAAAGATGGGGTTTACAACTAAAAAGCTAGAGAGAAAAAGGAGAAGAAAACTAAAATTAATAATAATAATAATAATAATAATAATAATAATAATAATAATAATAATAATAATAATAATAATAATAATAATAAGAGAGAGTTTTCTTCAACAAATGGTTCCTAATATATAAATAATCCTAAATATCCTAATATAAGTAGGAAAGTAGTTTACAAGATAAGGAACGTTGGGATAATTATTAAGTGGATTTAATGATATGCACATACGCATGACAGATTCTAGTGGAAACAGTTCGAACTCCTGGAAGGCATAGTTCCTTGACTCGAACTCTCCTCGAGACGTGCCACCTATTTTTGGAAAGCTATTGGAGTATATTTTTCAAATGCAGTGAAATTATTCAATTCTCAGAAACACATCAAAAGTTATGGTCAGAAGAATAGACATGACTCCTTTTTTATATTTCTTCTAATAATTTTCCGCTTTGTTTTCGCTCAAACTATTACTAATTGTACTTCAAACGATCCTTATGCATTCCAGCTTCTTCCAAATGCTCATAATGCTCAAGCTAAGCTAATTATACTCCATATGTATTCAATACCTGAAATTCATCAAAAACACGAAACATACCAAATAGGAGTTATAACTTAAGAATATGATGCAATATGAACCTAAATATGAATCTAAATACTCTAAAGTGCCACCTAAATGCACCTAAAACTATATATAAATATGACAATCATGGATATGAAAAGAAATTGACAATCTTCAAAAAATGAAGACAAGATATCAAAACAATGACACTACATCAGATTTTACTTTTTGAAATAGTTTCTGCAAATCTTTTTGACCAATTTAATTTCTGGAGTAAACGTAAAAAGAGTATCTAATTTTGGTGGGACACGTGCCACCCAAGTCCGTTCATAGATCCGCCTCTACATGCATGGTAGCCTTTGTGATGCTAGCCACCACACCTCAACCTATCTTTGCTATGCGTCCTCTCTCAAACATTATGCTTGAAGGAATTGGTATCAACACCCACTATGCGGTCCTGCTTATTGGTGTTGTGGAAACTGTTACCGTTGCTTCGTTTATGATTCTTACTCGTTTAGGTGCACGACTACTACCTCTGATCAGCAAGATGCTATGAATAACCAATGCAAGCAAGAGGATGAATGTTGATACCAATCCCTTGAAGCATGATGTTTAAGAGGGGTCGAATAGCAAAGGCGGGATAAGGTGGGGTGGCTAGCACCACAAAGACTAGCATCACCACCAAACTAACCACCCCCTTCGCATTTATGTTCTTCATCTCCATCTCACGGCTATTACTACCCATCATACTTTAATCGTATCTGACTTTGATTTCTGAGTGCTCCACTGCAATTCTACAAAGATGGTTTTATAGCATAGCGAAGCACCTTCATGGCCACACATCTTTCCGGATAAGGAATGGAAAATCTTTCTCCTTTTGCACTACTATGGGTAAATTACCAAATAAGCACATGTCAAAGGCCCACATGCATGATGCATGTATTGAACAGGCGAGGAAACTGGGAAGCTCGTCATGCATTCACGGGCTGCCAAATCACCTCTTCTTATCTTACTGTATTAATACCATTTGTCTTGACTATTGTCTCTTGAAGGGGTTGCGAATATTTGCGGATTTTTGCAGATCATTGCGGGCCATACTTATCTTATCAGCGCAGTGTTTCAAATTTTGTGTGATATGCGAGTTACATTTCTTTCTATAATTGGGACTTATTTGGTTGTACGTAGGGATTAATATTTTTTAAAAGTAGTATTTTGTTTGAAGTTTCATTTTCTAACAAGTGGTAGAAGTTGTTTTGTTGATAATGAGAAAAAAAAGTTTTTCTTCCCCTGGAAAGTTCTACTTACCTAGGGGGATCTAAAAAGTAACTTCCTCTGTTTTACGTACTTCCTACATTTTTGCATTGTCAACCAAACAACTTCATTTTATCTTACTCCCTCTGCTTTTTTTTTATTTGCTACATTGTTGGTTCGCGGATTTCAAGACATTATATAACTCTTAATATCTCTTATTTCGTTGAAGTAAAAATTATAAAAATTTGATATTATAAATCTACACATCGAGACGAATCTCACAAGACCACACATGACTATATTCTTACTTATAAATAGATCAAAATAATCGGTCAAAGACTCAAAGTTAGTGGTTCAATTCCCAAAACAACAATGTAGCAAATAAAAAAAAGCAGAGGGAGTACTTCCTAGGGAGTTTTCAAGGGTGTTTTACTTCTCATATATTTTTACGTTAACCAAACAAACCCTTATATTTATATGTTATTAGTTGTGATAATAGATGAGACATATTAGACATTTTCTTTATTTTATTGAAACACATCACAAGAATACTCTCAACTATTGACCATCTTTTCAAGATAACTTTCTTCAATCTCATAATAATCCCAACTATTACCCCACCCTTCCCAAAAAAGTCCCATTCTTTTTTAACCTAGTAAACCTATAAAAATGACACGTGTTAAAAAAATGACACGCAAAACAATCTCTTTTAAATAAAAAAAAAAATCTATAAAGCATGACAAAAAGATTATGTATTGATACTCATTTTGACCAACTTTTAACAATTTGCACTGCTTAAAGGCGTTCCGTTTAAGATCACCACGAACATGTTCCCAAAAATAGATGTATTGATACTCATTTTGATCGACTTCTCGAAATTTTCGCCCACGAAGGACGCTTGGTTGTGTTCCTTTTTGCAAAAAGTTGTTTTGAAGGTCAAAACTCAAAAGCTCCCGTTTAAGATCGTCTCAAATTACGTGCCCAAAAATTTGAAGTATTGGTACTCATTTCGACCGGCTTATTGAAATTTGCATTCATTAGTGGTGCTCGACAGTGTTCGTTATCCCAAAAACGTTGTAAAGTAAGTAAAAAAAAGTCATGTAAGATTGTCTAGAAATACGTGTCTTGGAAAACATGAAAGGAAGAACACACAAACAAGAAAAACAGTGAATTTTCCAACTAAAAAGTATTAATTTAATTTTTCAAATTGAATAAAAATTAAAATTAAAATAAAAGCAAAATTAAAAAAATTAACTGTTTAACAGGTTATAGGTTACGTAGGACTATTTTGGGAAGGATGGGATAATAATTGGGATTATTTTAGGATTAATGAAAGTTGGGATTATTTTGGGAAGATGAGGTCAATAGTTGGGATCAATTTTGTCAATTTTTCCTATTTTACTTTGTTATATACATCCTTATTGTGTGATTTATGTGGGACGTCATCTTACTCATCTAACATCAAATAGTAAGGATTGACATTGAAAACTAGTTTTAGTCCCGGGTGATACCCCTGGTTATTAACATTTCCATGTTAAAAAACATCATCTAATATAATAACTTGAGGTCACGTGGTCGAATCTTATATGGAGCATGTTTCTATATTTTTTTTTAATGTGTATAATGATGACATGGAATGAAACAACTAAAGGGAGAGTGCCACGTGGCGCGTAGGCTTGCTTAAGAACGCCTTTTAATATATATTAGTATAGATATAGATAACAAAGTTGTTTTAGTAAGGATTATCTACTTTTTGGGTAACTCAATAAAACCAAACTCTAATTTCTTTTATCTTAACCATTACGAATCTATTTTATTTTATTTTTTCATTTTTTTTTTATTTAATTCAAAATTTATTTGAGGATAAAACATGTAATCCCCATACTCTTTAGTCTTTAATTTCTCCTCTTATAAATGCATAGTTATATTATATAGTCCTACTATAATATACTCTTATTCGTACTATAGTTTGTATTTCATATTGTCCTACTCTTTTAATAATTCATATTTTATTTTTAATAGGTTGTATAAATAATTCATTATGTAACATCTAATAATGAGGATATATAATATATACAAATTAAATAATAATTCTATCATGCATATTATTGACTATGAGAAATTGAGTTTTAGCAGTGATAAATTCAAACTTTATATATATTGTTCACGTTATTTTGTAAAAATTATTGTCATCATATCAAATTTAAGTACTCCATTTTTTTTAAAGAAATGCAACAATTTAACTTTTACATTTTCGAACACACAAAACCAATACAACTCCAACATTCTTTATGAGATTTTATACTTCCTCCTTTCCATAATAAGTGAAACACTTATTATTTTAGAACGTTTCAAAGTAAGTGGAACATACCTTAAATGGAAAAAAGAAAGTGACAAAATGACAAGAGTACCCATCACAAACTTGCGTGGTTTGCTTTTCTTTCTCCTCCTTTTGATAATGAAAAGGGTATTTTATGACTTTTTGGCTTTTGAAAGTGATGTTTACTAAATCTTGTGCCCAATCCCTATGTTTTACTTATTATGGAACGGAGGAAGTATATATTAGTATTGTTAAAAATGTATTAGAGGAAACTGGATTGCTAAAGACTTGAAGTGGAGTGATAGGCTGTCAATTTAGAGATGGCCATTGGGCGGGCCTAACTGGACCCAGCCCTGAACCGACTTATAAGAAAATCGGATCGGCTCGAACATCAGATGACCAGGCTTGAACAGGTTTGGAACCGCACAAACATAAGGGTTCTCGTGGGCCCAATAGATGGGGGAGGAAACCGGCCGGCCGTAGCCCTGAACCGGACTGTAAACCGTGCTCAGCCTTGAACCAGACCGTAAATCGTACTCAACCCTAAATCGAACAGTTAATACAATTTTAAATATGCATAAAAGTTCTTCATCGTCCTCGACCTAGTTATCAATAACACTAGCATATATGGAAGGTACCGAAAATTATTTATTCTAAATACTAGTGCATATGTAATTAAAACTTAAAAATCAAAACGCTGAAAAAAAAATGGACCGGTGGACCAAACTTGAAACGAACCAGCCCGACCCTAGCCCCCGAATCGGGCTGAGCCATTCAGGTTTGAGAAAATCCAACCGTGAACCTGAACCGGACCGATTAGCTAACTAGCTAGGCCGGTTCAGATTCATGCTGAGCTGAACCTGCCCGGAACTGGCCCGTGGCCATGTTAAGCTGTCATTCACCTGTCAAAAATAATTCCTAGCAAAATCTTCAAACAACGTAGTAGGGTAAGTAGAGTCGAATCCACAAAGAGACGGTTGTTTTAAGCTAATTTCTAAGGTATGGAAAATCTAAACAATGTCATGAATGGGATTAAGGTTCCAAGCTAAAAAATACGAGCATTAACATAGAAGATTTAGGGCAACGGTTCACCATGTTTATAATTCAAAATCTATCAAAAACACCTTCAATGATTCAATTAGTCGAATATCTAGAGCACATGTTAATCTTATGGTCGAGTCTTAACGCTCTCAAATCATCAACATATGCAGTACAGTCGCTAACATAATCAGATTTGCTACTTGTAGGTAAGTCTCTAAGGAGTAGTATCTCTCAATCTACGATGACGTGCTATTAGCAAGATTTAATCAGACAATTGATCACTTTGCAAGATTAACAAAAGAAATAAACCTAATCAATTAGAAATATAAACGACTAATCAAACCATCAATAACATCAATCAAGATTCATAGCATATAAACATGGATTCCCAAACCCTAGAAATAAGAGTACTCAATTATGAAATAAATATAAAATCTAAATCTACAAAAGAAAACATAATCAAAAGAAATCAATGAAAGAAAGAGAAGAAAATAATAGAACTTATGAAATAATGAAGAAAAAGAAAAGACGGGGTTTACAACTAAAAAGCTAGAGATAATAATAATAATAATAATAATAATAATAATAATAATAATAATAATAATAATAATAATAATAATAATAATAATAATAATAATAATAATAATAATAATAATAATAATCATAATAATAATCATAATAATAATAATAATAATAACAATAATAATAATAACATTAACAATAATAATAATAATAATAATTAAGAGTTTTCTTCAACAAATGATTCCTAATATATAAATAATCCTAAATATTCTAATATAAGTAGGAAAGTAGTTTGCAATATAAGGAACGTTGGGATAATTATTAAATGAGCGGATTTAATAATATGCACATACGCATGACAGATTCTAGTGGAAACAGTTCGAACTCCTAGAAGGCATAGTTCCTTGACTCGAACTCTCCTCGAGACGTGCCACCTATTGTTGGAAAGCTATTTAAGTATATTTTTCAAATGCAGTGAAATTATTCAATTCTCAGAAACACATCAAAAGTTATGGTCAGAAGAATAGACATGACTCCTTTTTTATATTTCTTCTAATAATTTTCCGCTTTGTTTTCGCTCAAACTATTACTAATTGTACTAATTGTACTTCAAACGATCCTTATGCATTCCAGCTTCTTCCAAATGCTCATAATGCTCAAGCTAAGCTAATTATACTCCACATGTATTCAATACCTGAAATTCATCAAAAACACGAAACATACCAAGTAGGAGTTATAACTTAAGAATATGATGCAATATGAACCTAAATATGAATCTAAATACTCTAAAGTGCCACCTAAATGCACCTAAAACTATATATAAATATGACAATCATGGATATGAAAAGAAATTGACAATCTTCAAAAAATGAAGACAAGATATCAAAACAATGACACTACATCAGATTTTACTTTGTGAAATAGTTTCTGCAAATCTTTATAACCAATTTAATTTCTAGAGTAAACGTAAAAAGAGTATCTAATTTTGGTGGGACACGTGCCACACAAGTCCCTTCATAGATCCGCCTCTACATGCATGGTAGCCTTTGTGATGCTAGCCACCACACCTCAACCTATCTTTGCTATGCGTCCTCTCTCAAACATTATGCTTGAAGGAATTGGTATTAACACCCACTATGCGGTCCTGCTTGTTGGTGTTGTGGAAACTGTTACCGTTGCTTCGTTTATGATTCTTACTCATTTAGGTGCACGACTACTACCTCTGATCAGCAAGATGCTATGAATAACCAATGCAAGCAAGAGGATGAATGTTGATACCAATCCCTTGAAGCATGATGTTTAAGAGGGGTCGAATAGCAAAGGCGGGATAAGGTGGGGTGGCTAGCATCACAAAGACTAGCATCACCACCAAACTAACCACCCCCTTCGCATTTATGTTCTTCTTCATCTCCATCTCACGGCTATTACTACCCATCATACTTTAATCGTATCTGACTTTGATTTCTGAGTGCTCCACTGCAATTCTACAAAGATGGTTTTATAGCATAGCGAAGCACCTTCATGGCCACACATCTTTCCGGATAAGGAATGGAAAATCTTTCTCCTTTTGCACTACTATGGGTAAATTATCAAATAAGCACATGTCAAAGGCCCACATGCATGATGCATGTATTGAACAGGCGAGGAAACTGGGAAGCTCGTCATGCACTCACGCGCTGCCAAATCACCTCTTCTTATCTTACTGTATTAATACCATTTGACATTTGTCTTGACTATTGTCTCTAGACGGGGTTGCGAATATTTGCGGATCTTTGCAGATCATTGCGGGTCATACTTATCTTATCAGCGCAGTGTTTCAATTTTTGTGTGATATGCGAGTTACATTTTTTTTTTTTTTTTTTTTTTTTTGGTTCAGGGGAAAGATAATTGGTCTGAACCAACCAACCCTCAAGCAGCTTACTACAGTATGCACACCACATTTTGGGTAGAAGCGGATTTATACCCACAAGCAAACATTTTATACAAACTCCCCAAATTGGGGAGTGATGAGAGTCGAACACCCGACCTTGCGGTTGGGAGGTGGGAGCACCAACCATTGGGCTCCCACGAGGACCTCGAGTTACATTTCTTTCTATAATTGGGACTTGTTTGGTTGTATGTAGGAAATAATATTTTTTTAAAGTAGTATTTTGTTTGAAGTTTCATTTTCTAACAAGTGGTAAAAACTGTTTTGTTGATCATGAAAAAAAAAGTTTTTCTTTCCATGGGGAAGTTCTACTTACCTAGGGGGACATAGATAAATAACTTCCTCTTTTTTACGTACTTCCTACATTTTTGCATTGTCAACCAAACAACTTCATTTTATCTTACTCCCTCTGTTTTTTTTATTTGCTACATTGTTAGTGCGCGGATTTCAAGACAACCCTTAATATCTCTTATTTTGCTTAACTAAAAATTTGATATTATAAATCTACACATCGAGACGAATCTAATAAGATCGCACATGACTATATTTTTACTTATAAATAGATCCAAATAATCGGTCAAAGACTCAAAGTTAGTGGTTCAATTCCCAAAACAACAATAATGTAGCTAGCAAATAAAAAAAAGCAGAGGGAGTACTTCATAGGGAGTTTTACTTCTCATGAATTTTTACGTTAACCAAACAAACCCTTATATTTATATGTTATTAGTTGTGATAATAGATGAGACATATTAGACATTTTCTATATTTTATTGAAACAAATCACAAGAATAATCTCAACTATTGACCATCTTTTCAAAATAACTTTCTTCAATCTCATAATAATCCCAACTATTATTCCACCTTTCCCAAAACAGTCCCATTCTTTTTTAACCGACTAAACCGATAAAAAATGACACGTGTTAAAAAAAGGATTTTTTTTATTTTTACTACCTTATAAAATCAAGTTTTTCAAAATAACCACCTTATAAGTTCATTTTTTTAAATAACCACCTTATATGACCTAAATCTCTTTAAATACATACCAAATAACATATTTCATCAAGGAAATTGTCCTCAAAAAGGGTTTAAGAACGATTCCATCACCTCCACCTTTATTCACTAAAATGTATATAAGGTTTAAACCCTTGTTTACGAACGATTTATTGGACAACATTTGTCAATTGTTATGTATTTACAAAGATTTATTTCATATAAGGTGGTTATTTTAAAAAAATGAACTTATAAGGGGGTTATTTTGAAAATTGAGATTTTAAAAGGTGGTAAATTTTAAAAAATCCTTAAAAAAAATGACACACAAAAC
The DNA here is from genome assembly GCA_947646795.1 of Beta lomatogona. Classification (NCBI taxonomy): domain Eukaryota; kingdom Viridiplantae; phylum Streptophyta; class Magnoliopsida; order Caryophyllales; family Amaranthaceae; genus Beta; species Beta lomatogona. The sequence goes on from CANSNZ010001134.1 coordinate 159,384, forward strand.
AATCTTTTTTTAATAAAAAAAATCTATAAACCAATGTATGTATGTATGTATGTATGTATGTATGTATGTATATATATATATATATATATATATATATATATGTATATATATATACGTATGTATATATATATACGTATGTATATATGTATATGTATATATATATATATGTATGTATATGTATATATATATGTATGTATGTATGTATATGTATATATATATGTATACATACATATATATATATATATATATATATATATATATATATATATGTATATGTATGTATATATGTATGTATATGTATGTATATATGTATGTATATGTATATATATATGTATACATACATATACATATATATATATATATACATACATATATATATATATACATGTATATACATATATGCTTAAGTTCATATGAGAACCACCTTTACGGTGAGAACCGTGAGAACCCACTCGTTTTTCCTCATTTTATGAAGATTTTACTCATTTCACAACGTTTTTTCTCATTTTACATTTTGCTGATTTTAGTTTTTACTCGTTTAACTTTTTTATGCTTATTTTACTTTTTTTCTCATTTTGCATTTTTGTTCATCTTACATTTTTACTCGTTTAGGCCCTGTTGTTTTGGACTTATTTTCAGAAAAAATAAGTAAAAATAAATTCAGTTCAGCAAAAAAAAGTAAAAATAAGTTAAGTTTAGCAAAAATAAGTAAAAATAAGTTCAGTTCAGCAAAAATAAGTTCAGTTCAGCAAAAATAAATTCAGTTCAGCAAAAATAAGTTCAGTATTACTATTAATGTTGTAATTATTATTTTTGTTTTCAATATTACTATTAATATTGATATTATTATTAATATTATAATTATAATAACGATGAATTTGTAATTTTTTTATTTTTTTAAATATTTTTTTTATTTTATTATTTTTCTATTTTTAATTTTTTTATATTATTTTTTTATTTTATTTTTTTTATTTTACTATTCTTGTAATTTATTATTTATTTTTATTATTATTTATTTTTATTTATTATTTATTATTATTTCTTATTATTTTTTATTTATTATTTATTATTATTCTTATTATTTATTATTTATTATTCATTATTATTATTATTATTATTATTATTATTATTATTATTATTATTATTATTATTATTATTTATCATTGATTAGTTATTATTTATTATTGATTATTTATTATTTATTATTATTTATTATTTATTATTATTTATTATATATTATTTTTTTATTTTTTATTTTAATTATTATTATTTATTATTATTATAATTATTATTTTTTATTATTGATTATTGATTATTGATTATTTATTATTTATTAATATTATTATTATTTATTAAAATTATTATTATTTATTATTTATTATTATTTATTAAAATTATTATTATTTATTATTTATTATTATTATTTATTATTTATTATTATTATTTATTATTATATTATTATTATTTATTATTTATTATTTATTATTATTATTATTTATTATTATTTACTTATTATTATTGTTTTGTCCCCTTGTCCAACAAGTAAGCTGTAGGCTTAGCTTCCTTCTGTCGAGCAAGTAAATTAGTATCTTGAGTGTTCTTCGGATGGAGACTTGTGCAACAATGCCCGAATTATAGCTTAATCCTTAGCCTTGGCTTCGCTCCCGAACCCGCACAAAGGGACCCACCCCGGGAGGTTTGGGTGGTGGTTCCCCTCCGATGCTTAAGTCGGTTATCGGGAGTTGTAAGAGAAAGTAGAGATAGAAAGAGAAAGTGAGAGAGAATTTTATCAGAGTAACTTTTCACTGTTTGCATTGAATGTGTTTTCTCCCGATTTCGGGGGTATTTATAGTGATAGCAAGTTGAGCACTAACCTTAAAACTCGACTTACAATAGTGGCCTCTCGATTGGCCGAGGAATCGGGATCATGACACGTGGCGGAACATGACCGGGGGATGTCTATTAACCACTCTCCTTCGACCATTTGGCAGCCTTCGGGCTCGACTATTGGACCGTAAATTCAATCCTTTTACCCAACCGAGTATACCCCGGGAGATTAAGCCTTATTTTTATTTTAAATAGCATGACACGTGTACGCGCCCGATGAGCCCATGTGTCGTTAAGGGAGCCGTAGATGTTAGGCTACAACATTTGCCCCTAAAAGGGCTTTCACTGTTGGCCCATCTGACGGTTAATGCCTTTTTACCCAAGGTAGCTTTTTGTTGGCCCGTCTGACGGTTACGGCCCGTTATACAGAAGGTAGTGTATTCAAAATGAAGGAAATGACGCGCCCTTTCTTGTGTTATACCGGTCATATTAGGACCGTGGGACTCCCTTTTCGGTCATTCTTGACCAGTCTTGCGAGTTTCTTATTCCTCTATAAATATCCTTGGTGTGAAAACATTCAATCATTTAACACCTCGAACAAATTTTTCTAGAGAGAGGCTCGCAATTTTCTAGAGAGAGAGAGAGATCGTCCCGGCTTCAAAGCATCCTTCACCGAATTTCCCCGGACGTTCTTAGCGTGTATCGTTTCTTTGATCCTTTTATTCTTCTTTATTCTTTATTTTTTTCTTAGAAAATCAATAAAATGGAATCATCTTCGTCAAATAATCCTAGCCGACCAAGAGCTTGTCTTGACCCTAGAACCGATACTTCTTCTTCGGCACATTCTAGAGTTGGGCCTCTTTCGGCCGAGTACATATTTTTTCATAGTTTTGGCCGAGAAAGTCGACGACCCAGTCTTTACCTGTGCGGGGTAATCGCGCGCGCGTCAAGCAAACGGCCCGTCTAAGACGAAAAGCAATAATTCCATCAAATAGCTCGGATATGGAGGAATCGGATCGGACGAGTGCCAGATGAGGCAAGAGAGGTCCAAAGTGCTCGGTCATTGGACAGGCCTCTGTTTGACCATGATGCGGAGACTTGCGAAATAAAAACCGAGACCGCATTTCAGGCGGACGCCGATACGGAGGAGATCGGCGAAGGTAATAATGGTAGCGATCCCGAGGCTGCCGAAGAATCGACGAGGCCTCTACCACCTCGTCGAGATTAGAAAACGTTTAGGTCCCCTTTCGATCCCTGGCTTCATTTTAGTTAACCGTAAGTGGTTAGAGAAACTAGGACCGACACCCTAATTTCTTGTCGTCTTTCATGCCCATGCCGGGCTTCTCCTTTGTCATTCCTAATAACGACGCGACGATCCCGAGTGCTCCCAGGAGCCATTTAGATGCTTTGGATTGAGGTTTCCTCTTCACGACTTCGTAGAACAAGTGCTTGCAACACTACCACATCGGCCATAACCAGTGGCACCAAACGCTTGGCACAACATCCCGACATTTATTGCCGTCCATGAGCTACGCGTCCTAGCCCCTTTCCCTTCAAGCCTTTACCCATATCCATTATGCGTCTAAGGTACTGGGGCTATGGACGGAGCATGGCTCAAGATCAGCAACCGTCCAGGCTTCATGACAACTTGGGGAAATCATCAAAGATGCACGATTGGAAAGCCGATTTCATCTTTTTACGGACGCCCAGCGACTATGTCACAGAGAGCTACAGATATTATAATAGATCCGTCACTAATACCGGACGGAAGCGGTCTTGGCTGGAGCTGGAGGACGAATTTGACGAGGAGGTGGTGGAGTACTTCAGAGTGAAGGAGTACTCCAGACCCGGCCAACGATCTTTTAAGGGACCGTCTAACTGGATACCATTTAAGGAAATGTTTTACCAAGACGACTTCTTGGTCGCTGCCGGCTTGCGGTTGGCTGAGGATAAAGGTATATTTAAAATCATCCAAGTAAAACTCTTCGTCCATAACTCATATGACGAACACACATATTTTTTCTTTTGTATTTTCAGACTCGGCCAGACAACGCCTCAAACCATCTTGGACGGGGGAAATCAGCATGTCCCAATTTACAGATAATCTGTGGAAGGAGTATGCAAAGAGCAGCGCCGAAAAAAGGGCGGAAACATTGGTAAATTTTTTTTTTTTTTTTTTTTTTTTTTGACGAGGACCATATGAGCTCGTCCGGAATTGGCATCCAATTCTTGGACGAGAGTTACCCGAAGAAGGAGAACGTCCAGACTTGGACGGTCACTTCTTTGGGACCATGCTCGTCCAAGAATTGGTATCCAATTCTTGGACGAGGGTCACCCGAAGAAGGAGAACGTCCAGACTTGGACGGTCACCTTCTTGGTGTCTTGCTCGTCCAAGAATTGGTGTCCAAGAACCAATTCTTGGACGAGAGTCACCCAAAGAAGGAGAACGTCCAGACTTGGACGGTCACCTTCTTGGGGCCATGCTCGTCTAGGAGATAGTGTCCAATTTTTGGACGAGAGTCACCCAAAGAAGGAGGACGTCTAGACTTGGACGTTCACCTTCTTGGGGCGATGCTCGTCCAAGAGTTGGTGCCCAATTCTTGGACGAGAGCCACACAAGAAAAAGGAGGAAGTCCAGACTTGGACGTTCACCTTCTTGGGGCTATTCTCGTCCAAGAGTTTTGCACCAAATCTTGGACGAAGGTCAGCCAAGGAAAGAGATCGTCCAGACTTGGACGGTCACCTCTTCGGGACAGTACTCATCTGGATTTTTACATCCAATTTTGGGGCGAGGGTCAGCCATAGAAGAACGTCCATACTTGGACGGTCACCTTCTTGGGGCCATACTCGTCTGGATTTTTGCAATAGTAGTTATTTTTTATTTTTTGGACGATCAATCTGATGCCTTTACTTTTTGCAGAAAAATGCTCCTACAAACAAGCTTCCACCGGGAAGTCGTCCTCGTCCAAGAAGAGGCCCACTACGGGCCGCCGACCGGCCTTCGCCGAAGAAGCCTAAGGGCTTTACATGGAAGAGGGCGGATAAGGCGGCTCCTCGCCGCCGAGAGGGGAGAAAAGAATGCCTCCTCCACAAGCCAAGGCTCTTAAGAGGGAGCCTTCGATCGCCGGATCGGCCAAGGAGGAAAGTGGATGCACACGCAGTTGTGCCACTCGCGCTTTTGCCGCCGATTCTCGCCGAGGTCAACCTGCAGTCCGCCTTGGCTTTGGTTGCCGCAGGGATCTCGATGCCGCCGCGAGAACTATCCAGGGTTCGGCGGCTCGGTGGCAAAATCGGTGACACGAGATGCCTCTAGCTGTTAGGATGGCATCAATTTCGTCTGGTGAGTCGTATTACCCCAACATAGTTAGGACGATGCGGGTCGGTGGACGGTCCATGAGTCCGTCCAATAGACAAGCCATCGTCTTTCCCTATCAAGATAACTCGACTATCCCCCTCTTTCGGATAAGGGCAAAGGCTCGCTATTCCCCCACCTCCTCCCACCGCCGACTCGGACGAGGAGTCCCTCTCCCGCCTTCGCCAAAATGTCAAGGCTGGAGAAAGAGCGGCTGAAGCGAGAGCTCTTCAAATGCTTCCCCGAATCCTACATCAAGGGATTAAGGGAGCTTCCGCCGGGCATGTGGGCTACATGTCTCCTTCTTCGCCGAGGTAATGCTTTATGACTCGCCTTGTTTTATACTTGTATAAATTTTCACTTTGCAACTCGTCTAATATCTTGACTTGTTTTCCTTGCCCCGCCTTACGGCTCGCAAAGATGCTAATCGAAGATTGGGCGAGGGAGCTTAGAAAGGAAAATAAGCACCTCGTCCACCAAGCTACAACGGCTGGGGACAAAGCCATTCACGACATCGAGATGGCCAACACCCTTCATCGCCGCTCGGAGGCCTTGGAGAAGAGATCGGCACTCCCCGGAGTCTCGAGAACAAGAATCACCTTGTTAAAATCAACCAGGCTATATTCCGAGCGGGATCGTCTAAAGATGATCATAGATGCTCTCTCTCGCCGAGTTGAAAGGCGAAAGGGATGTCGCTCTTATCTCGCGCCGAGCCGAGAAGAGAGAACATGCACCTAAGGGCAAAGACTGCCCGTCTGGAAAAGGAGGCGGCCAAGTCCTTCGATGATGCCAAGGAAGGGTTGAAACAAGTCGTCAAAACGACCAAGGACTGGGCCGTCAAAGCCTTTGGGATGCTAGCTGAGGAAGCCGAGGTCCCCAGCTTCGTTCGTCGTCTGGAGTATCAAGAGAGCGTTCATCGGGCTATGGTATGCGCCGAGGAACCTCCGGAGTTTGAAGAGTCAGACGACGAGGCTGCTGCTGAGATGGAGACCCCAAAAGACGACCAAGAAACCCGCTCTGAAGACGAAGCCTAAGCTTAGGTTTATTTTCATGTTTCTTAGCTTGTTCAGTCGTTGTATCTTTAACTCTTCAACTCTTTCGTTGTAATTCTTTACCAATAATATATGAAAGAATATTTTTGCCAACTTCCTGCCTTTTATCTTTCTGAATTCTAATTTTGACTAAGTATAATATCACCTTCGTCCTGAGCAGTCGGACGATCTGTTTTTCCTGAAGAGTACAAAATTCTGTCCGAAGTAAAAATGTGACTCGTCCTGATATTATTGGACGATCTATAATATTTAGAGCCTTTGATAATTGCATATGCATCTAAGTACCAAAAGAGGCTCGTCTGGGATTGTCATCCTAGGATTAAACGATTTCCACCTTCGTCTAGGATTGAACGATTACCAATTTTGGACGAGGGTCACCCAATGAAGGAGAACGTCCATACTTGGACGATCACCTTCTTGGGGCCATCTTCGTCTGGAATTGGCCTCCAATTTTGGACGAGGGTCACCCAATGAAGGAGATCGTCCATACTTGGACGGTCACCTTCCTGGGGCCATCTTCGTCTGGGATTGGCCTCCAATTTTTGGACGAGGGTAACCCAATGAAGGAGAACGTCCAAGTATGGACGATCACCTTCTTGGGGCCACCCTCGCCTGGGATTGGCCTCCAATTTTTGGACGAGGGTCACCCAATGAAGGAGAATGTCCATACTTGGACGGTCACCTTCTTGGGGCCACCTTCGTCTGGGATTGGCCTCCAATTTTTGGACGAGGGTCACCCAATGAAGGAGGACGTCCATACTTGGACGATCACCTTCTTGGGGCCACCTTCGTCTGGGATTGGCCTCCAATTTTTGGACGAGGGTCACCCAATGAAGGAGAACGTCCATACTTGGACGGTCACCTTCTTGAGGCCATCTTCGTCTTGGGCCATCCTGGTTTTTGGACGACCTGCTCTCCTTAGCTCGTCCTATAGGCTTCTATTATCCCCCCGTTCTTGGGCTTAGCTCAATCGTATATTGAAGAGGAGCCGAAGTCCAAGAGGGAGAGCGCGCACCTTGGCCGAGCCTCGCTGAAGTTGATGGGCGAGCGTGAGATACATGTTCAAATAATGTTTTAGCCGGCTTCCTTGAGGGAGCAACAATCGTCATTAAGTAGCGATCCCTTACTAGGGTCTGGACTACCTAGCTGTCCGTATTTTTTGAATGTAAGTATCCTTTACTAAGGGCTTATTTCAGACGCCTTTCTCTCGAGACTTTGACGTTACTCTTACTAGAGGTTTTGTCAATTTGACGGCCATATATGCATTATATATTTGACCGGTCTCTTTGAGGGAGTGATGTTCGGCTTAAATGCGAGCAATTCTGACGTTCTGCTATTGTTTGTATTTTTGTCCAGGTTATTGTCACTTTTAAACGAGTAACTGATTTAATGCCCCAAAGTGAAGTAACTTGGTGAAAATAAACAAAAAGATAAGATAGTAGGAATTGTATTATATGGATTTTGCTTGGCTGAAGGCCAAGATGCATGTATACAATTTTTTTCTTACTAATATGTGCCGTGGCACTTTGGAGTAACTACAAATTACCCTACTTATCTGACGAAGATATGAGCTAGACATGGTACTTCTTTAAGTTATCTCGAATTCCAGTGTACGCCGAATAGATCTTCCATCTAGACCTTGTGGGACGAAAAAGTCCCACTTGTGTATCTCCTGGACAATCGATAAGGTCCTTCCCAATTTGGTGTAAGTTTTCCCAACTCTTTAGCTCGTCCAACTCGCTTCCATCTTTCTCGTAACAAGATCCCCCACCTTTAGCGGTCGTCTAACAACTCTTTTGTTAAACTCCCGAGCCATACGCAGTTTGTACAATTGCATTCTTAGCAAGGCATTGCCCCCGACTTCGGGACTTGGTCCAAGGCCGTACGCAATGCGGCCCGGTTGGCTTCCTCTGCGTATAACATGACTCGTAGGGTGGGCTCCTCGATCTCAATGGGCAAGACGGCTTCGAGTACCATAGACTAGTATGAAAGGCGTCTCGCCTGTAGAATTCTTAGCAGTTGTTCTAATGGACCATAACACCAAGTGCGGTTTTTCAACCCATTGCCCTTTGGCGTTGTCCAGCCTTCTTCTTGATTCCATTTGATAGAATCTTGTTGAAGGACTCGACTTGCCCATTAGCTTGTGGGTGGGCGATCGCGCAAAGTGAGCTTTGATTTCTCTTTTCCGACGACCCATTCTTTCAGCTTAGGCGTTTCGAACCGTGGACCATTATCAAAGACGATTGATCGAGGCATGCCAAATCGAGTTATAATGTTCTTCTAGATGAAGCCCTTGACGTCGTTTGTTGTTATTCCTCGCATGGCTTCAAGCTTCTATCCATTTAGTGAAATAGTCCATCTGCTACAATCACAAACTTCTTTTGCCCAACGGCCACGGGGAACGGTCCTAGGATATCCATGCCCTATTTGGCAAAAGGCAGGAGGAACAAGATGGGGGTCAAATAGTTGGACGGCTTCGATGCACATTTCCATGCTTCGACAACTGTCACATTTCTTTGCATAGACTAAAGCATCCTCCTTTAAGGTAGGCCAGTAGTACCCCCGTCCTTAAAGCCTTCTCGCCTAAGGCTCTTCCCCCAATGTGAGAGGCACAAGCTCCTTCATGGAGTTCTTTCGTAATCTCCAGACCATCTTTTCGGTGACGCACTTGAGCAGAGGCCGGTTGAACGACTTTTTGTAAAGTGTCTCGTCCCATAGTTCAAACCACTTGTCTCTCGGCCTTCACATACTTGGCCTCTACGAGGATCCGAAGGCAATCGCCCCGTCTTCTTGTATTCTATGATCGGCTCCATCCGGACATTCCCTCGGCCGAGAAACATAATCTCTTCTTGGTCGATGCTCTTTTTGGGTTTAACTTCCCAAAAGACCGTTCCGGGGACATCACCCTCACCGAGCCGGCCAATTTCGAGAGGGCATCTCGCTTGATGATTTTCGCGACCTTGGAACTTGGTCGAGGACAAATCGTTTTAATGGCTCAATCTCATCCTTGATCAATCGCATATATTTGCCCATTGATGCTTCTTTGCATTCAAAATCTCCGTTGACCGGGCCGACAACTAAGAGAGAGTCCGATTTGGCCTCAATCTCAATGGCTCCCGCCGCCTTGCACATTTTGATTCCAGCCAAGAGTGCTTCATATTCGCCTTCGTTATTGGACGCTTTGAATTGGAATCTTAATGCATATTCAAATTTGTCCCCTTCGGGAGATTGACAAATGATTCCCGCCCCACACCCATTGATCGTGGACGATCCATCAACCATGAGCGTCCAATGCTTCCTTCCTTCAGCTGGATCAGATATTGGCTTTATGGTTGGCCGAGTAAGCTCAACTATAAAATCAGCCAAGGCTTGCCCCTTAATGGCCTTCCTTGGTTCAAATGATATGTCAAACATGTTGAGCTCAACCGCCCATTTTAACATTCGCCCGGCCGGCCTCCATCTTCTCAGTAACTTGCTTCAAAGGTTGATCAAGATAGACGAGTATATCGTGTGCCAAAAAATAGGGCCTCAACTTTTCGCCGGCCATGACAAGGGCCAATCCAAACTTTTCAACAGGAGTATACCGGTTTTCCGCGTCCTTGAGTATGTGACTCACGAAGTATATTGGGATCTGGACGGATTCTCTTTCAGCCAATAGGACGGCACTCACAGCTTGAGTGGATACAGCCAAGTATACAAACAATTTTTCCCCCTCTGCGGGACTGACCAACCTAGGCAGCTGCTGAAGATGATCTTTGACATGCTGAAGGGCTTCCTCCGCCTCTGCTGTCCATTCAAACTTGGCTTTTTTCTTGATCGTGGCAAAGAAGCGATGGCACTTGTCGCCCGACTTAGACAAAAAATCGGCCCAAGGGAAGCCAAGCAACCCGTCGCCCGTTGTACCTCTTTTACCTTTGAGGGAGACTTCATGTCTAGAACGACTTGAATCTTTTCAGGGTTAGCTTCTATTCCCCTCTGATCCACTAAGAAACCTAAAAACTTCCCTGACAAAACCCCAAACACACATTTGCTGGGATTCAGCTTCAACTTGTATTTCCTGAGAGTTTCAAAAGTTTCTCTCAAATCACCAACATGACTTTCTTCTTGACGGCTCTTGACTATCATATCGTCAATATATGCCTCCATATTTCGTCCTAATCAGGGCTGAAAAACATTATTGATTAATCTTTGAAAAGTGGCCGGGGCATTGCGTAGGCCGAATGGCATCCTCACCCGGCCCCATACACCTTTTTCAATAATGAAGGACGTTTTGTCCCGATCCTTTGGCCACATTGGAATTTGATGAAAACCCGAATAAGCGTCCATGAAGCTCAAGAAAGCATGGCCAGTGTGGAGTCTACTAGACGATCCAACTTAGGCAAAGGGAAACTGTCCTTAGGACAAGCCTTGTTGAGGTCCGTGTAGTCCACGCACATTCTCCGGTGCCATTAGGTTTTGGCACCATAACCACATTTGCTATCCGACTGGATAATAGGTTTATTTGATGAACTTGGATTCCAACAACTTCGAACTTCTTGGTCGACCGCTTGGTTTCTAGCCGGTCCCAAATGCCTCTTCTTTCGCGAACCGGTTTCAAATTTGGATCAACATTCAACCGGTGGACGGCTACTTCCGGATCAATTCCCGGCATTTCCTCGACGCAATAGGCAAACACATCTTGAAACTCTTTCAACAAGTGAACTAGATGACCCTTCAAACCAGGATCGAGCGAAGATCCATTTTGAGGGTCCTTTCGGACGAGCTTCATCCAGACGTACTTCTTCGGGGGCTTCCACCGGCTCGGACGTTCTACCGTTAGCCCCATGATGGTCATGACCTCTTCGACGAGGAGCATTCTTCCTCGATGATTTCATATTTCCTCTTCTTCTTTGGGAGATGTTCGGACGCCTTCCTTGAGGGAGCAAGAGGCGCTCGAGGGCTCTCAAAGGTCGGCCTTTAACGAGGCAACCCGATCTTTGACAAATCCAGACGTTTTCCTCTCGCTAACCATCTTCGTCCGATCTTTCTCTATTCCGGACGTTTCGCTTTCGCTAGCAACCTTCGTCCGATCTTTTTCTATTCCAGACATTTTCCTTTCGCTAGCAACCTTCGTCCGATCTTTCTCTATTCCGGACGTTTTCCTTCCGCCAAAGAACTTGCGTCTGGTCTTGCTTGTCGGCCTTCCATGATGATGGTTTCGCAGTAGTTAGGTAACATTCCCTAGCCGCCCGCTGGTCTCCATACAAGGAGCCAATCTTGCCGTCATCACACTCATACTTCATCAACATCGGGTGAGTTACTATTATTGCTTTGACATGATTCGTAGTTGGTCGTCCAAGAATGACATTGTAGGTCGTCAAGTCTCGGACCACCAAGAACTTGATAAACAGAGTTCTTGAGGCTTCCTTCTCTCCCACTCGAACGGGCAAAGTCACAGTTCCCATGGGATGGATGACTCCTCCCCCAAACCCTATGATGGGATGGTGAACGGGAACTAAGTTCTTTTCCTCAAACTTTAGTCTGGACAGGCAATCAGCACTAATGATGTCCGTCGAACTTCCGGTGTCGATCAGGATCCTTCTGACTCTCAAGTTTGCTATTTTCATTTCTACGACCAAGGGATCATCATGGGGAGTCCTCAACCTGCCCTGATCTTGTTCACTAACTACCACCCTTGGGAAGGGTTCGGCCTTCGTCCGATCGCCTAACAAAACTTGGCCGAGCTCCCTAAGGTAGTTTTTGTGCCCTCTATTAGTTGGTCCCCAAAGAAGAAATCCACCCGAGATTACGAGAACAACATCTTCGTATGTGCTTGCACTCTCTTTCTTCTTGTTATGCCAATCATCTTTCCTTGGAAACTTCCTTCCCCCTTGCGGCATATAGGAATTCATCTTTCCTTTTCGGGCTAATTCTTCCAAAGCTCTCTTGAGGTGCTTACATTCATTAGTCTCATGACCACAATCCTTGTGGAAGTGACAATACTTGCTCTTATCCCTATTTCTATAAGGGGTTTTCATCTCATTGGGACCTTCAACTCATATTGATCCTTGATCTCCATGAGAATGGAGTATTGGTCTTTGTTAAACTCAATAGGATTGGATGAGGATGGCTCGGCCTCCTTTCTCTTGCTCCTTCTGGACGAAGTGGTGGTTGCGGCTATAGCCCGTGTCTCGGCCTTTTTAGGGTTGCTTTTCTTTGGCCGAGCAACCTCTTCGAGCTTCTTAGGCTCGGGATGTTTTGCTTCAAAGACACACTTCGGTAGCGTGGATAAACGCTTCCGCTTCTCTTAAAGCCTCAGCAAGAGTGGAGATTTTCTTCTTAACAAGATCAAACTTGAAACTTCCTGGCCTTAGACCCCTGATGAAGGCGTCAAAGGCTACTCCAGCATTAAGATCTTGGATCTGAAGTGCTTCTAAGCTAAATCTCTTAACAAAACTTCTAAGAGCCTCCTTAGGTCCCTGGACGACCTTGCCTAGGTGCATGCTTGTCTTTTGCTCTTGCTTGTTGGCAACAAAGTGACTAGTGAATAAGAAACTGAGTTCAGTAAAATTGTTGACTGAATTAGGGGGAAGATTATTGAACCACTTCTGAGCTACTCCCTTCAAGGTAGCTGGGAAATTCTTACACCAAGTAGCATCGTCCACTCCTTGGACGTACATCTGATGTTTGTAAGCAGACAGGTGATCATCAGGATCAGTTGTTCCATCAAAAGGCTCAATGGTTGGGAGTTTTACCTTTGGGAAGGGGGGCGCCTCCATGATCCTGGCCGAGAATGGGGTAGGCCAGTTGATCCGGAGGGCTCCCAGCTGTCCCTCGATGGGTATGAACTCCTTGCGATATTCTTTCATTACAGGATTGGATGAAGTGTTTGCAGGCACTGGACGCCTATAGACCATGGGCTGAGCCACTGTCTTCTCCTGTCGCGGATGAACAAGAGAGTGACTTAAACTTCGTCCCTCCCCTCTGGACGACAACCTCAAAGGAGGGTCTTTCATATATGGTGTAGATCTCGTCGCTGATCGCTGTAATGCAGCTGCTTTCTTTGCTTCTAGATACTCTCTGGCATCTGTTTCCATGCGGTGCCCGCTTGGACGAACATGGTCCTGAATCCTCACCACCAAGTTCCAGTCCATCTTTCTTCGTTGATCATTATCCTCTGGCTGCTTTCCTCTTGACGTCCTCCTAGAGGGCTCCTGGCGAACATGGCGACTAGGACCTGGACGATCTACTTGAGAACGTCCTCTAGGACGAGGTGGATTGTTAGCAGCTGGCTCCGGGTTGTGATGAAAAAACAAAGATATTGCTTTTAATCTGCTTCCGGACGACCGCCGCCATCTTAGTCTCGAAAGTCATTCAAAGACATTCTCCAGGTGGGCAGCCACCTTGGACGATCCGGATTCACTTGGATGACCGGTTGCTGGCTTGGTCCAGGAACATTGACAATGGACGGGGGTCTATCTCTTCCTCTAGGTGGTCTTTCATGCTCCACCGTATCTTCGACATTAACTTGAAGGCTTCGATTCCGGCAATATTGGACGATTGACAATCGGTCATCGTTGCGTCTTCCCACGTACGGCGCCAAATGTTTTGTCCCCTTGTCCAACAAGTAAGTGTAGGCTTAGCTTCCTTGTCGAGCAAGTAAATTAGTATCTTGAGTGTTCTTGAGATGGAGACTTGTGCAACAATGCCCGAATTATAGCTTAATCCTTAGCCTTGGCTTCGCTCCCGAACCTGCACAAAGGGACCCACCCTGGAGGTTTGGGTGGTGGTTCCCCCTCCGATGCTTAAGTCAGTTATCAGGAGTTGTAAGAGAAAGTAGAGATAGAAAGAGAAAGTGAGAGAGAATTTTATCAGAGTAACTTTTCACTGTTTGCATTGAATGTGTTTTCTCCTGATTTCAGGGGTATTTATAGTGATAGCAAGTTGACAGCTAACCTTAAAAACTGACTTACAATAGTGGCCTCCGATTGGCCGAGGAATCGGATCATGACACGTGGCAGTAACATGACCGGGGGATGTCTATTAACCACTCTCCTTCACCATTTTGGCATTCGTTGGGCTCGACTATTGGGCCGTAAATTCAATCCTTTTACCCAACTGAGTATAGCCCAGAGATTAAGCCTTATTTTTATTTTAAATAGGATGACACGTGTACGGCTCTGATGGGCCCATGTGTCGTTAAGGGAGCCGTAGATGTTAGGCTACAACAATTATTATTATTTTTTATTACTAATAATTATTATTATTTATTTATTATTATTATTTATTATTATTATTATTATTATTATTGATTATTTATTATTATTTATTATTATTATTTATTATTATTATTTCTTATTATTTATTATTTATTATTTATTATTTATTATTTATTATTTATTATTTATTATTTATTATTTATTATTTATTATTTATTATTTATTATTTATTATTTATTATTTATTATTTATTATTTATTATTTATTATTTATTATTTACTATTTATTATTTATTATTTATTATTTATTATTTATTATTTATTATTTATAATTTATTATTTATTATTTATTATTTATTATTTATTATTTATTATTTATTATTTATTATTTAGTATTTATTATAATTATTATTACTATTATTTATTATTGATTATTTATTATTATTTATTATTTATTATTTATTAATAATATTATTATTTATTAAAATTATTATTTTTCATTATTTATTATTATTATTTATTATTATTTATTATTATTTATTGTTTATTATTATTTATTTTTTATTATTATTATTTTTTATTACTAATAATTATTATTATTTATTTATTATAATTATTTATTATTTATTATTTATTATTTATTATTTATTATTTATTATTTATTATTTATTATTTATTATTTATTATTTATTATTTATTATTTATTATTTATTATTTATTATTTATTATTTATTATTTATTATTTATTATTTATTATTTATTATTTATTATTTATTATTTATTATTTATTATTTATTATTTATTATTTATTATTTATTATTTATCATTTATTATTTATTATTTATTATTTATTATTTATTATTTATTATTTATTATTTATTATTTATTATTTATTATTTATTATTTATTATTTATATTTATTATTTATTATTATTATTTATTATTATTATTATTATTATTATTATTATTATTATTATTATTATTATTATTATTTAGCAAAAATAAGTTCAGTTCAGCAAAAATAAAATAAGTTCAGTTCATCCAAAATAAGTTCAAAAGAACAGGGCCTTAATATTTTCTACTCATTTTGTGATTTTGCTCATTTTTTAATTTTTTGGCTCATTTTATGAAGTTTTTGCTTATTTTTAGTAGTTCTCACAATATATATATAGATACACAAACCCCTTTAAGGTCCTAATGAGGGAACTTACCTTTATCTTAATCATGAAAATATGAAATTGGACTAGTAGGCCTATAACATCATATAACTATACAGTACCAGTGAACAGAATTTCAAGAAATCAAGAAACTACACCATTTCCTACTTATGTGATGGGTGTTTACAGGTTCCCTGTGGCTATCGTAAAATCTATTCACTCGGCAATGGCTAAGTTTTGGTGGGGTTCTAAGGGTGATAGGAGATCGATGCATTGGAAGAGTTGGGAGTCTTTGTGCAATCCTAAGTGCCTGGGAGGCATGGGTTTTAGAGATCTGTATTTAATGAGGCTCTTCTTGGTCGACAAGCTTGGCGTTTGATTCAATGTGAGGAATCTCTTCTTAGCAAGGTGTTGAAAGCCAAGTATTATCCAAGTTCTAGCTTTCTCGATGCATCTTTGGGCCATGTGGGTAGCTATTCGTGGAGAAGCGTATGGGGTTCGAAGTCATTGGTTAAGGAGGGTGTTCTTTGGCGTGTAGGGGATGGAGCTACTATCAAGATTTGGGAAGATCCTTGGGTGAGTAATGGAGATAGCTGTTTCATTTCTAGTAGGCGGGTCGAGGAGCTTAACTATGTATGTGATTTGATTGATTTCGGGTCGATGGAATGGGATGCAAACATTGTGAATGAGAATTTTAATGCGCAAGATGGTCAAGCTATAATGGCGGTGCCTCTAAGTGAATGCCTCCCTCATGATCGGGTGGCATGGGCTTTCACTTAAGATGGTTCCTATTCGGTTAAAACGGCTTATATGGTAGGTAAGTCCGGAAACCTTGATTTTTTTCATCGAGCTTGGGTCACAATATGGGGATTGCAAGTCTCTCCAAAGGTGAGACATTTTTTGTGGAAATTTTGTTCCAATTCTTTGCCGGTGCTTGCCACTTTAAAGCATAGACATGTAATCAATGATGATTCTTGTCCTTTGTGCTTAGAGGGGCCCGAAACTGCTTTTCATGCCTTGTTTGCTTGCCCAAAGGTGAGAGAAGTTTGGTGGGGGCTGGTTTGAGTAGTAAAGTGCCGCAAGAGGAGGTTGACAACTGGTTGCATTTGTGGGATGATTGGCAGGAGGTGGAGAATGATGTGTTGATTACTATGAGTTACATGGCTTACTACGTGTGGCACAGGAGAAATAAGGTCGTGTTTGAGCAATGATGTAGACCGAATGATCAAGTTGCAGCTCTAGCAATGAAAGCAGCGGCAGATTATGGTGAGTACTCAAGGTGTATTTATGGAAGTATGGCTGCGCGTGAGTCGGGGAGTGCTAAGGCATGGCAGCCCCCCCTGCTGGGTGTGTCAAAATAAATGCAGATGCCTCGCTTAGTGATGATGGGTAGGTTGGTATGGGTGTTGTGGCTCGAAATGAATTGGGAGATGTACTGTTTGCAGCGACTCGTAGGGTGAGAGCTTGGTGGCCCGTTGAAGTTGCGGAGGGGAAAGCGTTATGCCTTGCAATCACGTTGGCTCGGAGCCATGAGTTACAAAATGTTATATTTGAAACTCATTGCCTTACCATTGCTAATAGGCTGTCGAGGGGTGTTATCTATTTTCTGATTTAGATGCTGTTTTAGAGGATGCTTTATTTTTTAGCAAGGACTTTGTTTCCGTGAAGTGGTCTCATGTGCTACGGGATGGTAATTGTGCTGCCCATCACCTAGCTAGACTTATCCCGTTTGGTGTCGAACAACGTTGGGAGTCTTATTGTCCAGCGGAGGTGTCTCCTTATGTTCTTATGGATACTTTGTCCATTGATTAATATATTGCACCTACTGTTTTCCTTTCAACAACAAAAAAAAAAAAAAAAGGCAAGTTGGCGAATAAGAGTATATTATAACAACAGTGTATATGAGCTTTGAAGTTTTAATCAAGGAATCCACAAATCGTTTTCAACCTCGTTATAAAATTACACAAGTGGTTCTCTTTCTACCTATTTGTATGAATGTCTTGTTTCGTGCTAATTATGACTTGAAATCTTGTGAATGGCATAAGGCTAACTTTGAATGCACATATCCAGGTCATATGCCCAATTCCACTGAGAAACGAGAAAATTATGGCTGTTCTACGAAGCTCTGTCGAGCTAGAATTCCGCCCGATCGGGCACCCTAGCGAATTGCGACCGGGAGGATGTCGCCCAATCGGGCGCGAAACGCAGCCAGTTTAATTTTAATGACCGCCCGATCGGGCGGCTTGGTTTTGACGCGGCTTTGCGGTTTTCCGAATTTGATTCTTTTTAGGGTTTTTTATGGAGTTTTTTCTAGGGTTTTTTGTACGAGGTTTCCTTATGTTATAAATAGGACCTCTTAGTGCTCATTATTTGATACACAACTTATGAAACACTTTTAGCCTCTAGAATTTAGGACTCCTTGTATTATTCTCTCTGTTTTTCTCCATCATAGTGAAGAAGCTCGAATCCCCCACCTGTGGATGTAGGTCTATTTTGACCGAACCACGTAAATCCTTGTGTTCTTTTGTTTCTCTTCTTTATTGCTTTTCTCATCCTTATTATTTCATTGATTTTGTTCCGCATTAATCAAACTACAACACCTAGATTCCTAACAAATTGGTATCAGAGCTTGGTTGTTTAAGATCTTAGGTGTTTATAGAACGAGTTTGATTCAATTATGCCAATGAAATTCAATATTGAGAAATTTGATAGGCAAGTAAATTTTGGCCTATGGCAATTGAACATGAAAGCCATCTTGGTTCAAAGTGGTTGTATCAAGGCTCTTGAAGGTGCATCCAAAAAGCCTTCGGGTGTGACGGATGATTAGTGGGAGGAGATCGATTTGAAGACACTCTCGGCAATTCGTTTAAGTCTATCTAATGAAGTTTTGAGAGAGGTTGCCGGAGACAACTGCTGCGGGTTTGTGGTTGAAGTTGGAGTCACTTTATATGACAAAGAGCGTGACCAACCGTCTACTACTCAAATCTAGACTTCATGATCTCAGTCTAGAAGAAGGTAAACCGCTTGAGTCTCATTTAGATGAATTCTTCTCTATTATTATGGATTTGCAAAACATCTATGTTGAGATCGATGATGAGGATATGGCTATTAGGTTGTTGTGCTCTTTACCACCTTCGTATAAGCATTTTCGAGATATATACCTTATTATATGGTAAAGATGATTTGAGTTTGCAGGATGTTAAGGAGGCCTTAACTCAGAGAGATTTAATTGACAATAAATTGGTTAATAAATCTAATAATTCTGCTTACATAAATGCTTTGGTTGCTCATGGTGGAAAGAATTCTGGCAAAACCTGTAACTATTGTCATGTGAAGGGTCATATTAAATCTGAGTGTTGGAAATTAAAGAAGAAGAATGGGGAAAAGTCCAATGAGGACCAATCCGCAAATATCGCCAACGATGCCTTTAATGATGATCTTGCACTTTAGGGTTACAAGTTTTGGGGCTGCGGTTTCTACGATCTCTTTATGTTTGGTGTCCCCTTGAGATCTCTTGGTAAAAACGAGAAACCGTGTAGATTATTATTTTTTGGAGTCTATGATAGATTTTTTTTTTTTTAGTTTGTAATAAAGTAGCAATCTTGGTTATGCATTAGATTTTGTTCTAGTTATGCTATTTCTTATCTCAAATTTGGTACTTTTGTGTTTATTAAGTACAATTGAAATTTAGAAATTATTGTTGTCATTCAGTTTCTAGAATTGCCTTTGAATTTGTTGTTGAGATGAAGAAGTGTTTGAAGAGAGTTTGGTCAATTTGATAAAGCATGCTTGGCGTTAGTGACTTTATACTCTCGATCTAGGCCATGTGATGGTTTTGTATACATGTTTTGTGTTCGAAGACGCATCGGTACACAATTATAGAAGATGTCCGTTTTCTGGGTTGCCTAAAGTGAGTAGGCTATGGAATTTTGTTTAAGGTGGAGGTTTTTTGGTTGAGCATCACTTCTTGGTTCAAGG
Organism: Beta lomatogona; assembly: GCA_947646795.1. Classification (NCBI taxonomy): domain Eukaryota; kingdom Viridiplantae; phylum Streptophyta; class Magnoliopsida; order Caryophyllales; family Amaranthaceae; genus Beta; species Beta lomatogona. The sequence goes on from CANSNZ010001134.1 coordinate 178,947, forward strand.
TGGAGGTATCTTGATTGATTGGTTTCAAGTCAAGGTGGAGATTGTTAATTATGACTTGAAATCTTGTGAATGGCATAAGGCTAACTTTGAATGCACATATCTTTCAATCTATAAATGGTTTTGATGTGATTCAAATTGGAAGTGAAATCTTGTTCAAAGATCTTTCCAACGGCAGGTCATATACCCAATTCCGCTGAGAAACGAGAAAGTTATGGCTGTTCTACGAAGCTCTGTCGAGCTGGAATTCCACCCGACCGGGTCGGGCGGATCCCGCCCGATCGGGCGCCCTAGCGAATTGCGACCGGGCGGATGTCGCCCGATCGGGCGCGAAATGCAGCCAGTTTAATTTTAATCACCGCCCGATCGGGCGGCTTGGTTTTGGTGCGGCTTTGAGGTTTTCCGAATTTTATTCTTTTTAGGGTTTTTATGGAGTTTTTTCTAGGGTTTTTTGTACAAGGTTTCCAGATGTTATAAATAGGACCTCTTAGTGCTCATTATTTGATACACAACTTATGAAACACTTTTAGCCTCTAGAATTTAGGACTCCTTGTATTATTCTCTCTGTTTTTGTCCATCATAGTGAAGGAAGCTCGAATCCCCCACCTGTGGATGTAGGTTTATTTTGACCGAACCACGTAAATCCTTGTGTTCTTTTGTTTCTCTTCTTTATTGCTTTTCTCATCCTTATTATTTCATTGATTTTGTTCCGCAATAATCAAACTACAACACCCAGATTCCTAACATTTCGTATGTTGGTGATTGCAGCCTTGCAGGTAACATTCACGAAGGCCTAGCGTCAGTTATTTGTTGACGATGCCATAAATTTTTCTAATGGAAATTTTACATCCAGTAAATAGCATAAGGATAATATCTCTAGATTCTAATTGATTTCTGCCCTCAACTTAACTTTATGATAAATTTAACCAATATAGTAATCCTCAAACAAAATGATTTCATTGTAAAGTATAAACTATTTTTGAAGTGACCCCTTTAACTCAAATGGGAACGTAAGACTTTATATATGTGTGTGTGTGTGTGTGTGTGTGTGTGTGTGTGTGTGTGTGTGTGTGTGTGTGTGTGAGATTTTATTGCTATAGAACTTTTTTTAAAAAAATATATATATATACTTGTCTTTTTACTTACAACATTTTGAATTTTGCACTATTTATGCACTTACATTGACCTGGAAATTGTGAATAATAGTAGTATTATACAATACAAATTTTAGCATAGGTGTTGTTGGATTTATATCAATATATATTTACAAGATTTCAACTTTTTATAATTTTCACAAACATATCATTAGAGGTATTAATGATCAAAGTTGTATATCGGCAAGCGTTAAAGTCAAAACATTGCAAGTAAAAAAAACGAAGTATTATACTTTTATGCAATTAATATTATATAAAGGAATTCAGAAAATCATGATTCTATTATAGTAATATATTAGTTCACCTAAAAAATAGTAATATAATATATTTTAATAATTATTATTTTAATGCAAATCTGAAGCTTTATTCAATTATAATGAAATTTTGTTTTTTCTTTTTATAGTTTGTAGCAAAAGTTATAATAATTAATTGTCTTACTGGTTTTTTAGATAATTTACTTAAAATTAAACTCTATTTTCTCTTAATATAATAGTTCTAAAACTTCTATTCTTTTTTTTAAATGGACACTAATTTTCGTTAATCAAAGACATACGATATCTACAATTGATGAACAATAAGTCAATAACAAATAAAACAAATCTAATAAAGCCAAACAAAAATCTTCTATGAAAGAACTAAGAACCCAAAGCATAAATTTGGCAATTCGGCATATTCTCGATTAGTTGTTTCCATACGAATTTTCACGAGTGGATCCGACATTCTAAAATTTGAGAAGAAAACTCTTGTATTGACTCAGCAAATTGTAGAAGAATTATTGATAACCTTTCTAGAACCGCTGATGAAACCATCTTTAAACCATTAATATCCATACTTTGAAAAATCAGAGATCTTGAAAATTATATAAAAGGAGAAAAAAAAACCTATCAAAAGATGGGACATATAACTCTCATAAATAGAGGTAGACATAAATTTATTATTAGGCACTGAAAAATAAATAGAAAGTTGGATGCTTACCATCACCAAAGTTGGTTAGCAGCCCCTCGAAGAAGAAAAAGGACGAGGGTCTTTTTGTACATGGAGAGAGAGGGAGGAGATAGGCTATCTATCTACGTATAATTCATCCTTCGTAAAACTTAAATTCTTACCATAATTTATGTAGTACATTTTATTATATTAAATTTATACTCTATTTATAACTTCTTTATGTTAAATTATCCAGTACACAGGTTAAAAATAAATATTAGTCATACGTCACCATTCATATAATATTTATATTTTGTAGGTTGTAAGCGCTCTCCCATGGTGTAAAAATTGTAATTTTTCGAATCATGTAGCAAAAGTTATACTTAATTTATATTGTATAGTCTTTTTAGGTTGTTTAGTCAAAATTAAACTCTAACTTTTCACTATCCAAAACTATAGACATGTTTTTATTTATTTATCTCTATATAACTCTGTTTTTAAAAATATATGAATTTAAAATAATGACATGATAGAATTATATGATATTGATGTGAACATAATTATGATAAATTTCTTGTAAGACAACCCATTAAAGAACTATTATAAATAATGTATTAACAACAAAGTTTCTTTATTAAATTTTGTTGCAATATTAATTTGTTTTGGTTCAAAGAAAGAGGCTAAAATTTTGAAAGACAGATTTTGTTTAATCATGTAAACCTGCAAGTGTGCAATTAATGCTCAAATGCTATAATCACATATAGTACATTATTCTTATAATTATTTTTATTATGTATCTAAAAATAATGTGTTGTTATTCATACGAGATAATATTTTTTCATTAGTCGTAAAATTATATTGTTAATGGATATTAATTCGAAGCATATTTCGAGTACTCTCCAATGGCATAAAAATTATAATATTCCGGATTATGTAGAAAAAGTTATATTCAATTTATATTGTATCAATAATTTACGCAGTTAATTCAAAACCAAACCGTAATTTTCCCTAATTCAAAATTCCTTACATTTATATATCTATTTAGAACTCTATCTTTTAAAAAAATTAAAAATTTAAAATAATCAAATGACATGTTTAGGTGGTGCTCTTTATGCACTCGAAATCTCGAAGAGTTCCCTATGCTCTTGAAAAGTTTAGATTTAGATTATATATTACATTTAGATTAAAACTTATGGGGAAATATTGGAGCCCGCCATGAGTCATCGAGATGTATACGTTGAAATGACTCCATGTAAGCTATGACATGAAATTATTCTTTATGTTTTAAAGAATATAAAAAGTTGTATATCAGGTTTCAATCTCGTGACCATCTAATTTGAATATCATATCACCGAGCTACATCACATCCTTTTTAAACAGAATCCATATCTAAGTAATAAATGTTTTTGCCTCACTACAAATTTGTAAAAAAAGAAAAATAAAAGCTCACCAGCACCATCCCTTAATTTACAATAAAACTAAAAAAATCTATTTGTTTTAAGTTATAACACACATAAAAGCCTTATATTTTAAAACCTTTTCAAAAACCCCTTATATTTTCCCCTTTGGTTTCTCGAAATATTCATGTTATAACTTATAAAGGTTGGGAAGGGAGATTCATCACAAGCACGCAAGTTGAAGGTCTTACAAAAGTTTGTGATCTTATTGATATGTCTAAGATGGAATAGAATTCTGAGTTAATTTCACTCCATTTTCATGAGAGAGATCAACAACACATCCTAACCTATCCATCCCTCTTAACCCCTGATGACTCTCTAACATGGGCTTACTCAAAAGATGGATGATATTCTACAAAAACAACATATATGCTTAGGAAGGGAGGGGATTTAGATGCTTTTCATGTGGCCTAGATGGACATTTGGGAAATGGAAGTCTCTCCGAAAGTTAAACACTTTTTGTGGAAGCTTTGCTCTCAAGAGTCCAGTCAATCCGGAACTTCTCAAGTATCGTCATATGTTAGATGATACATCGTGCCCATGGTGTGAAGTTGCGGTGGAGACGACTGTCCACACTCTTTCCGAGAGTGATTGAATTGTGGGAAGAAAGTGGCTGCAAGCACTTGGTGGCAAATGTAGGGGAGAGTTGGTGTGATGTGCTGGTGGCGTGGACGACGGATGTTGCGAAACTGAGGCAACGAGCTGCTAGCCTTGTGTGTAGTATATGGATGGAAAGAAATACAAATGTGTTCCATGGCAAGACTACACCAAATGCAGTCATTCTTGCTCGAGTAGCGCGTCTAGCATATGAACACAACACATACACGCAACAAGTCTATACGAGCATAGTGCCACATAACCCTCTCGAGTGCGAATGTTGGAGTGCATCCCCGCTGAAGTGGTGAAGTTAAACTTGGATGCTTCTCTGTCGACGGAAGGGTGGATAGGAATAGGTGTAGTGGCGAGAGATGATAAGGGTGATGCTATATTTGTGGCTACATGCCGAGTTCGAGCATGGTGGCCTTCGAAAGTTGCGGAAAGTAAAGCTCTCCTTCTAGCTATCAAGCTTGCCAAGAGCCATGGGTTTGACAGCATTATCTTGGAGTTGGATAGTCAAGTACTTGTGAATCGTCTTTCTAAAGCAGTATTATTTTATTCTGATTTTGAGTCTTGAAAGATATTTTATCATTTAGTTGTCAGTTTAATTATATTGTTTGGTCTCATGTCAAAAGAGATGGAAATTTTGTTGCCCATTATCTTGCTAATTTAGTTCCCTTTTGAGTTGAGCAGATTTGGGAAAATCACTGTCCTTCAGAGATTCCCCCCTATGTACTCTGGGACATTTTGTCCCTTGATAAATGACTAGTGATCGTTTCCTTTCAGAAAAAAAAAACTTATAATAGTTAGAAATATGGAACACCTCCCATTCAGCACCGGCCAATAGTTTTTCTTCCTCCAAACGTCCATGTCAACTTCTTCCTCGAAACCTTCTTTTCCATTAAAAATCTTGTCTTAATCTCTTGAACATCCTCAAATGAACTCGTTAATGACGAGGACGAAGGTTATGTTCCACTATCAGTGATGTTGAAGATTTTGCATTTTTCTTAAAGAATTTAAATTATACTTCTGATTTGTTAACTGAAAATTGTAGTTTTTCATCCCCTAGATTACAGCTTTAACGCTCCTAATTATTCAAACGAAAATTGATATTTCAGATTTTGTAAGCGAAAGTTTGGATACTTCATTCCCTAATTTACGCCCTCTCATTACTCATAATTATTGATCTTAATTGAAAATGATATTAATTATCTTAAATTACTAAAATATAGCACCTTATAGTATCCAATCGGACATCACCAAAATCAACAAACTAGTTTTATAGAATAAGTGAATAACGTTTACCAAACATATTGTGTTGCTTGATTGATCTCACGAAAGGTTATGCCAATTCTTCAAAGCAAATTAGCAAGCAAAAAGAAATTTTTGTTAACATTATTTCCATAATTCATTAATTTGTATAAAATAGGAGTACATTATCTAAAAGGAATTATATGTTGGATAAGAGTGGAATTAGTGCTTGTTTGGTTTAAGTTAATTAAAGGAATGGAATCACATAAAGTAGTACGTGCTATTACTTAATGGTATGAAATCACATAATAAGAGTACATTAGCTAAAAGGAATGATGTGTTGGATAAGAGTGGAATTACTCTTCACCCTATTATTCACTACTTGTTGGCTCCAAAAACGAAATTAATTATCTATTCCTTTTTTCTTATTTGGTTCAACCCCTCTTCAATCCATTACCATTACTTAATGGTAATGGACTCCATTACCATTACTTAATGGTAATGGACTCCCTTAATTTGTTACCTTATCTTCCCCTCAAGTAAGAATATCCATTTATTGATACCAATAGTTACCATTTCCTTTCCATTCCATAGTGTGAAACAAACACCCAATAAGTGCTTGTTTGGTCTAAGTTAAGGAATGGAAAGGGAATAAGATCAAATAATGGAGGGGAATGGTAACAAATATCATTACTTTTAGAGCAGGTTTGGTTCACTATTTTTAGGTTTCAAGAAACGAAAACAATTATCGATTCCCTTTTTTCTTACTAGTTGTTGGTACGCGCGTTACCGCGCGCGTCCCCCCAAGTCAGCGAAAATGGTGATGGATAACTAAATGCAAGTATTAGAATGATTGATTTAAGCAAAATCAAAGCATGTGAACTTGATAGTTAGGAAGATAAAGTAATTAGATAGCATAACATATTAAAATATATGCATATAACCCTTGTTAGTGCAAGTTTTTTTTGATAGCCCGATAAAGTAATGTTAAACCGATCTCATTAGCAGAAGAAGGATAGAAGAAGAAGAATAACTACGAAGAAGAAGCTATTTTTGTTAAACCGATAGAAGAAGAAGGAGCCCGATATAAGAAGAAGGAGACCGAGAAAGAAAGAAGGTAGCAATGATAACTGCGGACAATTAAATGTTAAACATTAGCATAATCGGATAAGGGAAAACGAAGGCATCCAAACTTGGTAGTTAAGAACAAAAGTTAAGTAGATTGCATAACATATACTCCTATGCATATAGCCAGGGGTGTTCATAAAAAAATCAAAACTGAAAAACCGGTCCAAATGGGTGTTAATTGTATTGATAAAAAAAGTTTTAACGGTAAGGATACCAAACCGATAAAAATACGGTTAAACGGTACGGTTACGGTTATGATTTATGAGTAAACGATTAACCGAAATATTTTTCCTCTATTTAGTTATTGTGAAACATTTTCCAACAATTATATTAATTCTAATATTCTAATAACCGAAGTATGTGATTATTTGGAAACTTTAGTACTAATAGAAGCACTATAATTAGGAAATAGAGTAAATGCTTAGTGTTACTATGTTTTCGAATAGATCAATTATCCAATTTATAATACATCTTATATTAGAGTATATATAATATTAAAGTATATGCAAAAAAATGTAAAAAATATATTTAAATTAAGTAAAATTTAATAGTATAACTTGAATAACGGTCAATGGTTAACCGAAAAACCGGCTAACTGCTTAGGCGGTAACCGGTCTAAACGATTACGGTTTGCAAAAAGTGTGAAATGAAACTTTCGGTTACTGAACCGAAATGTTGTTTCGGGATGGTTAACCACACATCTACATATAGCCCTCTATCTACCAAAGACTCATGACATGTTCTATAAATGTTAATCCCTCTATAAATGTTGTATTCATGTAATGTGCATGAGGTTTACAAATGTTAATCCCTCTATCTACCAAAGACTCGTGACATGTTCTATAAAAACCTATGGTTTTGACGTAAACAAAAAGGCATCTAAAACTTTAAGCCCTTGTTCAAATATCTAGTGCAAGTTAACTAAATATCTCAAGAATACTCCAGAAAACATATTAATTTATATAGCTCTGAACATTTATGTTAGAAATCAAAAAAATGAGGGGGAGGGATCACGGGTTTTACACTCGAAAAACAGGCAACATCAACCTGGCAAAAGACACATGATATGAAACATAAAAGATCATTATATTTCAGAAGATTGGCTTCATTATATATATATATATATATATATATATATATATATATATATATATATATATATATATATATATATATATATATATATATATGATCACTCAATACTTTTTGTTTAATAAAAGCTAATGACGCGCGGTCCCCCGAGAGAGCAAAATCTAATTAGTGAGATAAATAGTTAATATTGTGGCAGAAATATCTTGATAAATTTTGGAGCTGGACTAACCAAAATAGTAGAATTACAAGTTAAAAATAGCAAAAGATGAAAAGACATCTAGCTAAGAGTGTAGCCGGCAAAACAAACCCGTACCCGTTGACCCGACCCGAAATACCCGACCCGAACCCGTTTCCACCCGAAAATAATGACCGAAATGAACCCGAAACCCGAAATAACCCGACCCGACCCAAACCCGACCCGAAAGCAAATAGACTCGAATAAAACCCGAACTCGAATATATCCGTCCCGAAAGTGACCCGACCCGAAATTGACCCGATAATGATGACCCGAACCCGACCCGACCCGAAAAGTTGTCATATTAGTTATTTTTTAAACAAATTTAAGGAAAAAAATTATCGTGAGATACTATATATGACTTAACCACTTCCCATTAACTATTTAACTTAGTTTTATTAGTCTTATATGTGCTTTATTTATTTTCTAGAATAAAAACCCGACCTAACCCGCTTTTAACGCCGACCTAACCCGACCCGTTTTAACCCGACCCGATCTAACCGGACTGATGTGACCCGAAATCTAATGGACCCGAAACTAACCCGTACCCGAACGGACCCGACCCGACCCGAACGTAACCCGAACACAAAGTTGACCCGATTATGACCCGACCCGTAATGACCCGACCCGTACCCGACCCGTTTGACCCGTTTGCCACCTCTAGCTAAGAGTAGGCCAAAAGGTTCAAAATCCCACCCAAAGCATCACAACTATTACAAATTTTCGCCAAAATCTAGGAGCTTCCTCATAGAAGACAAAAAGTAAAGACAAAATGTTTGTACAACTAATATTAAACAAAAGGACATGTCAAAGTAGTTTAATTGCTAGTCTCAACATTTGCCTCACTTCTAGTCGTGGAAGTAACCCGATTTGCAGGTTCTGTAGCATATGGATTTATGGCCTTAGAACCTTATCTTCGAGTACAACTCTCTCAAGGATCCATTGCACGACGTTGTTCCAGGTAAGAGTTATCTTTGGGCCTACTTCAATCATGAATGAGACGTGCACAACAATTCCTGGACAACTTTGAAGCCCTACATGATATTGTTCCAGGTAAGAGTTATCTTCGAGCTTACTTTAATCAGGAAATGGGACGTGCGCAGCAGTTCCTTGACAGCTTTGAAGCCTTCCCAATCATCTTTGACAATTAAACGCTTGTTAATTTGGATTAAACACTGACAAAAAACTTAGATGTATACTCTCAAATAAACACGGATGTTTCTTGTTATTCTCTAAGTACGTGAACCTCATATAATCATATTGGGAAGAGACAATATATGATTTCAATGTGTATGGGTTTTATACATATCACAATTCCTTAGACATGCATCACTTCACCAATTTCACATGGTATATAATAATAATGGCATCACTTTTCAACTCTATATTTATGCCTAGATTGATCACATCAGGAAAGCGTAGATATTATAGCCATGTGATTTGCTAGACTAACCAACAAATTTAACTTCATGTATACTACAGCAAATAACCCATGAACACAATCCCACATTAAAAGCAGCTTGACTTCTTCCCAAAAAAAAAAATGAAGAAGCTTGACTTGGTAATTGATTACATAAATAAGCTATTACCTCTATTTTTAAGTGGTTGGATAAGAATATTCAAAGAGAATGGAAAAGGAGGGGGGTGATTGGTGTTCGTGAGGAGTTATTACCTCACCATTATGATATATGTTATATGTTATGTTAAAGTAGACTGCATAACATATATCTTTGCCTCTCTCGGACTTTAACATATGTCGATTCTAGAAGTTCAACAAGTGGTGGAATACCACCTTCAATCCTGTGAAGTTTTCCAAATGTCAAAAGAGAACTAATAGGTCTCTTTAATCAATGGTAAAACTGATGGAGGCATGCAAAATAATACAGAACTCCCTCGAGGTTATCCTCAAGAATTCGGAAAGGCATCTCGTTCTTTGGAGGTATTGAATCCTTGGAGGATAACCTCGAGGAGTTCTGTTTAAGGAAAATTGAGGACAGACTCTATCCCAAGCTTAATCAACATTCTCTATACAAGTAAATTAGTGAAAAAGAACAAAATTTAGTTCATATAACCACATCGAAAAAACAAATTTTACATTAACTGAGACCTATTATCACCTCAAAAGAAGATAAAGTAGTACTAAATTAGAAGCCCAAGAAAGGTCTACATCCAAATCCTATAATATTCATAATAAACGTTTAGATAAAACTGAAATTAATACACTTGTATAAAAAGAGCGCACACACGCAATCATATTATCATTGTGCACTCCGCTAATCAAGGCAATCAGAACTGGAAATTGGCAAAAACCAAAAAAATACTTAATTACAATAAAAACTTTAACACTCATAAATGATAATTATTATTATTAATCTACTAAAGAAGCAATCCGAGTATGAACTAAATAAATATTTCTGAAATTTGGCAAACATCTTCTGTAACTCTATAAGTGTAACCCCTGAAAAAATGCATTACAACCAAGGATTGAAAACCTAATCGAAAAAGGATTGCCCGAAATAAACAAGGAAATTACCAGCGATTGTGGAACCAAACTTTGATTTGTCTAGGCCTAATGTCGGAGACAATAGCGCACTCTCATATCAATTCTTTGGAAATCCGCCATTGAAAGGAGATAGAAAGAAGGTGGCAAATTAACAATTTAGATCTCGCAATTTTGTCGGCCATCTCTTTCAATTGCTAACAACTTTTCGCAAAAAAAAAAATTACATTAAAATACAAAACTTTAGATCTCAACTTGCTTCATAAATGCTCTGATTTCATGTAAAATGTAATATGTTTCACAGCAATCAATGATGTAAGTTAAATAGTGAAAAAACTTATTTCCATTTTCCTCGGTATATCTTTGCCAATATGCGGAACATTAAGTAGTCAAGAACTTAAATGCCATGAGTTTGAACATCTTTATTGAAGGATGGATGAAGAAACTTCTAAACCAAACATTCAATATCTTAAAGTCCTAAAAACACTCGCAGAATTTTTTCCAAGAACAAAGAAATTGCACCAAACACACAACTTTGCTTCACTTATTCTCGGGAGGCTATGTAGAACGCAACTAAGTGTTACCTAGAACGGTATATAGTAAAGATGATGAAGCGCCCTTGTTCTTTCTTATATTTTCTAGCTTCATCTTATTTCCTTTATTTTGTTGGAGGGCGGCGATCAAGGCATGAACCTCTTTTGGATTTACTTGATCCACCTATCTCGTAGCTTCTAAGGATGTAGGTGCATTAGATTAATCATGAAGCTTGCTTCAAAAGTAGACTAAAGCAATTCCACATCTAGTGAAACCGGGAAAGTATCAGTGAGAAGCCAAGACCTTTTGATTTAGTTGTCGGTGAAGCATGAATGTGTAACTACCAAGCAACATAACATTTTGCCAAAATTGATTGGACACACCTTAAATCTTCTATAAAAACGAACTTAATAGAAAGTGAATTAACTTAAGAGAAGTGTCGTGAAGGCGCGAAAAAAATGATGCGGGAACCCTGATTTGCGTAATTTACATTACAAAAATATACGGGACTACTCAAAAGGGAAAAGGCTTACCCCATCTCCAAATCATTGTATTCATCGTCCGCCTTTGGAGATACGTGAAGCTTGCTCTCACAAAAACCCTAAAGTGCAAGCCGACCAAGAGAGAAAGAGAGAGGCGAACAAATACTGGAAATTATGCTGCAAAAACACAAAAGTAAAATTAATTGTATTTTGAGGAGCAAAAGTAAGATTCGGCAAAGTCGGGGCAAGAAATCTATTGTAACGAAAATAACTCAACTAAGATAACCCATATGTGAATCTACGCAACATTAGCATCAAAAAACTATAACAAAACCTAATCAAGACCAAATCACAAATTTGAGCTGAACCCATTAAACAAGAGTGAAAATGTTATCAACAACAACCCAAAAAGATCATAAAATCCAAAACTCAAACATAACAAGGCAACCATTAAACCCTCTCACCGGTCTCTGTTGTTACCATCTCTGCTGTTGTTACTCATGTTGCGAAGCTGAAATAGCGAATGATGACAACATCGGAGATAAGAAAGCAGACGTCGGACTCCCGAAAGATCGAATAAGAACACATCATGTAAAATGTTAACCCTAAATTCATCAGAATTTGAACATGATGTTCAAGCTTCAAAAAAAGAAACTAGTATGAAAGGGACATCTTGCGAAATGAGAAGAAGAGAAGGAAAGAAACAGGGAGAGAAAAGGAGGAGATAGACATGGAAACAGGGGGCGGAGAGAATCCTGGTAAAAGCAAGATGAACGATTTGGAGGAACACCGGGAAAAAAGAACGCGTGAAGTGAGACAAGGAAAAACTTGTTAAGGTAAGGTTGGAGGACGGGGAGTGTGCAATCATACAAGTGCAAGGGCAAAATAGGCAAAGCATTGTACCTAAGCTATAATAAGGTAACTCCTTGCTTTTTAATGGGTATGGATTTAATCTTGTAATCAATTAATTTCAGTATTTCATATAACCAGAACACGTAAGAAAAACAACAACAAAAAAATCCTTAAAACATTGGAAAACACCAACTGAAATGAAACTTTACCTCAAGGATGAAGCATACTAAAATCCAATCACCACAAGTTTGTCTTTGCTTTCATTCTCTCTTCTCTCTCAAGGTCTTTGTAAGATGAAATATGAGCCCTCGGAAGTTCGATATTGCGAGAGAAAGTCAAGTGGTGGAGTGAAATATGGAAAAAATAAAAAGCTAATTGAGAGGAAGAAGCGAAGAGATGGCTAACAAATGCGAGGAGAAACCGAGAGGATCGAGAATCTTTTCTTTCATCGTTGCTAACACTTATTTGACGAGGTTTTGGACATTGGTTGCTCTCCGTAGTGGTATAACACGGTATTATCTTGTTGTGACGAGGTTGGCATCAACTCACCTGAAGAACAAGGTTTTTAAGCGTTAATTTTAAAACCGTAAATCTTGCCCTTAGATGAATTGCTTTTCTGGGTTCAAATGAGACATATAATCATCTTTCGCACAATATCTTTGAATAGAAGCTATGATATCTTATGGATCCCCATCTCAACTTCCGAGAATTGGAGTAACAATGAAGTAACACTCTTCAATCTTTTCTCAAACTCCTTGCCATGGTACTCCATTCAACAACTATGGTCACTGAGCTTAACAACATTCAATTATGCACAAAAGGAGTGGAAATTCAATGGTCACCCCGCTATGGTTGTCTAGGAGCCTACGGGAACTGTTGCTAATATAAATGTTGTTGACATGGTACGGATATGGGGAGCTGAAGCTTACCCATTGTCGCGTCAAGAGAAGAGGAGTTATGGGAAAAAGAGAGATGGAATCTGAGACTCTTACTTGACAGTATTGACCCCTTGTTAACCAAGTGGGTATGATCTTAACTAACGTTTTGGGAGCTGCTCTGATTTTATTGTAGCAAACTTTTGCACTAATTATGAAAATCTCACAATAATTTCAGGTCGAAGAAGGAAGAACGATTTGCATTCATGGAGGCAACAATATTGAGTGCGTAAGAAAGTTTGGCAAAGAAATTAAGGGCATCCAAAGCTTAGGTGCACAAGTTGAGGTGCTTTATGTTGGCAAAAACCACCTAAGGGTACCTGGAAGCAACATAGATTGTGCTATAGAGAATGAGAAACAAGCCACTCTATCTCTTTTACCAGGATATCTTATTTTTGGGAGCGTCTTGAAAGCATCAGAAGATCAAAACTCAGGCTCAAACAGACCACTGATAGTTATCATTTTCTGAGGGAGGTAATAACATTGATCGATGATGATCTAGATGAAGGCTGAATGATAGTTGGGAAGGGTTCTTCAACAAATATTGTAAAGCTTGACGGTGATTGATGGGCTAACTTCCTGAGTAAAGACCAGGTATGGAAAATTTATCAGCCAGAAATTGGGTTAGTAGATGCTATCAAGCTTTCTGTGAAACCTCCTACACCAACTGAGCCATGCTCCCACTCACGAATTAGTAGATACGAGAAAGAGCTAATGGAAGAAGCCGTAATTTGTGACATGTGTAAGCGTCCTATGGAGAAGTTTATCATCTATGATGTGGTGTAGATTTCCTGGATACAAATTACCGACTTTCTAATTGTTGTAGAGCAATCATAATTAGAACTTCTTGTGATGTAGTGTAGATTTCCTTTTTGAAAACTTTGGCTTTTCAACAATAATTTTGTGTAAAGAAGCGGGAATGTGCTTTCAACACCTCATCAGTCATCCCTGCACCCCTCAACCTTACACAAACCCGACACCTGAGGCCCTAGTCAACAGTAAAGAAGGAAACAGAACCAATAATAGATCTACACAAGTGTAGTCAAAACTTTTGAGTCTATATAACCAACAACATCATTGTCATCATAGATAAATCGACCACCAATTTAATAAACACATCTGATGCAGTAATGTTGTGAATATTCAATTAATTGGAAAACAGTTAGGAAACAAACCTATAGGTAAGCATACCTCTTAAATCAAGTAAAATACCCCAAAAGGTGGTATTCCATCCACTGACTCCCTCCCTCCTCACTTTCACATCCGCCCCTCCATTCTCACCCCCTCCCCTATCCACTCCGCTCACTCCCCGTGCCTCCTCACTCTAACCCTCCGCTCGAGCTCCCTCCCCTCTCACCCCCCACTCTCCCCCTCTCACTCCCCACCCCCCACCTCTCCCTCCGCACCCCTACCTTCGCTTCCTCCCCTCTTACCCTCCCAACCCCCACTCGCCCCTCTCACCCCCCCCCTCACTCCCAACCCTCTCATCCCTTATCACCCTCCACTCCATCACCTCTCACCCCCTCCGCTCCCTCCCCTCTCATCCTTCACCCTCGCTCCCTCCCCCGACCACCTTACTCTCCCCCTCCCCCGCTCCTTCCCTCTCCCCTCCTCCCCTCACTCCCCACTCTCTCACATTATATGTACAATGTGAACTTGTATATTAACCATCACATTGTTTGGGTAAATAAAACTGTTTTATTTTTCATTGCTGGGTTCATGTGGCCCAAATTCCTCTATGGCCCACATTATGTTTTCCTATTCAAGGATATATCTAGAGATGGCAATGGGTAGGATCTGGACAGGGTCCTCTAAGATCCAGATCCAGATCCATTTTTTAGGTAAGGATCCAGATCCTACCCAGATCCATTGGGTAATAAGAATGAGGATCCAGATCCATATCCGTAAGGATCCTACGGATTCGGGTCCTAAACGGATCCAAAATGGATCCTTGTCTATTTTCTTCAAACTACCCTAATTTTCACAATAATTAAAGATTTTAAACAATAAAGTCATCTAATATCAACCAAAAATTTCATTTAATTTCTCAAAAATAACCATTGCAACCATTTACAACTATTTAATTATCAAATTGTAGATCAATCAACTATTTCTAAAGATTAACAATTATCAACCGATTTTTCAAACTCAATAATCCAGTAAATTCGCACATTAATTAGAACAATAATTCGAAATTCAAGCAAAAATCCGTTATTACATGTAATGACAAATATTATAATGTAAAATAATAATAATAATAATATTATAAAAAAGGGTAAACGGATCTGGATCTGGGTAATAATTTAGGACCCGGTCCAGATCCGTTTTTTTCAAGGAGGATCCAGATCCTACCCGGATCCATAGGGTCCAAAATTTGAGGATCCAGATCCGTAAAAAATGGATCTGGATCCAGGAATCCGGGTAGGGTCCATTACCCACTGCCATCTCTAGATATATCTCAAGCTTCTTTACATGAAGGTCGATGCTCTTACAAATTGGATTTGATCATCCTAAGATACCTTCTAAGTGCACACCTTAATCTAGAAATCTCGAGCAAAATTATGATATGAAGAGCATAAAAGGCAAAATATTCTACATTTTCTTCATGGAATCAATGCTAGAGACTTCTCTATTCTTTTTGGCATTAGTCAACCAATTTAGGCACCTCTATAAACAATTGAGTTCCATTGTGGGCATCCACAACAAGCTACATAGATCCACCAACATAATCCACAGATTATCCTCCAAGTCTCCGAGCCTCAAGGATTTCTTCCTATACATATAATATTTTGGCTTAGAGATTATCTACAATGTAAGTTACCTCCACTTCCGAGATAATTGCTGGCACCTATTAGGAGAATGTTTGACCCTCTAAGAAATTGAGCAATTAGATCCTTTTATACACACAATCTCCCTACTCTAATATTCCAGTGTCCCGCTCAATTACTCCTTTGTGAGTTGTTAGTAGATACTCAGAGTTATAATCTTATTACTTACTCAAATTATTTAAGGTTCTTATAGTTTCATATTTTTCATATAGTGGATTATTGGGTGCTCGTTGTTCGTCGATTTGTGCCTCTTCAGGACTTTTCCCAAGTTAAATTTATGTGTCCATTTATATTACTTTCTTGCCGTATATTCAACATGGATCTACATTTGCAGTATATAAATACTTACCTTTACATCAGTCCCAAATCCTCAGCAGCATTCAGCAATCTTATTGCATCCGTTGCCACAACTTCATGGAGATACATTACAATTAAATTCAGATTCAAAAGTCCAACATGGAGTTCCCAACATTTACATCTTCGAATCCTACCCATATAATATTCTTCTATCTATAGCCATCCCATTTCCCACCAAATAGAAAGATAAAACATATGCTCTTGATCCTTATCACCGTGAAGAAGAAATTATATCATCTAAGATATACTCCATTAGGAGTTAGTTGTCGCATTTGCCCGAAAACCTCATAGTTAAGGAAACGACATAATCATTTACGAAATAGAAATGGAAGAGAAGACTACAGATGGTCTTGGTGAACTAACAGAAGTAGCAACAGCTGCCACAGCTCTTGCAACATCCTCTGAAGATGGCAACAAAAGTGAAGATATCCATCCTTGGCTATCTGAGGCTTCGGTCTCAGCCATAACAGTAATTTCCTCGGTAAACTCTTCATCTGACAGAAACAGAAAATCAAAATAGATGCACTTGAGATATGGAAAAGTAAGATGAGATAACATGCATAATCAGGAGATCCACAAAATGTTTGTGAGTGCTTTTGACTGCAGGCAAGTGAACGGAAGTAAAAAATCTTGATTTATTTACATAAAATGTATCAATGGAAAACCAAAACATAACAATGGGTCCTTGGGATTTTTCAAGCGCACCAAACTATCATTATTAGTATTCCCAACAAATTCGATGATAGTGGTTGTTGTGTACCAGGAACACATGTAACCAACTTCATTATTACTGACCTCTATCAGCATACCTTCTCTAAAAACTAAAAAGATTCGCAATGCCTCTTCAATTGCATGATTTTTCCCAAGGATCAAGTCATGGTTTGCCATTCTTCCAAAAACACTAATGGCAAACTTCACGAACACAACTACGAAAGCAAGGTGTTGAAACAATGTCCAGCCACCATTCACCAGTGGCATCAACAAACTCTGAAACAAGATGTACTATCTAATTCAGTATTTCTGTAACCAAATTATCACACAACTTTAAATTCTTTAATGGGTAGCATGCTCGGGGGCCATAATTTACGAGATAACATATCACAGAAAACACCAAGCATCCAAGATAATCCTACATAAATAAAATCACAAACCAAACTAACAAAAACATAATTAATTTAGCCAAAGACATAAGAATAAAGTCCACCAAATCACAAGTCCAGGAAGTTTGAACATAAAAAGAAAGCGAATTCTTGTACAATTCGGAGACTAGTGTACTCAATTCTCAAAGAAATAGTTAAAAAGTCGAAACTTTATTGTAATTCTGCTTAATACTAAACCAAGATAATCAATTATTAGAAAATAGATCAAACTTAAACCTTCAATAAACTTGATAAACAACAAAATTGCTCAAATAACGAAGTGGGTAATACCCGAAGGCCGGAACTACGAAAAACGCAGCAATATACAGAAATTAGCAAGCTGTACCTCAAAATTACGGAACCCTAACTAAAAAAATCCAAGCTTTGATCCATCAATTGAGCTTCGAAATCGGTGTAAATTGTCAAAATTTCTAAGCTGGGGAATAACATGGAAAATTAAAGTCATGGAACACATATAGAGATGAATCTGGAGAAAGGGGGTGAACTTTAACTCTCTAACTCCTAACTCTAACTCTAACTCTAACTCTCTAACTCTAACTCTAACTCTCTAACTCTTAAACTCTCACTCTAACTCTCACTCTAACTCTAACTCTAACTCTAACTCTAACTCTCTCTCTAACTCTAACTCTAACTCTAACTCTAACTCTCTCTCTCTAACTCTCTCTCTCTCTCCTCTCTCTCTCTCTCGCCCCCTCTCCCTTCCCCCTCCCTCTCCCCCTCTCCTTCTCCCTCCTCCCCCCTCTCTCTCTCTCTCGCCCCCTCTCTCCCCCTCCCCTCTCTCCCTCTCCCCCTCTCCCTCTCCCTCCCTCCACCCTCTCTCCCTCTCAAGTCAAGCATTACCATCCAATAGTACTACCACTTATCGGGTGCTGAAAATTTATGAGAAACACACATGTCTAAGGATGAAACTCCATTACCATGGTTGCTGACATGGGACTTGCTTAACAAACTCACAAATAAACCTGGACTTTCAACCTCTTCTTGCTACACCATATGAAAGCATGAAAAATCTTATCCAAGTGTCCAACTTATGAGCAGCCATCATGACATTGGACTTGATACCTTAAGGTGATACCACGAAATACATTCAAACGCCTAAGTCACGCCGGTGAAAGTCATGCTAAATTAAATGCAACTTATGATGACTCGATTGCAAAGAACAAAGACTTATTATGGCATACTCTCAAAAGCAGCATCAATCATATTATTAGTTTAGTTTATGTGCCCACTTACCATTCACAATCCTAACTGCAGGGCTAAAATCTGCAAGTTACAATCTTCCCGAGGATGTAAGAAGAACATTCTCTGGCTTAAAATCACGATGAACAACACCCATAATTGAGCAATAAAAAACATCTGCAAATAGGGGAAAAGAGTATCAAAATGAACTAGGCATTTTTCAGTTGATGCAAACATTGGAAAAAGCTCAAAATTAATCGGAAAACTAATCAACGATCAGAAATCCTAGAGTTCAATTGAAATGTCATAGTTTTGAAGGTATAGTTTCATTTGAAACCCTAATATTTATTTATGTATCATTTTTCATCAACATAGGAAAAATAAGAGTTCCTAATAGTAAAAAAAATGAAGCAGAAATACCATTGCGGGTTCCCATTTCGTAGCAACCACATTAGTTTTGAAGCTATTTCTCCCGAGAGCTGAAAATAAACCAGAAATGTATATTAGAAAATTCAGCCTAATTTTGCAATCAAAGATCAAAATTTTAGAGATCAACTAATTTCCAAATTGAAATCCTGATATTTAAAAAAAAAAATACCCAGTAATCTTTGGTTAAAAAAAATGCATAATTACCATACTGATTATGCAGAAAAAAACATTGCATTCTTAATTTTCTGTAGTCAGTATCGATGTAGTTTTTATCCTTGTTTTTTTGTCTTGAATTTCAAATTAACATGCGATTTTCGGCAATTAAGTGAGCAACGATTCTAATGATCGGAAGTAGAAGAAGAGAGAGTAAAGGAGAAACCCGGGAAAGATCGACTTCCTCGGAAGCGCCGTCTTCGGGTACAGACGTGTATGATTTTCCTAACTACATCCATTTCTGATTTTGGGGGACCGATGAACAAAGAAGACTCGGCGGCGAAGGAAGACGTGAGCAGGTTCCAACAATTGAAAAACAAAAATTAGGATTAGAAAGAGAGAGAATGGAAGGAGAGAGAGGAAACAAGATGGGAAACAAGAGAGAGAAGAGAGAGAGTCAAGAGTCACTGAGTCACACATAAGCAGGAGAGAGAGGAGCGAAAGAACGTGGCAAAGGGAGGGCATTCTTTGGGGTTATGTGAACTATGAAGGGCAAAATCGTCAATGATCTGTTCTAAGAATAGTAGCAAGGTTTGTGGCAAAGGGAGGGCATTACCATTAGTGATGGTAATGGATTCCCCAATTTGTTACATTCCTCCGCTTCAAGTAACATAATCCATTATTTGGTGGTAATGGTTCTTTGTTCATTTCCATTCCTCGGCGTGAACCAAACACTCAATAAAAGTAACTATTTTTGTTACCATTCTACTTTCTATTTGAGTCTATTCTTTCCATTCCATATCTTGAACTGAAATGACCCCTGATTGGGTATTTGTTTCAAACTATGGAAGGAAAGAAAATGGTAATCATTAGGAAAAATTGAGACTAAGGGTCCAACTATGGACCATTGTCTTTTATAGATCCCAACTATTGATTGTTCTCCATAGGACCAAGTATTACAAACTACCAGTAGATGAATGATTTTCTTACTTGAGGAGGAAAAGAAGGTAACAAATTAAATTAAGGAAATCTGTTACCACCAAGTAAATGTAATGTATCGTAAAAGGTTGAACCAAATAAGAAGAAAGAGAATAGGTAATTGATTCTGTTTCTTGAAGCTCACGAATGTTGAATCAAACGTGCTCTAAGATCATAAGAAGGATATAGTAGACCACAATCCAAAGACAGAGTCAGAGTAACACAGGCCACAGCCTAAAATTCCAAATCCGAACGCCGGAAACAAACCGGTGAGACTTCCCATCAATCATCCACAAACAGTTGGCGTCAATAATCAAAACAAAAGTTGGCCAGGATGCCATTGCCAATGCCAGGTGCTCTAGACCCAAATCTCAGTTTCTCTCTCCTACCCAAAACTCCATTTCAGCAATCCTGGCGAATTTTACCCAGAATTCAGAGCTTAAGCAGAAATCCGCCATCCAAGTTGATGTTTGCGGTGGTGAAATGCAGCTCCAATGCGGATAATCAAGAGGCAGGCAGTGCAAGTGGTGGAGGCGACAACGGCAGCTTGAAGAATGCCTTATCTAATATTGTGGATAAAAGAGTGGAAGAATTGTTGGGTAAAGAAGAAAATAGGGATATGTTAGATAAGCTGAATAAGGCTTCTGAAAGAGTACAGCTTGCTAAGAAAGAACTCGCTGAAATTCAAAGGCAAGAAGTTGAAGCACAACTGATGAGGAAATACATTGATGAACTTGAAGCCAAGGCATCTGAGGTCTATCTCTTACAGAATATTTTTACTGCTTTTTTTTCTGCAATGATTAGTTGATTGATTTTTAGTCTATTAGTGAGTGAATTTACAGTGGTTGTCATCACTGACTTGTTTTAGTTACAGTGCGACATGGGTTACTAATACTAACTGGCATATATAGGTTATTGGTAATGCATAATTGCATTTATTGGGTTATTGATAAAAAAATAAAAAAAAAAAAAGCCTATGGTGTAGGCGTAGCAACTGTTGATCAGTTGATGCATAAACGAGATTACTCATAAATCATAATGCTGCTTATTATAATGTCTCAGGGAAAATCCTTTTAGGATACGGGATACCAACTACCTGTAACCGATACTCCAGTAATTCACACTCGAAATTACGCAGAGTTGAGGTCTTGAGATGCTCAGTTTATAATACTTGCCAATTGCCAAATTTCATGTAAAAGTGTTTGGGTTGGTCCTCATGGAGTCTGTAAACTTGGTAACACTGTATGATTATTTAAGATTGCAGAATGTCAGAAGGAAGTATTAGAAGCAAGAGCAATGGTTGAAGAAGCAGAACGATCTTTATCCATTAATATGGAAGAGAAGGGCGAGATCAGCCGGGAAGAAGAGAGGTGGGAATCGGTGAAAGCTGCTTCAGTTTCTGCTTTGGTAGGAACCCTCGCAGCTGCTCCCATTTATCTCACTAAGGTCACAAGCAGTACTGAGTTGTTGCTTCAATTAGGAGTCACCTTTGCTAGTTGTGCATTGTTCGGTGTCATTTTCCGGTATGCAGTCAGAAGAGACTTGGACGATAGTCATCTTAAGTCAGGGGCATCTGCAGCTTTTGCCGTCGTAAAAGGTACTCATACTTGGTTGTTCTTATGTGCAGTAGCAAGACTATCATCTACTGAAATTTTGACGAAATCTCAACAATTATAGCATTGGAAAAGTTAGGATATTGATCGACATGTTAGTGTGGATAATAATAAATTCAAGGCATTCTCAGAATTCCGTTCCTCGTATTTGTCTTTTGCCAGGTCTTGCTACATTGAGTGGAGGATCTCCTCTGGAACTGAACTCAGCAAGTTTCCAATCGCATGCTGTGGATGGGGCATTCTTTGTGCTCCAGGATCTGTTTATATTCACTTTTGCTGCTGTTAGTTTGGATTTCTGCTTTAAATCGAGATTTATAAGTCCATTTCCTATACAGAGAGATTAAATCTGAGGAACAAATTGAGTGAGTTGACAATGCTTTATACTTAATATCATCTGTAACAGTATATTGTTTACCGAGGCTGTTACTTGCAATAAAAGTACTAATTCTCAATTATTGCCTGCGAATGTTCACAACTTCTAACTTCATGTATGCATGATGGTAGTATATTGCCGAAATTCATGAATGATAGGAGGAATTCACATTCATAAGCATTTGTGTTGTTTCACAGCATACTCGGCTAGCAGATGGATCATGGATGCTATTGATATAACTTGCCATCAGTCTGGTTATAAGAATTTGAACACTGAACTTTCTTGATTCCAACGACAACAGCAAAAAGATGCTAAAATATTTGCACAGTTGGACCTGAAAAATCAATCTGTAGGTCCTTGTTATTAGATTTTGAAAACTAAACTTTCTAGGTCCTGCTGTAAAGAAGGCCTTGGACTCTGAGACAGAAACCTTACTGTAATAATGAAAATATGATTTACAATCGAATTCAAAAACAAAAACACAAAAATAACAGAAGGGTTCATCATGGATGAAAAAAAGCAAGGACCCAACTTGGCAACTTGTACTCCATGCTCTAGGTAACATAGTAAAACATCCTTAATGATATGACAGCAGAAAAGTATCACAGGAGCAAACTATGAGCCAAAATCATGTAAAATGCCCATTTTACTACTGACTTGTGTAAGATATTTTATAAAACACACAAGAAAGCAAATGCCAGTGATCTGATTTTGGTAACCTAATCTCTTTGATTGTATCAGGTCTGACGAAGTCTTGATGTACATGGCCTTTAGCCCTAGCCATATTTTACTTCACCTGCTCATATTTGAGGAAGAAGTCACTGTAGTATCCCTAACTATCCATTCTTCCTTAGTGATGCGTTCCGTCATCTGAACCACTGTCTTCATCCAAATGTTCCAGATCTTGGGAAGGTTTTCTAGGAATTCTCCATTTTTTGATCTCATCCCTTGACTGCTTCCCCAAAGGCAACTTTTTGTTTCCTTGTGTTGTCCCCTAGCATAAATGTCAGAAGTCAGAACACCCATCAAGCAATTAAAAAACTTTGGGATTCGAGAATGAGAAGGCTGGCAGCTACCTCCTTGTGCAGTTCTTGTAGATGTTCAGCATCACTATGTTTCTTAACCAAACCAACACGCTTTGCAGCGTCATTGAAGAATTTGAACCCGGCAAGATCACCACTTCTAATACTTGCTTCTAGCTGCCAAAGGAAATATCTCAAGTAAATAACAGACTAATGAAGAAGCCAAGAAAACATTCTTACTCAAGGTATCAGGAAAATGTCTTTGCACCTGTATATGAATAACACCTAGAACAATGCTTGCAATTGGCAGCAAACTCTCTTCTGGAGATAGCGACAAGTTAGTCCTGTCAAATTGCCAAGACAAAATTTCTGTGCATCAAGAGCCATGGACTTTAAATTACTATGAAAATATCAAATACAAAAAAAGTTTGCATTTTATAAAAAGAATTTTTCAAAAACAGAAATATTGGCCTAGGGTAAAGAGAAACGTATAGAGAATCATCAGTCACCAGTACAGACTCGACCTGTTCAATGGGCCGGGTCGGGCCATGTTGTATAAGGGTCGGGTCGGGTTTGGAGTCATTGTTGACGGGTCGGGTCGGTCAAGGGCTAGACTGATCCGGCCCGACCCTGACCTTATTTTTAAAGAACAGAAAAGAAATGCCAAATAGTAAGTTAATCAGAAGGTGAGAGGACTTGATGTGTGAGCAAGTAGCAACTGAGCATCGAGAACATAATAGCAATGGCAATATGGTACTATTGACAGTAATATATTATGGGGAAACTAAATTTGGAAAAAAAAAAATCGCCGGAAATATTCTTGAAACTTCGCCAACTGATTTGGTTAAATAGATTCAGGTTTTGTAGGTAGCCCACAATAATACTCCTACAATCCTACTTTTTTTTCTCTCTCCTCTCGATTTCATATTTTGAGAAAACCCTTCATATTCATCTTCTTCTGCTTTTAATTTTACCCATTTTCTCTCTCCTCCCCGTTTATTTAGTGAGAACGAAAATTTCGCAAACAATACGAAATTAAGTAATTAAAAGAGAGAAATAACTGAAGGAGAAAAATTTTGCAAGCAATATGAACATAATAGCAATGGCAGTATGCTATGGAAGACCTAAAACAGAATAACCCAGTGCAAAGAGAGAGAAGAAGAAGTGGTTCTCAGAACAAAACACAAGTGACCCTTTTTTAACCCGACCCGCCCCGCTAATCTATATTTAGGGTCAGACCGTGTACGACCCGACCCTATTTTAATTGGGTCGGGTCATGACCCTATAATATAGGGTCGTGTCAAAGGCTTTTTTTGGGGACCCGACCCATTGAACAGGTCTAGTACAGACTACCCTCAATGCTTTTTATGTAGCTAGTTTTAGGTCTGGACCAATGAACTGAATTAGAATCAGTTGCCTATTTGATAGACAGTTATCTATGCTTATAGATGATCATATTAAAGAAATCAGTCTGATTTAGCATAAGACAAACTTCCTTAGATATTTAGATGTGTTAGTGTATACAAAATAAAATTCACAATAAGTACCACATGTTTTTCTCCATAAATCCCACAGCAGTTCCACATCCTTCACTACTTCTACGACTAGCTATTAATCACTCAGCTAACTCCAATTAACGGTTTTATTGTTCATGAATCATGTTAGAGGGCATTGGAAGATCAGGTATGAATTTATCATACTCCATAATTCATAAAAACATGATCAAACAATTATTTCTTACGAGTTTAATCATCAGCAAAAACACAACGAAAGAAAAGCTCATCGAAGTTCATTAACATAAAACAAAAATAGCTCAAACCCTAGACAAATCCTAACATCTTATAAGAAACCAACATTAAAGAGCAGAAAACAGGTACAAACCTGAAGTAAGGGGCCAAATATACAATAGCATACACAGCATAACGTTGTTTTCCCGTATCCATCAATGCGAAGATCCAGCTCTATCAACATCACATAATCCATTACAAAACTCAAAATAGGTCAAATTGAAAAACAATGTAAGATTATTAATAGAATTGCACAGTAAGAGCTTACCAACCAATTGAAGTATGGAATTAAACTAATAATAGTCATAATAGCAAATCTAGCATCGGTGGAGCTAATTTCGGCGTCTTCATCTTCCAACGAAGAAACGCCGGCGTCAGAAAATAGCAAGGAATTCAACATACACGCGCCAATAGCAATCGCAAAAGGCGCGTCTTGCTGTAATTCTGCCCTGCATATTCCTCTTTTCCTCAGCTGCAACAGCTTCTTCTTCTGCTTCTGCAAGAAATTTACAGAAATTGAGATAAAATTGGTAGGTTTTTTTTCTTTGTTTTGAGTATTCTTGAAGAGAGAAAAAAAGCATTAATGGAGATTGAAACTATATATATACCTGATTGAGTAAATTTCGGGAATAGTTATGAGTATGAGTGAGTTTAGGAAGAGAGGAAGGATGAAGGAAAGGAGAGGAGAGAGAAAGTGAAGGAGGAGAGAGAGTGAGATTGAGAGGGATCATTTGCTTCTAACTTTGGAGCTTCCTTAGGTTGGTCAAAGTTTTTGTTTTCATAGTAGTATTTCATACCGACCGTCGCCGGAGAATATGAGTCTTAGAATTTTTTTCTTTTCCTTTTCCCAAAAAACAAAAACAAGAAGATACACTTGAAAAATATTTCTTTACATGTATTATTCATAAAATTTTAATTCATTAATTAAAGAGTCATACAATATTTACAATAGAAGGGCCTCTAAAAAAAATTACAATAGAAGATAAATTTAGCAAATATATACGTTTTTTTATCAAATAAAATTATGAATTAGCAAAATCACAATCGTTATGTCATACATGTTGGTTCGCTTTATCTCAACTTATCTAAACTGAATTTGGATTATTATACCTAATTGGACCAAATCAACCCTAAATGTAACTTATATTTGTACTTGATTGAAACTAATCAGACCTATAACTTTCTTTTAGGTGAAGAGAGACCCAAATATGTTGTAGTTGGAAATAAAACCATAATTGATACAGTTGATTGCAGAAGTAAAATAGATCAGTTATTCTTATAAGAGATCGTCTACTTTTAATTTAAAGTTAGGCACAGCCCAAGCCCAATATTAAAAAGAGAACAGACGAGCATTTGGAATATAGTGACTAGTTTAATCTATTTAGGAACAAGTTTAATCTATTTAGTGACCAGTGTAATTCATTAAGTAATCACATTCTTTAATCTATTTAGTGACTATTTTAATCCATTTAGTGACTAATTTAATCCATTCCGTAAGACTACATGATTATTTTTTATAATAATTGTCTGCTATAGTTCGAGATTGAAAAGGAAAAGGAGAAAAGATGGGACGACTGAGTTAGTGCGAAATGTCTAGGAATAGTGTTAGATTAGAGTTGGATAGAATAGGCTTGTTAGGAGAATGTAAGCTTGAATTTATCTAATTTTATGTTGAAATTAGACCGCCTATTCTAATCATGTGTGAAAATAGATATCTGGAACAACGATGCACAAGTGAATGGAAATAAACATGAGCCAATGAATTATTATTATCAATTTTAAAGAGTCAAATAAGTTATATACTAAAATGCTTATCTTTTGGTTGGATATGCAATTGACATTATTAATGAATTACTTACAATTGGTGATCTAAATACACCCCACAACTTTTTCCCATTATTGTTTTTTAAAATATGAGTTTGCTATAAAAAAATATGAAGAGGAAAAAGAAATTGAAAAAAGGAAAGTAGGTTTGTGTTTCTTATATTTCTAGTTAAAGGACTCAATTTCGATTTTTATATAGTTAAGAACTTGATGTGATTTTTAATAACACCATTATATTAACATCTAATTTGAGGTTTAACAATAAGTTTTGATACTTATGCTCTTAAGAATTAGAAAAACAAAACTTTAAGTCCATATTGTGTACTCTAAGTTATATGTTTCAACTTGGCCTCACAAAAAGAAAAAAACTTATATGGACTTGGTCAACACTAAATTAGTGTGGACCAACATTGGTATAGCTCTCCAACATTACTCTCCAACATATTTTTTACTTTCTCTCTCCTCAAGATACTTCCAAGAGCACCCCTTAAAAAATTGCTAACAATGGTATTTACTCTCCAATGAGCTCTCCAAAAATCAAAAAGCAAAAAAAGAATGAAAATACCTAATTATCAATGACATGTGTCATTGTATTATTCCAAGAGCATGCTCTCCCAATGCTCTTGGGGAAGAGCAATCCTGCAAGTGCTCTCTATGGAGAGCGAACGGAGAACACCTCGAGAGCACCAATGTTGGGGTAGAGTTGGCTCTCCATTTTCTCTCTCCTTGGAGAGCACCAATGTTGGTCCTCAATGCTAATTCATGTTATTTATGAAAAAAAAGGATCACTATATAAAAAAAAATATATATATATATATATAAAAGATGAATAGATATAAATTATGAAGTTTGACTATGAAAAAAAAGGTTACTATGTCACAAAGTGAAAATTTCATCATGATAAACTAATGTCAGAAAGAGTTACTATATTAAAAAAAAACAGTCACTATGATAGATAATAACTATATAGTGTATCTTAAAATTTGAAAAGGTTACCATATGGGAAAAAATAGTCACTATATTAAATAAGTGGTTTTGGTCCACAACAATATTATTGTGGACCACGTCCACTCAAGATTAACTCTCACAAAAATTAGTGAACAGTCTCACTATAGGACAGACAATACCACATTATCTTTTTCTCAACAAACATAAAAAATTTGATTCCGAAATTTTGCCAAAATATAAGTACTACTGACTGGCAAATAAGGAAGAACTGAAGGCTGAGATATTGGAATATGTTTTTTTATCCAACCAAATAAGAAGGGGAAAAAAATCTGATTACACCCTTAAACAAAAGATTTCTCCTTCATGATTCTCAAAAGCCAAAACAACTGCAGTTGTTACAAAAGCCAAGTGGCATATAATCCACAATGGTAACTCTTTCTAATTGATTTTCCAAGACCCAAAACTTCCTAGCAACGATGATGACAAGAACCTTAGTATAATTCCCATCAAACGCCAGAAACCACGAGCGTCACATTCAGAACCATGCATGGCTTGTTTAGGATAAAATAAAGATACACATCAAGCTTATTCTAAGACCTATAAACATCCAATATAATGTTTACTCAAACCATTGAAGAAATAATTAATAAAAATTTAATGAAAATACAAACCAATACCACCCCCACAAAAGTCTCTGAAATAGCCTATACAAACTCCTGGCAAACTGAAACTTTACAGAATCAGTTTCCTGTAGATCCCCTTCTTAGACCAATAGATCAAGAAAATAATTTTCGTCATCATCAATCCTTTCCCAAGAAGACAAGGAATCTGTGAAAAAACATCTCTGATGCGTACTTGTAATTCTAACGATGGGAACCAAATCCAGAAAGGAGGACCAGCAAGCTATTTCCTCTTTATATTCACCGAAACGAAGTATCAGCTTGAGTTACTCTCATAGCATTGCCAAAGTACAGGTTTGTGAGCTCAACATCTATTACCTGAATATACACTATACTCGCACTGTACAAGAAACTAAAGTTGCCTCCCTTAAGTAACCACTTCGATCCTGTCTTCATCTTCTTCCCCAGTGGAGACTGCATTCAGCTGTTGTTGCAACTGAAATGCAAACAAGCATACACCGATATTGGTACATAAGATTAGGAAAATTACATTGACCCCTCAATCATATTTTTGTCAAAGTCGTCATCCAGCACACTATTATTAAAACTTTCATTAGAGCAAAAAGGTGAGGGAGAAATGTGGAGCAAAAAATGGGACTTATTGACTACCACAAATTTCCCAATCACAATTTAGGATTTCCAGGTTCTCCAAAATCTTCAATTGACACTGAGTCCAACTAACACTAGTTTCCAATATCATCAGTGTGAAAAAGCAGCACAATACAGTATGTCAGCAACAAGTTCCAGCTTAGAACAGCATACCTGACCCTGAAACTACTTGTTTGAAAGCATCAATATGCAAATATAATAGACTTTATCTACAGGGGGGGGGTGAGAACTGAGAAGTACAAGCTACTAGACAAGCAGTAAGTTTCGCACCGCATGCTGAGAAATGTCTCCTTAAGTTTGTCACTCCATGATCTCTACAAACAATTATATTTTCAATACAGTGTCCCACCTTTTCTGCAATCTTCCTCAAAATGACCCAATGTACTATACGGCACTCACAAAACCAAATTGATGGAAGTTCTTTTCACATGAAGAACTTGTAGTGTGAAAGGTAGTAGGAGCCTAAGGGGGATGGTAGACTGGTAGTAAAGATAAAGTAAGCAAAGACTTAGAAACAATGGCAAACTTTTGAAGACGAAAATATTTCTAGTAATGAATGCTTCCTCTAATTTTTTTTAGTTGCACCACTTAACATTTGGCCACTAATCACTATTCATCAACCAACATTGACTATATTTTCATAACATCATTTTAAAAAAAACATAACCAAGCGGAATCTTATGAATGGCAACCTTTTAGCAGACAAAAACATTTCTAGTCAAGGATACTTCCTCTATTTTTTCAGTTGCACCACTTTGACATTTGGCCACCATTAACCAACTTTGAATATATTTTCTTACCATTATATAAGAAAAAAACATCGTCGAGCAGAATATTGTTAAATTCGTGCCTCGTTTCAAAATATCAATTTTTTATATAATTTTTACTTATACACAATTAGAGATGTTAATGGTCTCGGAAGCGTGTTGAAAATGGAAAAAAGCAAATGGTGCAACTAAAAAAACAGAGGAAGTATAATATAATTTTTTTCAGCATATCATAGTTGACAACAGAGTTGAAGCATCACATCAGAGTCACATTCTATTTGAAGTCTCAAACCTAGAAAAACAACATAGTAATTGTGAATCAAATGGCTTCAGTCCTCATCTATACTATCTATTTCTTGTAGAGCATTAGAAATTCAATACTACTAGTTATATATTCCCCCTATATTTGACAAACTAATTCAAACCGTAGATTATTTGTAAGAGAACTTACCAGACCATATTTTTGTTTCTCAGCATTTAATTCTTCAGACAAATTAGCCATCCTGCAAACGTTCCAATCAGGGGAAAACACAAGACATTTCGTTAAGAAAGATGAGCAAAGAGAAGGGAAAACACATTCTCTATTTGTATCAACAAACAATGAACTTGGACAGAAGTCACCCAACCTTGCTTGAAGGTCTGATATCTTATTTAGAAGCAAGCGTTCCCTCTCTGAAGCACCTGTCTCAATCTGTATAGAAGCTGATATTAGAAAGTAGCAAAAACAAGTCAAAACAAAGATGATATTGTAATTAGACTTGTCAAAAAATTACCAGAACTAATACCCGATTTTATTTAAATCCGGACCCGGGAAATTTTACCCAACTTCTTTTTTTATCTTGTGCGACCAAAAAGTAAAAACGATCGCATTTAAGATGATGAACTGAAATCATGAGAACCTTCCTACACAAAATACCTTCCATTGGATTAAGCATGTATTTTACTTCCTCTGCTTTGTTCTATTGCATGCAACACAATGAATGGCCGCACACATTAAAGGGGCCATGTGAAGAGAGAAATAGAAATAGATAAAACAGGGACCCATGAGATAGGAGAGAGATAGAAAAACATAACCAAATTTAGTAAAGTTCCAATTAATATGAAACTTCCATAAAGGGAAACGTTGGAATAGAAAAAATTGGAGGAAGTATAACACTTTGGCGATTATCAGTATGGTTGCATGTGTTTTGAATGTCAATGTTAATTATGACTTGCTTTGGGACATGTATTTTGTATATTCATTAAGACGGTTATAATATTGATCACAAAAATAGAAATAGGGAGGGGATCTTAATCTCTCAACACGTCAGGTCAACTCGAACGCTTTGGGTCTTGAACAAGCACACTTCAACCCAATACCAAAAGCGACTGACTAGGGTGGCAATGAGACGAGATAGCTTGCAAGCTACTCGAGAGTGTCTTGGTCAAAACTCGACGGAGTGAGCTCGAATCGAACTCGAGCTCGACTCGACATGTTGGCAAGTTGAGTTGTGTTATTCAGTACTCGACTTGAAACTCGAAAACGCAATCATCAATTACTACCAAAAGTAAAATGCTTAAATCTAACATAATTTCTATCCTAGGGGCGCTTGATCAGATGAGACAACTTGCGAGTTACTCGAGATCGACTCAAGGGAACTCAACTCGGTCAAAGCTCGGTCAATACTCGACTTGAGTGAGCTTGACTCAACTCGAGAAGTTTGCAAGTCAAGTCGAGCTAACCTAAACTCGATCTCAACTCACATCACTGCCACCCCTATTAACGACCCAAAAAATGACCCATGCCTAACCAGATCAACCCCATTTGATAGGTCTAATAGTAATACTGCACACAAAAATTTAGTTTGAACATGACTGTACAGTTGCATAAAATACATCCCTTTTGAGGTCGGAAGCAGGGGGATTGCCAACATTTCTATCTACTTATTCATCAACCTTCTTAATTTAGCCCGAAGCATAAAGGTGAAAACCAATGTTACTTAATTCACTAACTCCCCACAAAATGCGATCAGCAAATTGATACATACAATTGATCCACTTTTGGGCTACTTAACAAAACTAATTAGTGAATTGCTTACACGTACCCGTTCTCATACCGTGAATCAAGTAACAGTAGCAAAGTGTTGAAACGACTGTGCATAAGATGCATAAGTGAAAAGGCAACAGTATGCTCTAAGAGAAAAATGCTACTTCTCAATATATTACATCAAATACAGCACGAACACACATAGATGGCAAAGGAATATTAATCACAGCAGTAGTAAAAAAAAACATGCAAGCAATATAGAAGTATTGAGTTACATAAGTTAGAAACTTAAACTTGGCCTAGGATCTATATTGTTGACAAGAAGTGGATAGACATAGGATGGTCCTCATAACTTACATTTCCATTTTCTGGACTGCTAGATAGTGGATGTGCTGGAACCCTTCCATTTTGACAGGCTACAGGAAATTCAGAAAAAATTAACAGGACCTTGTTAAGCAGCCAATACGTAATTATTATACAAAAGCATATGGCATATTATCCACTCACCATCCACTTCAGATAATTGCAAGCTACTTAACAAGCTCGTTATCAAATCCTGATCATCAACGAGAAACAGTGAGTTTCAATCGCTTTTTCAACTTTCAAATCATACACAACATGTATATAATATCTATACAAACAACTAAAGTGATAACTTGTGAAGTATTTTCTTTCCGAAACTACATAGTAGATACTACTTGAGAAAAAGCTTAACTTTTTGCCAGAGTCAACTAATCTTCCGAAAGTTTTGCATTATTTATAAAGATTTTAAACAAAAAAAAGGGCACATTCTCAGACTTTTACTATCGTGAAAGAAATGACTGCAAATGATACTTCACAGTATTCTTCGATAGGTTTTAAACTCTAAAACTACATGCTACTTAGAAGAGGCCATCTTTTGAGTGAAAATCTCCCGTTCGGTATTACTGTGGTTTTCTGTTTTTTGGTTTTTTGATTTTCAAAGTCATATGATATATGTCCTATAATGAATAAAAAATTAGTCAAATTTATTGGGAACATGATGATTTTGAAAACTGACAACTAAAAAGTAAAACCACTTTTTCTAGTTTCCTGTTTTTGGTTTTTAGTTTTCAAAAAAACTGAAAACTGAAAACAAAAAACGATAACGAACGGGCCCTTAGCAAATCTTCCTAGAGTTATGAATAAGTTACAAAGACCCTGATTTACACACTAATAAAGTAATAATCGCAGGAAATCATTGGCAAGATTCCATGAAGTTTCTTTCACCAAAACCGCATGTTCTACTTAGAAAAATCTTTTTCGCAAAATTTTGTTGTAGACTAGCTTTGATTATTCTTCAATTCTATCTATTTCTTTTGAAAGGGAGTGATAATCATTATATCCATCGAGGGACCACAACAGCTCTCGCCTTTCCTAACAGTCTTTTTATTTTGATTTATAAAATCTAAATATCTAAAGCTTAGATACGAAGTGTGTTTTAACTTGCTGACTGCTACACTTATGAAATGCATACAACAATTATGAAATGCATACAACACTGTCTTTATTTGGATTTTTTGAGCATCTAGCTTGATTTTATAAGGTAAAACATGATTTACTTTCTACTATATATTTTTTAATACATTTGTCAAACTCTGGATGAAACTATTATTTAGTATACAATAATTACTTAAAAAATTATAAATTAATAGACTTTCTGTTATATTATGGTAAAGTTAGTATTGAGTTCCCTAACAGTGCAATTTCAATTAATAAAAAACAATGCATTGCATGGGTAGTAAACTAGTTTTAGATACAAAGGAAGATGAAATAGTATGATCACAAATCACTTCTATCAGAAAGAGTATTCAGATAAAAAATTTCAATACATATATTAGCTAATTATATAAAATAAGTATGTGAAATTAAACTTGTATACAAGGTTCAAATCTATTGGTAACCATTGAATTGTATTCAAAATTTAATACAACTAAAAGAAAGGAACAAGACATTGTAATTCATCCTTTACCTGCTGAATTGCAGTCTGTTGAAACAAATTTTGTAGGTGAGGCAAGAGAAGTGATGCAGAAACATTAGCACTGCTTATGTCTCTGGTTGGTGGACTGGTTATCTGACAACATTTAAGTAACATATTATTGCAGGTGAAACAACGCTATTAAATTGGAGAAGAACACACAAAAAAAAACAGACAGGAGTCACCTTGTTTAGACAAATCTAGATCTAGGTTTCAGCTACCAAATTGCAAATTGCTATGGGGGTAAACATCAAGGAAGCTACAGTAACGGTTAACTTGACAGGATCACCTTAATAAGCTTAAGTGTTTAGACTCTTTACTATGGCAAGGGTCCATTGTTGTACAAGATATTCCAATGTCATCAACAGTTAAAAAAATGCAACATTTACAGAATTCTATATCTTTTCCTTTGTGTCAAACAGATTTGTGTATAAGATTGGAAAAGAAGGCATGTAGTAGTTGCTAATAGAGGAATCGTGCAAGAAATTCACGCTTGACATGCATATGCTGAGATTCCTAAAGAAAATGCAACAGAAGAAACTCAGAGAAGGAGGCTTGGGGAAATCACAAAAGATCAAAATAAAAAGATATTATGCATACTGTTTGCTTTGACTCAGAAATCCAATCGCCAACACTAGCTGACTTCCGTAAAGGAGAGCCCTGGAAAACACAGGACAAATGATTAGGCAGGCACCACAGGAGTGGCATAAGCTTGGTCAATTTCCATACAATGGATGTAACTTACCTGTGAAGATCTTCGAGATGTAGATGCTGGCATATCCTATAAAAATGCTGTGTGTCAGTAGCAAGCATAATAAATGACAAATTTCATAATTGTAGACACAAATTTCATGATTGTAGACCCTTACCTTTACAACATCTAAACTCTCCGATGTTACGGAGAAACGACCCTTTATTTGAACCAAACTAGCCTTCGATTTATCTTCTAAAGAATCTCTGTATCCTAAAGCCACAATATTTTCAAATAACTTATTGTGCAATTTACAGGTACAGTATAGCTCAAAATTACCACCATACACTTTTTCTAAGAAAAATATGCAAGCTTAAGAGATATACATCACCTCCTGAAGGTTTAATCGGTGCTGACAAACTATTTGCTGAAGCTCTTGTAGGTAACATCAGCGGACCGCTAAAGCTTGGAACCCTACGTGAGCCTCGGTTACTTTTCTCTGCTGCAGATTGATTTTCATTCTCAGGCCTGTTAATCCAAACAAATACGCCAGAGATTTAACCCTCAAAACTTCAAGTAAAACATACTTGGGAAATAGAGGAAAGATATTGGCAAGGTAAAATGTCCAAAAGTGTTGCTTGGGCATCAAGTTAATAAAATTTACATCCTCTAGTGGGTTTTAAAAATATGATATGTACAAGAAAGAAGAAGCCCACAAATAAAATTCAAATTTCAGAAGGAAATTAATTTGTAACGTGACCATATCAAAATCTACGCAATTGGAAACAAGGTACAAGGCCCTAGCGGTCATTCTTGCCATGAAATCTTAAATTAAATGCCTAATCAGAGTATGCATTACACAAGGCTTACGACAAACATGATTACATGTATTATAAATCATGAAAACATGATAAGTGTTTGTGCTTCAAGTTGAAGCAGAAGTCCTAATTGGCTATCATCATCAAAAAAAATTTCCATTCCCCCTTCCCTTTAATTTCGAAAAGCATTCATCAATCAGAAAGAGTAAAATATATGGCCAATGAATTAGAATCAACCTTTCAAAGCTACGGCCTCTTTCGGTGGATGTCTGTCCAAGCACGATTCCAGGCATCAGTGGCCCACTCTGACTTTGGCGACCTTTCACTGCTTGAGAGTTGTCCTTCACATGCGCTGCGTACATCTCACCATCAGATGCTACTGACTCGAGATCCACCCCATCTTTCGCTTGAACATTTTTGCCAGGACTGCAAGAATCTAATACCTCACTTCCAGTTCTGATTTTACAGCTGGCGTCATCAACATTACCTTCTTCTCTGCAACAGCAAGGAGTCAACCATATGAATATTCTCCAGCTTAAAAGTAACTTTATTTGCACCGTGATCAGACTATCATTCCATCTACATATTTACATCACCACAGGGCCTGTAGTGAGGTTCCTCCCTCACCATGGTCAGACTACATAAGGAAATTCTTTCGTCTACAGTTAAGACGCCCGCTACGACGAAGTGTAAGTAGTAATTACAAGTATGTGTCTAGACATGGAACATGGGGCCTCTCTGATGAATTTGGAGTCTTCGACACAACGGTGGGGACATGGTATTTGCATAATAATTTCTATATTTCTATACATACTTCCTCCATTCTTAATCAATTGCAACATATAACTTGCGCACACTTTTTAAGGAAATGGAGACAAGGGATGAAATTTGTCTTATATGCCCCTGTCATTAATCATTATGCTAAGCAAGAGAGAGAAATGTCTTTTTGGGTATCGTTTGTTACCAAATAGGGAAATGCTGCAACTAATATGAAATTTCCAGAAAAAAGGTATATGTTGCACTTGGAAAAGAGCAGAGGAAGTAGTTCTTATCGGAAACTTACAACTTCTAGGCAAGCATGTTCATAATGTATTTGAATATTAATGACATCAATACCTCACATAAGTAGCTGACAGAAAAGTTGCAATAGTATTAAAGAACAGATATGGTTATTTATTAACTACCAGCAGATAGAAATAAGTAATGTCTATTCAGCCACTTTCTTGATTTTAATAGGACTGCTAACCATTGCCTTCCCCTCTCCCCATTCCCTTCTTTCTTTCACTCATTCCCTTTCCTGGTCATCTTCTCATTCCTGAAACTGAAACCTCAGCCAATCTAAGCACTAGTAATGATCACTAGCACCAATCTGATAGTCTCCACCTCATTAATTAATAATTAGCAGATCTTCTTGTAAGTTGTGGTTCTAAACTAACCAGTCATCTTCATCTCTGATCATCATCTGCCTCAGTCCTCAAGACCATGCAGCCAGCGAAGTCATTGTAGCTTCCCCTTACTTCTACTATCAAAGCTACTGAAGATCCAAATGTCTACTCTATTCCCCTTTCTATCTGTCTCTGTGATTTGTAGATCCCACAGATTGTAACCTAATGCAATATGGAGGCTCAGACAGGAGTGCTTATCTGTACCTGACTTGTATCAAATTGGCACACGGCAAATTTTCACTATCTCGAGATTACATAGATTCTATTTAAGCATCAAAATATGACATTGCAGTTTAGGATGCCCCCTATATATGAAACCCGTAGCCAATTTTCCTTCCTTGGTATGTACTTTCCCCATGTCTCAAGTTTCCCAGCTAGTTTTCTCCCATTAGTGATCTTCACAAAAAAATTCTAGGCTTCTGATTCATAGAACCGTGTAACACAGCCTTAGACTTTCAATTATTCAACAGTGAGGAATTAATTATTGAAAATGGCACAGAAGTACTTCTCACAAATTCACTAAAGCCCCACCCCCCCCCCCCAAAAAAAAAAAAAAAAAGAATAATGCCACAATAGTTTTCTATACACCTATAACCATTGACATTTAAATACTCGCTCTGCATGAACATATTTTAGATATCAATTTCACATAGAGAAAAGCAAATTAATCTTGTTTGAGGGCTCGCATTCGAGTCCTGAAGTCCTGAATTATTTACTTGCAGGCTATTCAATCCTTAGTACATACTACCTGCGAACGAAATTGTTTGGGGGAAGACATCTTCCTGAAAAAGATCCAGAGTCTGATGCATCCTGACAAGTAAGACAAACACATAACAAAGATAAGGATCACAATCCAATATTAAGAATTTAAACATCTCATATTATTCAGACCTTATTGCTAGCAGCAGATTTCACACTTTCATCGGCTTCCTTAATTTCTGCCAAATCATCCTCTTCTTGCACCTACGAGACAAACATTACAGTTCAAATTAATGGCAAAAGGCTCCAACTTGAAAGCCAAACAGTTTCAAAAGATCGGTGACGCGAGAAAGTATAAGATCAGTAATGAGGGGAAGAATAAAGTGGGGCGATACGTGCAGATAAACACATATCTTATACCTGTCAGACAAATTTGACAACTTAGTCTCTATTCCTTGTCTTATAATAGTCGGTTATTGTGGTCACTGGTGAATCAACCAATATTAACCATGGTGCATTACAGATACTGGGTAATATATTACTCACCAGTGCAGCCTGTGCTTTCAAGTCCTCAACGTCAAAGTTCCAGGCACTAACACCTCTCTTGTACTCACTCTGATGCAAACGAGTATAAAACAGTTAAACCATGCTCTGGACAACATGACATATTATTTGACATTAATAAGGAGAGTTAGAAAGAGAAATCTTTAACTTCTGTTTACCTATATGCAATACTTTTACTTACAGTAATTTATAACTTCCTAGATTCTAGAATGATAGATGAAGGTGCTTCAAGCCTGTAAGACTAAAATTCCAAGACAGATGCATACCAGTGATATAGCCTCTTGCTCTGCTGAAGGCATTCTCTTAAGAGCAAGTTGCGCAGCATCTTTAAGCTGCAAAATTTAACAAACCATAATGAACTCCCATAACATGTAAGAAAAGACTTAAAACAGGTCAGAGAATTAACAGGCTGACCTGCAGGGCTTTCACCCGATCCCATAGTGGGGGTAAGTCTGCCAGCAGTTTCTTCACTGAAAGCTCAGGAGGCTTGGCATGTTTGAAGAAAGAATGTTTAAGTAGCTTTTCTGCAGTAGGTCGCTTTGCTTGATCTTTCACCAGACACATTGCAACCATTTCTTTAAAAGACTGATGAAATGCAAGAAAACCTCCAATTAATGTTTATGTTCAAAACGATATAAAGACTAGTAATACTGACTAACTGAGCTATAATAAGGCCCCAGCAACAATATGTTGATTGATAAAGTTAAATAGAATTATGTCTATGATAAGTACAAATCACAGCCTACTATTCTCGATAACTTCTACTTCAACCAGGCATGTGAGGTGAGAGCTAATAAGTGTATTACAGTAGTCAATAGGCCAAAATTTATCTTTCAAGAAAAAGAAAATCTAAAAAAAAGACCATTACAATTTACAAGGAAAGAGCCAAGAAGAAAAATATATATACACATTATAGGTGGACAAAAAATACCCCAAATCATGTTTGTCTGATATAATAAAACGATAGTAACACTAATGAAAAACGACATAAAGTTAAAAGTACAAATATGAAAAAATAATTAACCTTTGAGAATTTTTTGTCACGATCATAGTCAAGTCCCGGTGGAGCATTTTGTATAGTCATAAGAAGAACCTATAAACGAAATTAAACAAGGAAAAGAAGTTAGAAATCAGCATCACTATTAGTTTGTATACTGTTATCAAGAAAACAAAAAAGGTAACACCTTCATGGGAGGATACTTTGAGAAGGGTGCATGACCATGAGCTAACTCTAGTGCGGTGATTCCAAATGACCAAATGTCAGCCCTGAACAAAGCAAAATACACTCAGCAACATGTTGGATACATAATCTTTTAATGTTCTCATGATCCCATCTCACGTATAAGTACATGACAATTAACTCAGTTAAAACACTGCATAATTTCGAGTAGAAACCAGTTTTACTAAGTTCCTAAATCCTTCACGAACTGCAATCCGAAAGGCGAATTGGTACATGTCAGTGGTATAATTATGGGCTAGTTTAACAATACTAGGCAGCGAATTGCATTTCTGTACCCATTCTCGTAAAACAGATGAGGCAACACAGGTAGAAACTAACAAGCAACCACTTAACTAGCATTTTTCCTAGAAATAAATGAGTGACCTCTTTTCAATCCTTAACCCGGTCTCTGAAGTAGACTTGAGAGCTCAAAGGAAAATGGCAGTTCAATAAGGGGACAAAATGTTTCAATTTATAAATTGTGTCTTGTTTCTAGAATTTCTAGTAAATGGAGTATCAAATTGAGTCCTCTTGGTTGAAGCAGTCCCCTAAGAAGATTTCTGGTATAACTACCATGTTTCACTTTTGGTTTTTGAGCTTGCAAAAGTATATATACTTGTCGACTTGTCGTATTAATTATGAAAACTGGCAGAGAAGAAAACTAGATTCAAAAATTATCACAACTGGCAAAGACAATTCGAATATATAATCTAAAAATGGACCTACTTGAAGTTATATCCACTTCCGGGTTGCAACACCTCAGGGGCCATCCTGAAAACAGAGTATAAACCAAATGTAGAAAAAAATCAGTAACAGAAAGAAAATTTCAAACTAAAAGCAATAAATATAGATAGCAAGTTGTGCAAACTGATCCCACCAGCATGGAGTTCCAACAAATGTATTTCTTGACCGCTGCCTATCACCACTGTCAAACATGCAAGCAGAAACACCAAAATCAGCAAGCTTCACGAGCCCATTAGTATCAAGTAGGATGTTCCCAGCCTGCAAATAGTTATATCATAGCAATTACCATCAGCATGTTTGTAGATTCAACAAGTATCATACACTGATTTATACAGCATTAGTAAACAACCTTCACATCACGGTGGATATGTCCATGTTGATGTAGATACTCCAACGCCTTCAGAGTTTCTTTTAAGATGGAACAAATTACAGGTTCCTCAAACCCATCAGGGTAAGCTATCTTCATCAAGTGTAAGCAAGAACCCTCAGCCATAAATGGCATTACAACCCAGAGGTTTCTCTCCACGACAAATGAGCAATATGCTCTGACTACATTTGGATGATCAATCAAGCTCATCATTTGTGCCTCTCTCCTAATGTCGTCCTGCAAAAAAACAACATATCTGATAATCAAAGCGATAATATCACATGAAATCTAGTAGCTTTCTGAAGCCTAAACAATTTTAAAAAATGTGTTATCAGCAATACCATTGTTCCAAGGGTATTTATAACTTTTCGAGTCACCAACAGATGCAAAGCTCTCCATTCAGAAAGACGTATGGAATAGATTCTTTCTATCAAGGAAAATTTTCATTCAACAGGACAGACAAAGTTTGATTGGAAAAAGTTAATAAAAGAGCATTTTTCCACTTGATTCTTTACCTTTTCCTGATAAGACACAAAAGGCTCAAAGAGTCTCTTTGCAGGTCAAGGAAAGGATAAGGCAGTGCATATCTAATCTAACAGTGAGAGCCTCGCTAGTCACATCAAGATGATGTTATATCTACAAAGGAAACTTTCATCCAAGTGAACCCTTAAAACTTGGCAGAATTTCATACAAATCTATGGCATATGTTACAATAAGCTCTCTTGACCAGTTTAGCTTTGTCTCTGGTTCATCATTTATTAGAAACGGTGAACAGCTTAAACACAAATCAACATCACTGAACATCCTCGCACTAAGACATAATAGTGCATTGTAGCTGTTTATCGGTGTAGCCTCTAACAGGTTAAAACAAACTTTTCAGAACTACGAGTAGTTATTTAGTAAACCAACTGTATAACAACATGATCATTTGTAATTCTGTATCGATAAATTAGTCCCTCCATAGTTCATCTATTCTTGTGTACCAATTTGCTCTCCAAGGTCAAAGTTCATCATACACAGTGACCATTATTTAAGTAATATACTCCCTCTATTCTATAATAAATGCAACCCAAACTGCCCCACCCCCTCAACCACCAAAAAGATAAAATGAGAATGTAAAGCTCAGTTCCCAATGTTCCCAGCCTTCTCACTTGCCATCTCTATCTCTCATTGTCTCATTATAGCTCTAGCAAAAACTTCCTCCCTCTCCATGCCCTAGCATCTTCTCTCGCCCCAACAACACTTCCTGCTCACTTATCGCCTTTCCCTCCCACCCTCCTCCCTGGCCCCACCTCTCTCTCCCCCTTCGAATCACTAAAAGACAGTTGGCAGGGTCATGAAGGTAGATGCATTGCCATTATCACCCATTTACTTGGATTCGAATTCAACCATTAAGCTTCCAAGTTCAAATTCGATCACTAAAGGCTATGCACCTTGTGTCATGCATGTGGAGTTCTCACCAGAAACACTCAGCTCCCTGGTCACTCAATATAAATGCTCAATTGCCCATAAACCCAAGTTCATGGAGACTCAAAGTAACCTAAGAAGTTCTATTTATCTCAAAATATAAGCTTAGCTTTTTATAGTCAGGAGCAAGCTGAATTCAGGGAATTTGCATTTTTCCTTGTTGCATATAGGAGATGGATATTCCGAGGAAAGTTACTTAGGACATCTACTCCACAATAGATTGAAACAACGA
This sequence comes from Beta lomatogona, assembly GCA_947646795.1. NCBI lineage: Eukaryota > Viridiplantae > Streptophyta > Magnoliopsida > Caryophyllales > Amaranthaceae > Beta > Beta lomatogona. The sequence continues at coordinate 221,060 of CANSNZ010001134.1, forward strand.
TGAGGTATCAAAACCAATCTCCATAATGCCCCAAAAAAACAAGATATGACAACAGCTTAACCTAATGGCAAAATGAGGTTATTAGATGTGAATACAAAAAATTATAATCAAATAACAGTGTACAAGAAAGCAATATGGTGTTGAGCAATATGCCACTCAAAATTTTCTTTTCACGTCAAGTACCTGGACTAAAAACTTCAGAATCAGACAGCACCACAGGACATGGTCAAGTTCTGTAGGATTTAAAGCATGCAAGATCTTCATATAGCGATAGACGGCTAGGTTTAAAGCCTGGATGACTAAACAATGACGCATGTCTAGAACTTGCAGCTGAATTTGAGGGACTCCATTTGACATTGAGATCACTAGGATATTTATTTGTCATTGTCAACAGAACATTGAGAGGATAATTTGTTACAAGGCATAACATCAACTTGTGTTAATTGCTTATGCAAACCCTTGTTGCAAGGCAATAACCAAACTGGTATTCAGTTCTTAGATGACACCAAGAAAATATAACTAGGCAATTAGACCAAGAGCCCAGGAAATTAGGCAATAACGTGTGTCCTGCACTTACCCTGGATACTGGACAGTTCTCGCTATCTCTAAGCAACTAATGCGCCATATTATAGTTAATCACTCGTACTGTCGTACATCGTGTTGCATAAATGACAATATTGTTTGAAGGAGCTAAGAGGGTTTTAATACTATCCAATCCCTTTTGACACAATAATTCCGAAAGTTGTACAAGTTAAGTTGCTAGGCCATCAGTTGCCATTTTCCTTAAGCCAAAAAAAAGCTCCCTAGCCATAAAGTTTGGATGAATAATAAAACTAGTCAAGCTCAATGCACAGCACCAACTCATCCTTAGACAGTAGAGACGTAGCACTATCATTATTTCTACCACTCAAACCTAAAATAAAACCAAGTTTGAGCAAATTACTGCACCACTCTCCTACTCCGTCTCTCCAATTACCTTGCCCTACCAATCCATGCCCATCACATATCCTACATGTCATATGGATATGCATCTTGGTAGTTTTTTTTTAATTTGATAACTGCATCTTGGTAGTTGGTACAATCCTTGGAAAACACTTCCTTAATCGAGAAAATATAGTCGCATGTATCGCTTTGGACATCACCTTCCCTCAAACAGAATAGTTCAACTATTGTAAATAGTCGTTCAGAATAACCATGAGTCCATGGCACAACCTTAATTATGAGCTATTCGGTAATAAGCATAATATAGTCCCACAATTCCAAAATGTCCAACTTACACAAAAGATACAACACTTGATCATGCATGCAACCAAAGTTCACAAAAGCGGGAAACATTTCACGATCTCAATTTTCAAAGGAGTAATTGCAAAACATTCGTCAACATTCTAATTAGCAGACAAACTGAATAATTGCATCATCAACTACAATTACAATACATGAAGCTAAAACCAGATCAACAAAACAACTCAGAAAAAAGCAAAAGAAATCATGCAAACACCAAAACTAACAACTGAATTCACTATTAAACAATGAACTAACTAAAAAATACTCTATATAATTTGAATCCAAATTAAAATCCCCAAAATTCACAACCAAATTCAGCAATCATAATAAAAACAAAAAAATTGTAAAAAAACATCAATCATAAGCTAAAATTAAAATAAAAACGAACCAAATTGCTGTTGCAACGATCAAGATCCAAACACTTGATAGCAACGACCTCATTATAAGGAAGATAGATCGCTCTAAAAACCGTCGCACTTGCACCAAATCCAATTTCTTCTAGAAGATTATAATCTGTGGCGTTCACTGAATAACTCCGCATACCATTACCGGACCTCCCCATGCCCTAAAACCGCTCGGAAAACCGCTCAATTTTCAATTTCAAAACCACTAGTGGTATTTCAGACCACAAAACAAAAATCGAAAAGAAAAATCAAAAAACAGCTTTCACGGCAATTTTATACTCAAATACTGCTGAATATCTCCAAATTAAAGTAGATTATAGGATTTGTTATTTACTAGCAGCACCACCACCTACTTTTTTTTTCTCCTTTTTTGAGATATTTGGGTTTTGCAGCTTTTTTTTTTTTTTTTTTTTTGCGAGTTTTTGGTGGAGAGGTGTAAAATACGGACACCGTTGACTGATATTTAAGCAGATCTAAGGGCTAGGGAGGGGTTACTTTTGACGTGTCAACAGGAGAATCGTTGATTTAGTTGATAACACGTGAAGGCCGATTTTTGGGCGAGTTAGCGTGGCAGATTATTGGGGATTTATGGTAATGTTATTTTGATTTAGAATGTAATGTAATAAATTTAGAAAGTTTTTCTGAGTGATTTAGGACTAAAAATAAATGATATAGGTGATATTTCTGTAATTAGAGTTTGTGTGAAGTTGTAAAGTGCTTTAATGTAGATCGCTAATGACGCGGTGTGATAAGGGACTAAGGGTGTGTGTTTCACGCTACTATTATGCTTCAAAAGCTTGATTATTGCAACTTTTTTTAAATTTTTTTTTACAAGGTGAGGATTATAAATTATAGCATGTGGAAGAGAATTGTCAAAAGTTGACCTAAATTGAAATCTGATTTGAACAAAAACCTGATTAAAATTAATTCAAATATAGCAAGTCTATAAAACCTTATTTCGGAAAAGCCAGTTTGAATCTACAAAATTAGTATGACCGACTCGAATATAATCAGACTCGGTAGATACGGAATATAACGTAAAATTTGCTCTTAGTTTTGAATCTAAACCAAGTTAAACTCCACAAAAGTTATATGAACAACTCAAAAAAGCCCACTAAAAGTTAGCATAAAAGGCACTTTAAATCTAAGAAAATGAGGTTGACTAATCCGACATTTGCCCTGTTTACTTGGAAGGTTTGAAATCTTCAAAAATGTATTTATTTAAGTGTGATTACCTCATTGCAATAGTGATGATAACCTTATAGAAATACTAGTGGACTTTTGAGTACCTGATATTATGAATATCCCTATTCCAACATGTAGTTAGCAAGAAAATAAAGAAATAAACCTCTTCTTGAAGGATGTCTGTTGTGACTTAGAAATAAACAAATTTAAATAATATTTTTCAAAATTTGTTTTTTTTAGTTGTTGTTCATCTACTTATAATGTCATATGAATTTGTCCAACATCTTTAAATATATGATTTTAATTACTAAATATTAACTGACTACTCGAGGATGAGTCTATTGACTATTGTAATTGTAAGGGGAAGATTAATAACGAATTAAGACTTCGACTTTAATTGCAATATCCAACTCTTTGTTTTTTCCACTTCTCCAAAGAGCCACTATTCCAATTGCCACCCGAAAAATATTGAAGTGGGATAATATGACCCAAAAAAAATCAACATTTTGTTAGCATCACATCCTAGAACGTGAAACCATACAATTTAAAAGCACGAATACACAAACAAAGAAGTTGATTGCAAAACCAGAAAAACCAGGTGTGCAAATTCGGACCGGGACCGGAATTTAAACTAGAATTTATGATCAGGTTCCTGGTCATGAAAGTCACATATCCCAGTCCTATCAGGTCCAAACCCGAAAAAGTTCAGTTCGGACCTACGACCCGATTTCTTGTACAAAATTAATTTGTTTAACCAATGTTTATATGGAAAACTTGTTTATGTATACTTTTTTTATTGAAAATATTAAATTTTAATATGTTCCATACAATATTGAATTTTGTAATGTGTTTATAGTATGTAATATATATGTATACAATTTGATTTAAAAATAAAAATAAAAAACTAATCTTTAAGTTCTAAATCATGAACAGGTCCAAAACGGACCGAACCTGAGGAAACCTTGTCATTTCAGTCTGCCGGTCCAACTGGTCTCGGTATGGTCCAGTCCAATTTAGGACTGGTGCATACTCTTACCCCTATATACTCCACCTTATTTTCACTTAATATAGAATAAGGGCATGTTCTCCCCATCTTATTTTCAGTTCAGTTCAATTCAATTCAGTTCAGTTCAGTTGCAATCAGTTCAGTTCCATTCAGTTCAATTCAGTTTAATTCAGTTCAATTCAATTCTTAAATTATTATCATTACTATTAGTTATAATTTAATTCAGTTCAGTTCAATTCAATTCAGTTGCAATTTGTTTTATGGCGAAGAGAACATGCCCTAACAATGAGGTTAAATAAAACTAAGTACATGGCTAATAACTTCAAGGACAATAACGGTAGTTCGAGTTCAATTTACGGATACAATAAGTTATTATACATAGCACTAAAAAAAGGTATAATCATTCATTTTAGTTGAGTTCTAATTTAGATAACGGGAATTCAAGTAAAAATGACACAATCTTAATGGTGCTTGGTTAATTCATGTCGATAGGAAAAAACGTACGTTCTAAGATGGCATTATCAAATTACTAAAAAGTTCTTCCTGATGATAGAGCTTCACTGATGGCTAGCTGGACATCTCTAGCTCAAAAAAGGGTGAAAAGAGTGGATTGTGCAAGAAGTAGGATGAGAGAAAATGCTGAGAACGTTTCTGAAAACGAAGATTTACTAATTTCAACGGAAACAAAAACAAGAAGGTACAAGAAAATAGAAATAAGAAAGGGTATAAGGATCATGAAGCCTTATCATACTATAAATGAGAGCGACCAAAGAGTCGTAATTATTAGCAATGTTGACATTAATTTTCTTCAAATTTAGGCTATATTCAGTTCACCTTATTTTTACTTATTTCAGATCAGATCAGATTAGTTTAAATAAGTTCATATCAGATCATATCATATCAGATCTATAAGGCCTCATATGTTTCCCTGATTGTTACAACTCAAATTGTGTTGTATTTCATATTATGTGTTGTAATTGTGTATGACTTTACTTATTGGATTCAAGTATGAGTTTTGTGAAACTTCTATAGTTTGAATAAGTTAAAAAAAAAATTAAATGAATTTTGCATTTCAAATGAGATAGTTGGAATCTATTGTATTATAATTATGAATAATTTTTATTTATTAGAATGAAGCTTTCGTTTCATGTAACTTTATTGTTAGAATATCTTAAATAATTGGAAAATTTGTCGGAAACCACCTTTTATAATCACTTTTTTGTGAGAAACCACCTTTTAAAAAAATTTGGTTAATTAGCCACCTTTTTGGTTCTTTTTTTTTGTTGGAAGCTGTTTTGTCCACTTGTCCAACAAGTAAGCTGTAAGCTTAGCTTCCTTCGAGCAAGTAAATTAGTATCTTGAGTGTTCTTCAGATGGAGACTTGTGCAACAATGCCCGAATTATAGCTTAATCCTTAGCCTTGGCTTCGCTCCCGAACCTGCACAAAGGGACCCACCCTGGAGGTTTGGGTGGTGGTTCCCCCTCCGATGCTTAAGTCAGTTATCAGGAGTTGTAAGAGAAAGTAGAGATAGAAAGAGAAAGTGAGAGAGAATTTATCAGAGTAACTTTACCTTTGTTTGCAAATGTGTTTTCTCCCGATTTCGGGGGTATTTATAGTGATAGCAAGTTGTGACTAACCTTAAAAACTGACCTACAATAGTGGCCTCTCGATTGGGCGAGGAATCGAGATCATGACACGTGGCGAGACCATGACCGGGGATGTCTATTAACCACTTCTCCTTCAGCCATTTGGCCTTCTTTGGGCTCGACTATTGGGCGAGAAATTCAATCCTTTTACCCAACCGAGTATAGCCCGGAGATTAAGCCTTATTTTTATTTTAAATAGGATGACACGTGTACGGCTCGATGAGCCCATGTGTCGTTAAGGGGAGCCGTAGATGTTAGACTACAACATTTGCCCCTAAAAGGGCTCTCACCTTTGTTGGCCCATCGACGGTTAATGCCCTTTTACCCAAGGTAGCTTTTTGTTGGCCCGTCGACGGTTAAGGCCCGTTATACGAAGGTAGTGTATTCAAAATGAAGGAAATGATGCGCCCTTTCTTGTGTTATACCGGTCATATTAGACCAGTGGGACTCCCCTTTCGGTCATTCTTGACCCGGCCGATGAGTTTCTTATTCCTCTATAAATATCCTTGGTGTGAAAACATTCAATCATTTAACACCTCGAACAAATTTTTCTAGAGAGAGAGGCTCGCAATTTTCTAGAGAGAGAGAGAGATCGTCCGGCTTCAAAGCATCCTTCACCGAATTTCCCCGGACGTTCTTAGCGGGTATCGTTTCTTTGATCCTATTATTCTTCTTTATTCTTTATTTTTTTCTTAGAAAATCAATAAAATGGAATCATCTTCGTCAAATAATCCTAGCCGACCAAGAGCTTGTCTTGACCCTAGAACCGATACTTCTTCTTCGGCACATTCTAGAGTTGGGCCTCTTACGGCCGAGTACATATTTTTTCATAGTTTTGGCCGAGAAAGTCGGACGACCCGGTCGTTACTGTGCGGGGGTAATCGGCGCGCGTCAAGCAAACGACCCGTCTAAGACGAAAAGCAATAATTCCATCAAATAGCTCGGATATGGAGGAATCGACGGACGAGTGCCGGATGAGGCAAGAGAGGCCCAAAGTGCTCGGTCTTTGGACGGGCCTCCGTTTGACCATGATGCGAGACTTCGAAATAAAAACCGAGACCGGTACTTCAGGCGGGACGCCGATACGGAGGAGATCGGCGAAGGTAATAATGGTAGCGATCCTGAGGCTGCCGAAGAATCAGACGAGGCCTCTACCACCTCGTCAGAGATTAGAAAACGTTTAGGTCCCCTTTCTGATCCTGGCTTCATTTTAGTTAACCGTAAGTGGTTAGAGAAACTAGGACCGAGACCCTAATTTCTTGTCGTCTTTCATGCCCATGCCGGGCTTCTCCTTTGTCATTCCTAATAACGACGCGACGATCCCGAGTGCTCCCGGGGAGCCATTTCGCCGTCTATAAACCGGCCTTAGATCTTTGGATTGAGGTTTCCTCTTCACGACTTCGTAGAACAAGTCTTGCAGACACTACCACATCGGCCATAACCAGTGGCACCAAACGCTTGGCACAACATCCCGACATTTATTGCCGTTGCGAGCTACGCGGCCTAGCCCTTTCCCTTCAAGCCTTTAACCATATCCATTATGCGTCCAAGGTACCTGGGGCTATGGACGGAGCATGGCTCAAGCATCGGCAACCGTCCAGGCTTCATGACAGCTTGGGGGAAATCGTCAAAGATGCACGATTGGAAAGCCGATTTCATCTTTTTACGGGCGCCCAGCGACTATGTCACAGAGAGCTACAGATATTATAATAGATCCGTCACTAATACCGGACGGAAGCGGTCTTGGCAGGAGCTGGAGGACGAGTTTGACGAGGAGGTGGTGGAGTACTTCAGAGTGAAGGAGTACTCCAGACCCGGCCAGCGATCTTTTAAGGGACCGCCTAACTGGATACCCTTTAAGGAAATGTTTTACCAAGACGACTTCTTGGTCTTGCCGGCTTGCGGTTGGGCGAGGATAAAGGTATATTTAAAATCATCCAAGTAAAACTCTTCGTCCATAACGCATATGACGAACACACATATTTTTTCTTTTGCATTTTCAGACTCGGCCAGACAACGCCTCAAACCATCTTGGACGGGGGAAATCAGCATGTCCCAATTTACAGATAATCTGTGGAAGGAGTATGCAAAGAGCAGCGCCGAAAAAAGGGCGGAAACATTGGTAACCATTTTTTTTTTTTTTTTTTTTTGACAAGGACCATATGAGCTCGTCCGGAATTGGCATCCAATTCTTGGACGTGGGTCACCCCAGGAAGGAGAGCGTCCAGACTTGGACGATCACCTCCTTGGGCCCACGCTCGTCCAAGAATTGGTGTCCAATTCTTGGAAGAGAGTTACCCAAAGAAGGAGAACGTCCAGACTTGGACGGTCACCTCTTTGGGACCATGCTCGTCCAAGAATTTGTATCCAATTCTTGGACGAGGGTCACCCGAAGAAGGAGAACGTCCAGACTTGGACGGTCACCTTCTTGGTGTCTTGCTCGTCCAAGAATTGGTGTCCAATTCTTGGACGAGAGTCACCCAAAGAAGGAGAACGTCCAGACTTGGACGGTCACCTTCTTGGGGTCATGCTCGTCTAGGAGATAGTGCCCAATTTTTGGACGAGAGTCACCCAAAGAAGGAGGACGTCCAGACTTGGACGTTCACCTTCTTGGGGCCATGCTCGTCCAAGAGATAGTGTCCAATTTTTGGACGAGAGTCACCCAAAGAAGGAGGACGTCCAGACTTGGACGTTCACCTTCTTGGGGCCATGCTCGTCCAAGAGTTTTGCACCAAGTCTTGGACGAAGGTCAGCCAAGGAAAGAGATCGTCCAGACTTGGACGGTCACCTCTTTGGGACCATACTCGTCTGGATTTTTACATCCAATTTTGGGGCGAGGGTCAGCCATAGAAGAACGTCCATACTTGGACCGGTCACCTTCTTGGGGCCATACTGCGTGCGGATTTTTGCAATAGTAGTTATTTTTTATTTTTATGACGATCAATCTGATGCCTTTACTTTTTGCAGAAAAATGCTCCTACAAACAAGCTTCCACCTGGGAAGTCGTCCTCGTCCAAGAAGAGGCCCACTACAGCCGCTGACCAGCCTTCAGCGAAGAAGCCTAAGGGCTTTACAAGGAAGAGGGCGGATAAGGCGGCTCCTGCTGCCGAGAGTGGGGAGAAAAGAATGCCTCCCCCACAAGCCAAGGCTCTTAAGAGGGAGCCTTCGACTGCCGGATCGGCCGAGGAGGAAAGGGATGCACACGCAGCTGTGCCGCTCTGCGTTTTGCCGGCCGATTCTGCCGAGGTCAACCCAGAGTCCGCCTTGGCTTTGGTTGCACCGGGATCTGATGCTGCTGCCGAGAACTATCCAGGGTTCAGCGGCTCGGTGGCAAAGCTGGTGACACAGATGCCTCTAGCTGTTAGGACGGCATCAATTTCGTCTGGTGAGTCGTATTACCCCAACATAGTTAGGACGATGCGGGTCGGTGGACGGTCCATGAGTCCGTCCAATAGACAAGCCATCGTCTTCCCTATCAAGATAACTGACTCTCCCCCTCTTTCAGATAAGGGCAAAGGCCCTGCTATTCCCCCAACTCCTCCCACTGCTGACTCGGACGAGGAGTCCTCTCCTGCCTTCGCCAAAATGTCAAGGCTGGAGAAAGAGCGGCTGAAGCAGGAGCTCTTCAAATGCTTCCCTGAATCCTACATCAAGGGATTAAGGGGAGCGTCCGCCCGGGCATGTGGGCTACATGTCTCGGCTTCTTGCCGAGGTAGTGCATTATGATCGCCTTGTTTTATACTTGTATAAATTTTCACTTTGCAAATCGTCTAATATCTTGACTTGTTTTCCTTGCCCCGCCTTACGGCTCGCAAAGCATGCTAACCGAAGATTGGGCGAGGGAGCTTAGAAAGGAAAATAAGCACCTCGTCCACCAAGCTACAACGGCGGGGGACAAAGCCATTCACGACATCGAGATGGCTAACACCCTTCATCGCCCGGTCTTGGAGGCCTTGGAGAAGAGATCGGCACTCCTGGAGTCGCGAGAACAAGAATCACCTTGTTAAAATCAACCAGCTATATTCCGAGCAGGATCGTCTAAAGATGATCATAGACGCTCTCTCTGCTGAGTTGAAAGGCGAAAGGGATGTCGCTCTTATTTTGCCGCCTGAAGCCGAGAAGAGAGAACATGCACCTAAGGGCAAAGAGCGCCCGTCTGGAAAAGCAGGCGGCCAAATCCTTCGACGATGCCAAGGAAGGGTTGAAACAAGTCGTCAAAACGACCAAGGATTGGGCCGTCAAAGCCTTTGGGATGCTAGCTGAGGAAGCCGAGGTCCCCAGCTTCGTTCGTCGTCTGGAGTATCAAGAGAGCGTTCATCGGGCTATGGTGTGCGCCGAGGAACCTCCGGAGTTTGAAGAGTCAGACGACGAGGCTGCTGCTGAGATGGAGACCCCAAAAGACGACCAAGAAACCCGCTCTGAAGACGAAGCCTAAGCTTAGGTTTATTTTCATGTTTCTTAGCTTGTTCGCTGCTGTATCTTTTACTCTTCAGCTCTTACCTTGTAATTCTTTACCAATTATATATGAAAGAATATTTTTGCCAACTTCCTGCCTTTTATCTTTCTGAATTATAATTTTGACTAAGTATAATATCACCTTCGTCCTGAGAAGTCGGACGATCTGTTTTTCCTGAAGAGTACAAAATTCTGTGCGAAGTAAAAATGTGACTCGTCTGGGAGTGCCATCCTAGGATTGAACGATTTCCATCTTCGTCTAGGATTGAACGATTACCAATTTTGGACGAGGGTCACCCAATGAAGGAGAACGTCCATACTTGGACGATCACCTTCTTGGGGCCATCTTCGTCTGGAATTGGCCTCCAATTTTGGACGAGGGTCACCCAATGAAGGAGAGCGTCCATACTTGGACGGTCACCTTCCTGGGGCCATCTTCGTCTGGGATTGGCCTCCAATTTTGGACGAGAGTCACCCAATGAAGGAGAGCGTCCATACTTGGACGGTCACCTTCCTGGGGCCATCTTCGTCTGGGATTGGCCTTCAATCTTTGGACGAGGGTCACCCAATGAAGGAGAACGTCCATACTTGGACGGTCACCTTCCTGGGGCCATCTTCGTCTGGGATTGGCCTCCAATTTTGGACGAGAGTCACCCAATGAAGGAGAGCGTCCATACTTGGACGATCACCTTCCTGGGGCCATCTTCGTCTGGGATTGGCCTTCAATCTTTGGACGAGGGTCACCCAATGAAGGAGAACGTCCATACTTGGACGATCACCTTCTTGGGGCCATCTTCGTCTGGGATTGGCCTCCAATTTTGGACGAGAGTCACCCAATGAAGGAGAGCGTCCATACTTGGACGATCACCTTCTTGGGGCCGTCTTCGTCTGGGGCCATCCTGGTTTCTGGACGACCTGCTCTCCTTAGCTCGTCCTATAGGCTTCTATTATCCCCCCGTTCTTGGGCTTAGCTCAATCGTATATTGAAGTGGAGCTGAAGTCCAAGAGGGAGAGCTGCCGACCTTGGGCGATCCCGCTGAAGTTGATGGGCGAGCGTGAGATACATGTTCAAATAATGTTTTAACCGGCTTCCTTGAGGGAGCAACACTCGTCATTAAGTAGCGATCCCTTACTAGGGTGCGGACTACCTAGGTTGTCCGTATTTTTTGAAAGTAAGTATCCTTTACTAAGGGCTTATTTCGAGGCCGGCTTTCTCTCGGGAGACTTTGACGTTACTCTTACTAGAGGTTTTGTCAATTTGACGGCCATATATGCATTATATATTTGACCGGTCTCTTTGAGGGAGTGATGTTCGGCTTAAATGCGAGCAATTCTGACGTTCTGCTATTGTTTGTATTTTTGTCCAGGTTATTGTCACTTTTAGACGAGTAACTGATTTAATGCCCCAAAGTGAAGTAACTTGGTGAAAATAAACAAAAAGATAAGATAGTAGGAATTGTATTATATGGATTTTGCTTGGGTGAACGCCAAGATGCATGTATACAATTCTTTTCTTACTAATATGTGCCGTGGCACTTTGGAGTAACTACAAATTACCCTACTTATCTGACGAAGATCTGAGCTAGACATGGTACTTCTTTAAGTTGTCTGAATTCCAGGTACGCTGAATAGATCTTCCATCTAGACCTTGCAGACGAAAAGTCCCACTTGTGTATCTCCCGGACAATCGAGATAAGGTCCTTCCCAATTTGGTGTAAGTTTTCCCAACTCTTTAGCTCGTCCCAATCGCTTCCATCTTTCTCGAACAAGACCCCCCACCTTTAGCGGTCGTCTAACAACTCTTTTGTTAAACTCCCGAGCCATACGCGGTTTGTACAATTGCATTCTTAGCAAGGCATTGCCCCTGACTTCTGGGACTTGGTCCAAGGCCGTACGCAATGCGGCCCAGTTGACTTCCTCTGTGTATAACATGACTCGTAGGGTGGGCTCCTCGATCTCAATGGGCAAGACGGCTTCAGTACCATAGACTAGCATGAAAGGCGTCTCGCCTGTAGAATTCTTAGCGGTTGTTCTAATGGACCATAACACCAATTGCGGTTCTTCAACCCATTGCCCTTTGGCGTTGTCCGGCTTCTTCTTGTTTCCATTTGATAGAATCTTGTTGAAGGACTCGACTTGCCCATTAGCTTGTGGGTGGGCGGCTCGCTGCAAAGTGAGCTTTGATTTCTCTTTTCGACTGACCATTCTTTCGGCTTAGGCGTTTCGAACTGTGGACCATTATCAAAGACGATTGACTGAGGCATGCGAAATCGAGTTATAATGTTCTTCTAGTTGAAGCCCTTGACGTCGTTTGTTGTTATTCCTCGCATGGCTTCAGCTTCTATCCATTTAGTGAAATAGTCCACTTTGCTACAATCACAAACTTCTTTTGCCCGGCGGCCACGGGGAAAGGTCCTAGGATATCCATGCCCCATTTGGCAAAAGGCGAGAGGGAACAAGATGGGGGTCAAATAGTTGGACGGCTTCGATGCACATTTCCATGCTTCGACAAGCTGTCACACTTCTTTGCATAGACTAAAGCATCCTCCTTTAAGGTAGGCCGGTAGTACCCCGTCCTTAAAGCCTTCTCGCCTAAGGCTCTTCCCCCAATGTGAGAGGCACAAGCTCCTTCATGGAGTTCTTTCAGAATCTCCAGACCATCTTTTCTGGTGACGCACTTGAGCAGAGGCCGGTTGAACGACTTCTTGTAAAGTGTCTCGTCCCATAGTTCAAACCACTTGTCTCGGCCTTTACATACTTGGCCTCTACAGGATCCAAAGGCAATCGCCCTGTCTTCTTGTATTCTATGATCGGCTCCATCCAGACATTCCCTCGGCTGAGAAACATAATCTCCTCTTGGTCGATGCTCTTTTTGGGTTTAACTTCCCAAAAGACTGTTCTTGGTACATCACCCTCAGCCGAGCTGGCCAATTTCGAGAGAGCATCTGCTTGATGATTTTCGACCTTGGTACTTGGTCGAGGACAAATCGTTTTAATGGCTCAATCTCATCCTTGATCGATCGCATATATTTGCCCATTGATGCTTCTTTGCATTCAAAATCTCCATTGACCTGGGCGACAACTAAGAGAGAGTCCGATTTTGCCTCAATCTCTACGGCTCCGGCCGCCTTGCACATTTTGATTCCAGCCAAGAGTGCTTCATATTCAGCTTCGTTATTGGACGCTTTGAATTGGAATCTTAATGCATATTCAAATTTGTCCCCTTCGGGAGATTGACAAATGATTCCTGCCCCACACCCATTGACTGTGGACGATCCATCAACCATGAGCGTCCAATGCTTCCTTCCTCCAGCTGGATCAGATATTGGCTTTATGGTTGGCCGAGTAAGCTCAACTATAAAATCGGCCAAGGCTTGCCCCTTAATGGCCTTCCTTGGTTCAAATGATATGTCAAACATGTTGAGCTCAACCGCCCATTTTAACATTCGCCCGGCGGCTTCCATCTTCGCGAGAACTTGCTTCAAAGGTTGATCGGTATAGACGAGTATACTTGTGTGCCAAAAAATAGGGCCTTAACTTTCTGCCGGCCATGACAAGGGCCAATCCAAACTTCTCAACGAGGAGTATACCGGTTTTCCGCGTCCTTGAGCACGTGACTCACGAAGTATATTGGGATACGGACGGATTCTCTTTCGGCCCAATAGGACGGCACTCACGGCTTGAGTGGATACGGCCCAGTACACAAACAATTTTTTCCCCTCTGTTGGGGCCCGACCAACCTAGGCAAATTGTTGAAGATGATCTTTGACATCTTTGAAGGGCTTCCTCCGCCTCTGCTGTCCATTCAAACTTGGCTTTTTTCTTGATCGTGGCAAAGAAGTGATGGCACTTGTCGCCTGACTTAGACAAAAATCGTCCAAGGGCAGCCAAGCAACCCGTCAGCCGCTGTACCTCTTTTACCTTCGAAGGAGACTTCATGTCTAGAACGGCTTGAATCTTTTCGGGGTTGGCTTCTATTCCCCTCGATCCACCAAGAAACCTAAAAACTTCCCGACAAAACCCCAAAGACACATTTCTTTGGGATTCGGCTTCAACTTGTATTTCTGAGAGTTTCAAAAGTTTCTCTCAAATCACCAACATGGCTTTCTTCTTGACGGCTCTTGACTATCATATCGTCAATATATGCCTCCATATTTCGTCCTAGCTGCGGTGAAAAACATTATTGATCAATCTTTGAAAAGTGGCCGGGGCATTGCGTAGGCCGAATGGCATCCTCACCTGACCATACAACCCCTTTTGTAATGAAGGACGTTTTGTCCCGATCCTCTCGGCCACATTGGGATTTGATGAAAACCCGAATATGCGTCCATGAAGCTCGGCAAAGCATGGCCGGTTGTGGAGTCTACTAGACGATCCAACTTAGGCAAAGGGAAAGCTGTCCTTAGGACAATCCTTGTTGAGGTCCGTGTAGTCCACACACATTCTCCAGGTGCCATTAGGCTTTGGTACCATAACCACATTTGCTATCCATTCCGGATAATAGGTTTCTTTGATGAACTTGGATTCCAACAACTTCGAACTTCTTGGTCGACCGCCTGGTTTCTAGCCAGGTCCCCAAATGCCTCTTCTTACGGCGAACCGGTTTCAAATTTGGATCAACATTCAACCGGTGGACGGCTACTTCCGGATCAATTCCCGGCATTTCCTCGACGCAATAGGCAAACACATCTTGAAACTCTTTCAACAAGTGGACTAGATGACCCTTCAAACCGGGAGCGAGCGAAGATCCAATTTTGAGGGTCCTTTCGGGACGAGCTTCATCCAGGACGTACTTCTTCGGGGGCTTCCACGGCTCGGGACGTTCTACTCGTTAGCCCCATGATGGCCATGACCTCTTGAGACGAGGAGGGTTCTTCCTTGATGATTTCATATTTTCTCTTCTTCTTTGGGGAGATGTTCGGACGCTTTCCTTGAGGGAGAAAGAGGCGTCGAGGGCTCTCAAAGGTCGGCTTTAACGAGGCGACCGATCTTTGACAAATCCAGACGTTTTCCTCTCGCTAGCCATCTTCGTCGATCTTTCTCCATTCTAGACGTTCTCCTTTCGCTAGCAACCTTCGTCGATCCTTTTCTATTCCGGACATTTTCCTTTCGCTAGCAACCTTCGTCCGATCTTTCTCTATTCCAGGACGTTTTCCTTCCGCCAAGCAACTTGCGTCTGGTCTTGCTTGTCGGCCTTCCATGATGATGGTTTCGAGTAGTTAGGTAACATTCCCTAGCCTTCTTTGGTCTCCATACAAGGAGCCAATCTTGCCGTCATCACACTCGTACTTCATCAACATCGGGTGAGTTACTATTACTTGCTTTGACATGATTCGAGTTGGTCGTCCAAGAATGACATTGTAGGTGTCAAGTCTCGGACCACCAAGAACTTGATAAACAGAGTTCTTGAGGCTTCCTTCTCTCCCACTCCGAGCGGGCAAAGTCACGGTTCCCATGGGATGGATAACTCCTCCCCCAAACCCTATGATGGGATGGTGAACGGGAACTAAGTTCTTCTCCTCAAACTTTAGTCCGGACGGGCAATCGGCACTAATGATATCCGTCGAACTTCCGGTGTCGATCGGGATCCTTCGACTCTCAAGTTTGCTATTTTCATTTCTACGACCAAGGGATCATCATGGGGAGTCCTCAACCTGCCCGATCCTGTTCACTAACTACCACCCTTGGGAAGGGCTCAGCCTTCGTCTGATCAGCTAACAAAACTTGGCCGAGCTCCCTAAGGTAGTTTTTGTGCCCTCTATTTGTTGGTCCCCCAGCAGCAAATCCACCTGAGATTACGAGAACAACATCTTCGTCTGTGCTTGCACTCTCTTTCTTCTTGTTATGCCAATCATCTTTCCTTGGAAACTTCCTTCCCCCTTGCGGCATATAGGAATTCATCTTTCCTTTTCGGGCTAACTCTTCCAAAGCTCTCTTGAGGTGCTTACATTCATTAGTCTCATGACCACAATCCTTGTGGAAGTGACAATACTTGCTCTTATCCCTATTTCTATAAGGGGTTTTCATCTCAGCTGGGGCCTTCAACTCATATTGATCCTTGATCTCCATGAGAATGGAGTATTGGTCTTTGTTAAACTCAATAGGATTGGATGAGGATGGCTCGGCCTCCTTTCTCTTGCTCCTTCTGGACGAAGAGGTGGTTGCGGCTATAGCCCAGGTCTCGGCCTTTTTGGGGTTGCTCTTATTTGGGTGAGCAACCTCTTCGAGCTTCTTAGACTCGGGATGTTTTGCTTCAAAGCACACACTTCGGTAGCGTGGATAAACGCTTCCGCTTCTCTTAAAGCCTCAGCAAGAGTGGAGATTTTCTTCTTAACAAGATCAAACTTGAAACTTCCTGGCCTTAGACCCCTGATGAAGGCGTCAAAGGCTACTCCAGCATTAAGATCTTGGATCTGAAGTGCTTCTAGGTTAAATCTCTTAACAAAACTTCTAAGAGCCTCCTTAGGTCCCTGGACGACCTTGCCTAGGTGCATGCTTGTCTTTTGCTCTTGCTTGTTGGCAACAAAGTGACTAGTGAATAAGAAACTGAGTTCAGTAAAATTGTTGACTGAATTAGGGGGAAGATTATTGAACCACTTCTGAGCTACTCCCTTCAAGGTAGTGGGAAATTCTTACACCAAGTAGCATCGTCCACTCCTTGGACGTACATCTGATGTTTGTAAGCAGACAGGTGATCATCAGGATCAGTTGTTCCATCAAAAGGCTCAATGGTTGGGAGTTTTACCTTTGGGAAGGGGGGCGCCTCCATGATCCTGGCCGAGAATGGGGTAGGCCAGTTGATCCGGAGGGCTCCCAGCTGTCCCTCGATGGGTATGAACTCCTTGCGATATTCTTTCATTACAGGATTGGATGAAGTGTTTGCGAGCCTTTGGACGCCTATAGACCATGGGCTGAGCCACTGTCTTCTCTGTTGCGGATGAACAAGAGAGTGACTTAAACTTCGTCCCTCCCCTCTGGACGACAACCTCAAAGGAGGGTCTCTCAAATATGGTGTAGATCCTCTGTCGCGATCGCCGTAATGCAGCGGCTTTCTTTGCTTCTAGATACTCTCTCGGCATCTGTTTCCATGCGGTGCCCGCTTGGACGAACATGGTCCCGAGTCCTCACCACCAAGTTCCAGTCCATCTTTCTTCGTTGCTCATTATCCTCTTTGCTTTCCTCTTGACGTCCTCCTAGAGGGCTCCTGGCGAACATGGCGACTAGGACCTCGGACGATCTACTTGAGAACGTCCTCTAGGACGAGGTGGATTGTTAGCAGCGGGCTCCGGGTTGTGATGAAAAAACAGCATATTGCTTTTAATATGTTCCTGGACGACCGCCGCCATCTTAGTCTGAAAGTCATTCAGCACATTCTCCAGGTGGGCGACGATCCATTGGACGATCCAGATTCACTTGGATGACCGGTTGCTGGCTTGGTCCAGGAACATTGACAATGGACGGGGGTCTATCTCTTCCTCTAGGTGGTCTTTCATGCTCCACCGTATCTTCGACATTAACTTGAAGGCTTCGATTCCGGGCAATGTTGGACGATTGACAATCAGTCATCGTTGCGTCTCCCCCCAGACGGCGCCAAATGTTTTGTCCACTTGTCCAACAAGTAAGCTGTAAGCTTAGCTTCCTTGCCGAGCAAGTAAATTAGTATCTTGAGTGTTCTTCAGATGGAGACTTGTGCAACAATGCCTGAATTATAGCTTAATCCTTAGCCTTGGCTTCGCTCCCGAACCTGCACAAAGGGACCCACCCTGGAGGTTTGGGTGGTGGTTCCCCCTCCGATGCTTAAGTCAGTTATCAGGAGTTGTAAGAGAAAGTAGAGATAGAAAGAGAAAGTGAGAGAGAATTTATCGAGTAACTTTACACTTGTTTGCATTGAATGTGTTTTCTCCCGATTTCGGGGGGTATTTATAGTGATAGCAAGTTGACAGCTAACCTTAAAAACTGACCTACAATAGTGGCCTCTGATTGGCTGAGGAATCAGATCATGACACGTGGCAGACCATGACTGGGGGATGTCTATTAACCACTCTCCTTCAGCCATTTGGCACTGCTGGGCTCTGACTATTGGGCCAGAAATTCAATCCTTTTACCCAACTGAGTATAGCCCAGAGATTAAGCCTTATTTTTATTTTAAATAGGATGACACGTGTACGGCTCTGATGAGCCCATGTGTCGTTAAGGGAGCCGTAGATGTTAGACTACAACGAAGCCACCACTTGCCGGAATCCGGCGTTGACCTCGATTTTCCGACGTTGACCATCATATTTTCGCCATTCTTCCCCCTTTATCCTTCTCTCCCCTCCCCCCCTCGCATCCTCCGGCAACCCACCCTCCCCCCTCGCATCCCCCGGCAACCCCCCCTCCCCCTTGCACCCCCGGCAACCCCCGTCCTCCCTCGCAACCCCCGGCAAACACCCCCCACTACCATCCCCACCCTCCCAGCTCTAAGCCCCTCTCCCCCCACGCATCCCCCAACAACCCAGGTGAAAGAAATGGCGAAAACTGCGGAAAAAGGGTGAAAATCTGATGGTCAACGCCGGAAAATCGAGGTCAACGCCGGATTCCGGCAAGTGGTGGCTTCCAATAAAAAAAAGAACTAAAAAGGTGGCTAATTAACCAATTTTTTTAAAAAGGTGGTTTCTCACAAAAAAGTGATTATAAAAGGTGGTTTATGACAAATTTTCCTAAATAATTTATGTGAGTTTTATTTCAAATGAATTATTTGGGATCCAATGCCAACAAGTTTGCCCTTTTGTCTTCTTTGCTCCTCGATTTCGCGAGTCGAGGTGAAGAAGAGATACAAAAGATGATTGCATAATGGAGGCTGGAGAGCTAAAATCATAAGATTTTGAGAGGTTGGTTTGTTCAAACAAATTTGGGGCATAAATGTGAAAATTCTTGGTTCTCAATCACTAACCTATTTCCATGAAATTCTTTTGAAGTTTAAAAATGTGGGTATTTGGCTTATTTAAAGTTCGAGGACGAATTTTCTTTTAAGGGGGATGTAATGTAACACCCCTAAGTTTCAGTACCTTCTATTAGTTCAAAATATGATTTATTGTTGTTGTTATTATCAATTTTATATTTATGATTGAACTTTGGCAATTTTAATTAAGTATTTCTGATATTATATTTCCTAACGAAAAGTAATCGTTTTAGTTTAAAAATCGGCTATGTTGATGCTAGTATTAATAATTTTATGTGTTAAATGATTTGTAAGTTGTATTTATAATAGAGATTTATAAAAATAAAGAAAAGCGGATCAACCCCAAACTCACTCTCGGGATTCGTTTCCCCCCAAACCCCCAAAACCCTTGTTTTTCTCTCTTCCTCACATCTCTCTCTCACCCTTCGCATCTCTTTCTCTCGCCATCTGAGCTGATGTTTCGAGCCCACGGAGCCTTTGCCACACCTCCACCGTGACCTGCAGCTCATCAGAGCTTCGGCGCTGCTAGTTGTTTCTCTCTCCTCTGTTCTGCATTGCTTGTTGTTGTTGTTGTGTGGTGGCGCTGCTGGTGCTGCCACCGTGTGTGCTGCTCTGTATTCCTCTCTCCCCTTGTTCGTTGTTGTGCATTGTGGTTGTTCTAGCTTGGCGTCACCGCTGCTTCATGGAGCCCAGATGCTCCGATTGTGGTTGTGGTGTTGCTGGAACTTGCCCCGTCGTGAGGTGCCACACTCACCTTGTTCTTCTCTTTGTTTTATTTCTTGAACCTTGGTGAGATTGAGATTTTTTTTTTGGTACATGGGTAATGTTAGGACACCCTTTTCTCAAGGGAGAATCCTCACGAATCAAGTAAGACAAATTTTTGTAGCTCAGGATCAGTGGAGACATCCATGTCAACCGAGGCAGCAGGACTATTGTGACCTTTTTTTGATAGAAGATCCTCTACTCGATTGGCTTCCCGAAAGATATGCTTAAAATTGTAGACTGTAAATTGACGAAGCAGATGTCCAATGTCTTCAATGAATGTTTGGATGGTCCAAGGGCAAATGTAGTGCCCTTGTAACACTCTTATAACTACTTGCTTATCTCCTTCAATATATATGTATATCTTGGATATTTTGATGAATGGCAAGAAGAAGCCCATTTCGTAATCCCCAGGCTTCCGCAACAAGTGCTGAGGTTTGACCAAAACGATATACTTGAGCAGCCACAAGTTCGCCATTAGAGTCACAGATGGCCACACCCGCAGCAGCTGAAGATCCAGTAACTGAACCATCAAAATTTAACTTGAAACATCCAGGGGGCGGTGGCTGCCAACTGACCACAATGGATTTGTGAGACCTGCAAGAAGGAAGATAAACGAAACATCTACCATAGTTCGAGCATTCCATTCCAAATACAAATGCCAGGCTATGTACTAAATACGATTGAAATTAAGCATATTATTTTCAAAGACAATTAAATTGCGTTCCTTCCAAACACTCCATAGATTATAACAGAATAATTGTAAGGCTTTAGGGTAGGAACAGAGACACACAAGGCTTTGAGCAAGATCTTGGGGCACTATATTATGAATTTTTTGTCGTATAAATTGAGAATTCCAATATTAACAAATTGATGGGCACGAGAAGAATAAATGGCTAATAGTTTCATTAGCAGAATTACAAAAAGGACAAAGAGTATCATTAGTGATTTGTCGGTGTCCTAAATTGGATTTTAATGGGAGACTATTTTGCAAGCATTGCCATAGAAATATTTGGATCTTTGGGGCTAAGTTAATTTTCCATATCCAATTAAACGGCCAAGGAATACTAGCAGACGATGTAACTCCATGAGCGAGTCAGGTAGCCATTTTGACAGAAAATTCACCCGAATTAACTAGTCAGCCCCCAACAAGGAAAATCCGGGGTGGGATAGCAAGGGATAGGAATTCCCAAGATAATGTGGACTATATGTGGTGGGACCAAATCATTTAAGAGCTCAACATTCCATCGTCTTGAAGGAAGAATAACATTATTGATAGTGAGTTCTAGATTAGCAATAGATGTGGTTTGGATCTCTAATAGTTCAATGATACTTTGATTTGCACACTAGTTATCTATCCAGAAGTAAATATTTGTACCCGTTCCAATTTTCCTACGTATTCCTTTCCTTAGAAGTTCTCGAGATCGAAGGATGGACTTCCAGATGTGAGAGTCATATGGCTTTGCTTTGTACTCAAAGAAAGAAGTATTGAGATATTGATTACTTTAATTTTTGAATTAGTGTTTGGTGAGATTTTGATATTAATCTTGAATATAAGTGCTTTAATTTATGATATGTTATTGTTGATATTACTTATGAGTACGTAATTGAGATATGAATGCATGCAAGTATTATGTTTCTGATGATGATTAAACTAGAATTGTGTTGAGTTAGTTTTGAGAAGATATGGTGAGAATTAAGTAGATGAATTGGGTGATTATAGTATAACCTTTAAATTTCAGATTTATTAGAAGTAACATAATGGGTGAAATGTTGTCTCAAAGATTTCTGAATCTCAAAATGATACTTTAGGACAAGGTATATTAGTTATAACCTTAATACATCAGTCCTTGTATTTTATAAAATAATAGTTTTTCTTATGTGAATATTGAAGCTGTAGGTCTGTAATATGAAAAGAGTTCAAAATATGGAATTTGTAGCCATGTACAAGTACTTTCGTGTAATTGACTTAGGGTATAGTGAGCCTCGGTAAAATTTAGAATGTAATAATTAGTAGCTTGATGAGAAACTGAATCTTCTATGCGTTGGGAGTTAGTAATCTATTAGGGTGCTTATACAGGGCTACTACGAGAATCATTTGAGTTGTGTTATGTTTAATAGTGATAGATTTTACGAAATATATTGGTCTCTTGACTTATTGAAGTAAACGTAAAAGTTTATGGATTGAATTGTTAGCGATTTCACTTACTTGAAGAAGGATATGGATTTGTATATTATTGATTTGGGTTAAATACATAGTATGAACTATATAGGTTACTAGATAGATGAATTCGCTCATGTGATTCTGGAATCTTGAGAAATATTATTTGATTTGATTAATATTTAGAAAGATCATTTATTTTTGGATCATTGTGAAAGAATGATTGTAACATTGCTGCTGTTGAATTCTTAAAAGATTTAATAACGTAAAGTGAAATATTATACGAAATAACTATTGAAGAGTTGTTGGTATTTATTTCTTTTATCTTCGCCGAAATTGGGAAGATTTATGATATGGCTGGCAGGGGCTCCCGGGCCTATCATTGTGAATTAGTGGATTGGCAGGGGCTCCCGAATCCAACAAGTTTTATTTATTAATATTCGCCGTATGTGGCAAGATTTCAAACCGTCTCCAATTTTAGTGTGACTGGTAGGGGCTCCCGGGTCACCATAGAAAAGTTAGAGTTGGGGGGGTGTGCACACTAGAGGTTATTATGACCATTTGGATTAGTAAACTGGCAGGGTCTCTCGGGTTTACATTTGATATGACTGGCAGGGTCTCCAGGATCTATCATTTATATAGTAGATTGGCAGGGTCTCCCGGGTCTACTCAGATTTATGAATTGATGTTGGAGTTGGTGTATCAGAATTGGTAAACTGGCAGGGTTTCCCGGGTTTACCAATGCGATAAGGCTAGATCTTAAATGATTGTGAAAATAAAAAAACTTATCTCTTAATTTAGAAAGTAAAAAAAAAAATTTGATACATGGATTTGATTATAATTGAGACTTATTCTTTGTTATATACTTGATTATTGAAAGGCGAGTTACTCATGTGTATAAATTTAATGAATTAATGTTCATATCTAAATATGTTGAATTCGTTGATTATTCTTATTTTTTGACATAGAGAGTTGGCACTCAGCTTTTGCTGACGTGTGTGTATTTGTTTGTGTTTGTGTTGTGTTCGTGGTGTTGTTCTTTCCCTTTGGGTTTGGACCTTGTGATGACCCATGTACTTTGTACTATGGCGAGCAGTTGACACTAGAACAAGTTTAATTCTGGGTTTTGGGATATTTGAGTTGAGGACGTCAATTCGAGGAGGAGCTTTGTGTTGAGGAATTTCAAATGTGAATTTTATTTGGGTTCATGTATATAAATTCATTATTATTATATAAGTTTGATTTGAGATTTTTAGATGGGTTGTAAGATTGAGCGGATTTGATGGATTTGTGTTGTTTTTGGACTCCCTGAGATGATTTGGGACCTTGTGATTGAGAATCATTTATTCTATTGGGTTTATTCATAGGTTTAAAATATTTCCCGTTTGTGGGTTGTTCGAATTACAGAGGGAACTCTGTCGAAATCCCGAGTTAATTTATGAGATTATTGTATTAAGGTACTTATTATCTGATTTTGAAGATCGGGGCGTTACATGATCATATCAGTTCAGTTCAGATCAGATTAGAAAAAATAAGTTTATATCAGATCAGATCAGATAAGTTCATATCAGATCAAATAAGTTCAGATTATGCTTATATTTAAAAACTTATATTTATTGTTATTATTATCATGATTATTATGATTATTATTATGATTATTAGTATTAGTAATGCTATTATTGTTATTGTAATTATTATTATTATTATTATTATTATTATTATTATTATTATTATTATTATTATTATTATTATTATTATTATTATTATTGTTATTGTTATTGTTGTTGTTGTTGTTGTTGTTGTTGTTATTATTATTATTATTATTATTATTATTACTTTATACGATTACTATTACTATTAATATTACTATCTAGTAGTACATTTGCTCAAAAGGATTATTATTATTGTCGTTGTTGTACTTATTAATTATTAATATTGGTAATTATTATTAATGTCGTTGCTATTATTCTAAATGTCATTGATATCACTATTTGAAGCAATTTATGTTCAAGAAGAATAATGTTCTTTTGGCATTTGTACGCGTTCCTTTTTATATTCGTTCTAATTAACAATTTTGATATGCGATGTTCTTTTTGAGGTTGTACATGTAACGAACATGACAATAGTATATAATTTTTATTTTTTTTAACAATTTTGGCAGAATAATATAAAGTATATGTTACTAGTTTATATAAAACATGAGTAGCATGGGATAACCTAATGGTGTTGGCTTCATGATCAAAATTTTCCCTACAAGGGATTTCTACTTATCTTTGAAAACAAAGTTTATATAGAACAAGACAACGATATAAGAATAATATTTAACAATTTTGTTCAAGATCATATGATTATATATATATATATATATATATATATATGTATATATATATGTATGTATATATATATATGTATATATATATGTATGTATATATATATATATATATATATATATATATATATATATATATATATATGTATATTTATTTATAATAAAAAAGAACAATGTATTGATATAACAAAGAACGTGTTGTTAATTAAATCCAAACATGTCATCAATATAAAAATAACATATATCTTTTATTTTTAGAATGTGTTCTTTATATAGATTTTGTATGCTCTTTCAGTATATGTTCTTTTTTTAATATCATTATATGTTCTTTTCATTACTACCTAAATTCTTATTAAAAATGGAACTTGGACATGAACAATATGTTCTCTTTACCATGAACAATATGTTTTTTTTACCCAAAATATGTGTGCTTTTATTTTGTATGTTCATATACTAATGTGTTCTTTTGAAAAAAAAAAAAACTAATTATGATATTATTATTATTATTATTATTATTATTATTATTATTATTATTATTATTATTATTATTATTATATTATTATTATTATTATTATTATTATTATTATTATTATTATTATTATTGTTATCAAAAGTTGTGCATAGTAATAAACGGATAGTAATAGTAATACTAGTAATGAAATGCAAAGTAATAATAATATTAGTAATAATACGTTTTGTAAAAGATAAGTTCAGACCAGATCAGATCAGAAAAAATAAATCATATCAGATCAGATCAATAAAAATAAGGTGAACTAAACATAGCCTTACTTCTTCTATATTTTTAGAAGCAATATGCCTTTTTGATAAATGGATTAAAATAATGAAATGTTGTATCTAAAAGAATGCAAAGGTAGTGTATGGACATTTTTTTAAGATAAGTAAAAATAAAAGAAATTGAAATTGATTCATGATTTAAAAAAAAAACAAGCATCAAAAGCTAATGTAATTAACTCATTTGATTTTGTTAACATATTGGGCCTATCCTATTCACCTTATCTTCGGTCCTATCAGAATATATAAGTTAAAATAAGGTAAATGACTAATAAGATCTAATAAGTTCATATAAATTCATGTCAACAATAATAAGCAAAAATAAGGTTTGTCACTCTCATAAAATAAGTTTAGATACGCTAAGATAAGATCTAATAAGAAATTATAAGGTCTAATAAATTCAGATAAGTTCAATTAAGTTCAGGTAAAGTCCATATAAGCAAAATTAAAATTGAAGGCCTGTTACATTTATTTATTACGTAATCTACCCACTAGATAATAAAACAATAAAAAAAAGTATGTTTCATAACTAAGTTGGATTCTATCAAACATTATGTTTATCTCTACCTGTTGAATTATCCAATAAGAGGCAAGACTATTATATAGTATATACCTTCAACCAAGACGGGAAATTGCACCTGCCAGAAATAACAAGAAAGATAGAAGATTGCATAATACCATTAATTTCTGGAAGGCTCCCTGCTCCGGAATCATAAACATAAATTTGGGGGGTTTGGGGGGGGGTCATATTAAAAATAATCTCTTGCCATCACCACCAATTCTATATTGCAGCACACTCTTATGAGTCTATGACCTAGGAAATAGCTCTTCCTTTATTGTTAAAATCATCGCTCTTCGGGATAGTCTCATGTTAAGCAATTGAACTGTAAAATCATCAAATATGAACATGGTTCTTTTTTTTTTTTTTTTTTGGCAGTAAGGAAACACATACAAACAACAGTACTAGCACAACTTGTCGCCTCTTGCTTGCCCATCAAGATGACCAGCTCCTTGCACTTGACCTCTATCAACCTTACAACATTCAAAATACAAGAAACTCTTACATAATTCCTGAATATCTAATACAATTCTAGCAATATCACACGACACCATATCATTTACTATGGCATGGAAGAGCTTCTTGGATGTAGTTAACATCCTGATATGACGCCAACCTCTAGTCTCTGCCTCCTGCAATCCTCTAAGAAACGCATATCCCTCCGCCTGCAACGAAGTCGTGGCAAAAACTTTGGCACTCCCTTGGAACTGGACACTTCCACCTAATATCCCAATCCAGGCAATACCTGCTAGACGCTGAACCTTTCCCTTATCTTATCATACGGCACCAACCTGAACCGTATATAGGGTGCCTTGCAGCTGGCCAGAACTATACGAATCACCTCCCAGTCCCACATTACAACCACATCTGCTTACCAAATTCTCCTTCAACAACGTCCTCCTCTGCACATCCTTTAATTCTCTATCAACTGCTTTCAAAATCTCAAGCGGGTCAACTTTATGATCACGAAAAACCACCTTAATCCGATACGCCCAGATCGACCAAAGAATAGCTGCAAGCACACACCTCCTATAGCCATCTTTACCATCAATTTTCCAAAAGTAGTTGAACATATTTTTAACCCATTCAGCAATCGGAATTATTGAATTATTTTTCACCCTAAGTCCTAACACAGATGCAAACCAAACGCGCTTACTAACTTCACAATCTCGAAATAAATGGGCATCCGTTTCTTCCTTCCCACCACACAAGTAACAAATATTACCAACCCCAATACCTCTCTTATTCAAATTCGCACAAGTAGCTAAAGCCTTTTGGATCAACCTCCATAGAAATGTCTTCCACTTAGGCGGTATCTCCAACTTCCAGAACTTACGCCAAAACATACGCTCCTTGTGATGTACCTTCCATCCATACACTTGGTGCATCAGAAATGTATAAACATCTTTAGTCTTAATATTATTGATAGTAGACGCTGAGGCCCATACATAATAATCTTCCACATATGCTTGGGGAATATGAGTTGCCAAAATCCTTTGGGCTGAATCTCTTACGAAACATCTCCACACAAGGCTTGCATTCCACTCCTTCCTTCCATTCAACATCAAATCACTTACCATATAGACCCCCTGATGGGATAAATTGACCCCTTGCTTCATCTGCAACGCACTCCCGCTAACCCATTTGTCATTCATGATATGAATCCTTGATCCATTCCCAATCATCCTAATAAATCCTTCCCTACAGCTCTTGATCGCACGCACCATGCCTCTGAAACCCTATGATGCGACATATAACTTTTTATCAACCATTGCACACACTAAAGACGAATCAACATACTTAGACTTGTAAACTTGAGCAACCAAAAGATATGGATTACTTTCAATACGAATTTCCTACTTGACCAATAAAGCCCTATTCAACCAATAGACATTCCTAACCCCCAATCCTCCCAATCCTTTAGGCATCTCAATGACCTCTCTCTTCTTCTAGTAAATCGGACGAGTTCCTCTTGAATTTTCCACAGATTGGCAGCAAACAAAGCATTCATTTTATCCACAACATACTTAAGGATAAAAAAAATCGACAATACATGCTGACTTAATGAAGCCAATACACTATTAATCAACAAATTGCGACCATCATGAGACAACACCAAGTTCTTCCAACTCCCAATCTTTTTACGAATTTTCTCCACCAAACCAAGGAACTTGGTAGAACTCCTTCCATCTATCTCTACATTACAATCAAATATCTTCCTAGCTCTTCTGCCGATGGAGTACCCACCACATCACGCAAATGACTCCTGAAACTCTGTGGGGTATTCGGGATAAACTTAATCAACGACTTATTATAATTAATAACCTCGCCCGAAATTACACTAAACTTATGCAAGACCTCCCTTACCGCGTGACAAGAACTAGGAGTGGTTTTGAAGAACAATAATGAGTCATCCGCAAAAAATAAGTGCGTGATCGAAGGAGCAAAACGAGATACTTTAATCCCTTGCAACGCCCCCGACTCTTCTGCCCTTTTAATCAACCTTGACAAAATTTCCATAACAAGGATGAACGGATATGGCGACATCGAATCCCCTTGCCTTAATCCACATGATGGCACAAACTTTTCAGATGGTTCTCCATTTATCAAGATGGCATACGAAACTGTGGTCACACACTGCATAATCCAGTTCCTGCACTTCTCTGGAAAATTCATCTTCATAAGCAACCATGCCAAAAACCTCCAATTAACCTTATCATATGCCTTATACACGTCTATTTTCATAGCAGCATAGTAGTACTTCCCACCTTTTTGTCTATTAATTTTCATCATCACCTCATGAGCAATCAAACAGTTATCCGCTAACAGCCTTCCAGGTACAAATGCATTTTGCATAGGGCCTACAACCTCCTTAAGTATTGGCTTAAGCCTATTCGTGATAACTTTTGAAATAATTTTATAAACCACATTACACAAACTAATTGGTCTGAATTGAGTAGCTTCCTCTGGCCTCTCAACCTTTGGGATCAAACAAATATACGTAAAATTCCATTCCCTAAAAATGTAGCCCTTATCAAAAAAATACTTAACTGCCTCAAATACTTCATTACCAATTCTCCGCCAGCACTTACGATAAAAGACTGCAGGAATATCATCTGGCCCTGGCGATTTCAGTCCAGATATTTGAAAAATTGCACGCTCGACCTCTTCCCTACTCACATCCTTTTGTAATTTGTTGACATGATGCTCATGTAAAGCCGGAATTAGATCATCATCAATATCAGGAACCTGCCAATTTTCACTCACATTCCTATGACACTCAAAAATTCCTTTGAAATGTTCAACAACAACTTGTTTTATATCTTCCTTATTAGAAGTCCAATTCCCTGCACGATCTTTAAGCATTAAAATCTCATTTCTCCTTCTTCGAGTCTTTGCCTTCCTGAAAAACCACCTAGTGTTCGTGTCTTCCAATAACAACTTTCTACCTTTTGCACACTGCTTTCAATATTCCAACTGAACCCTAGCCCTTTGCACTTGATCCACCCGAATCTTACCTTCTCTGTCCCCAAAATCTTTAACATATTGAATCCCTTCTCTTAAAACCAGCTGGGCATGCTCACAATTTTCCACTATATTATCCCAAACCATGTTGTATCGTATCTGAAATTTTTTACACCAACTAAACAATTGAAATCGGGTATTTGCACATCTCCTTGCCACACTAAACATTGGCGATCCCACTATTTGCTCATCCCATTGTTTATCAACTAATGACATAACTTCCTTAAAATCTAAACACCAAGACTCGATCCTAATGGGACGCCTTCTCTTAGCTCTCTCCGGGTCTGAATATAGTATTATCGGACTATGATCCGACACTAAGATTGGCAAATTAAGCACCATTGCCTCGGGATACTTTTGCATCCATCCATCAGATCCATATGCTCTATCTAGTCGCTCATAAATTCTATCATCACCCTTCCAATTATTACACCAAGTATATTGCACCCCATGATATTGGATTTCCATGAGCCCCAATTCTACTCTCCAATTTGTAAATAACTCCTGCCCCCGAGACCAACTTACCCCGCCTAATTTTTGATTCAAGAATTCAGTTTGATTAATTCGCAGATGAATGAATATGAACATGGTTCTAAACATATGTTTGTTAAACAAGATCATCTAATTATTATTATCTTGAATGGAAAATTCCAGTGCCTATGGAGTACGGACAATACCAATCATCTAAGGAGGAGTTTGTTTCACAAAGGGAAAATGGTTTAAGAAAGGGAAATAAGGAGAATTGAAAGGCAAACCCTTAGATTTATTATGTTGTTTGTTACAATATATCTAAGGGAAACCTAAATATATCACCACCACCACCACCACCACACTTTTACTTCCAAATAAAATCATCTTGTTGCCACCCTCACCCCTTGTTTCGGTGTCGCCTCCCCCCACCACCGTCCCTCCTTTCGGTGCCGCCTCCCTCACAGCCTTCCCGTTCCTTTGGCGTGCTGCCGCCCCCACCCCCTTCTCGTTCTTTCGGCGTTGCAGCCCCCCACCCCTTCCCTTTTTTCGCCGGGTCGACTCTCTCTCCTTCGCCGCCGATGTGGTGGTGTTTATAGGTGGTTGGGTGGATTGTCGGGTTTGGTGCTGTTTTTTTCGGGGTGGGTTGTCGGGTGTGGTACTGGTTTTCGGGAATGGGTGTGGATTTTCGGGTGTTGGGGTGGTTTTTCGGGAATGGTGGTTGGTGTTCGGGTGTGGGGGGTGGGTGTTCGGGGGTGGGGGGTTGGGGGATTTTCGGTAGGTGGTTGGCTTGGGGGGCAGTTTTGGGTCGGTCTCGATGGTGGTTGGTATTAATGGTTAGGTCAAACGACGGTGGAGTGGTCAAGGAGGTGGTTAATGGGGTTTCAAGGAAAGGGTAAGTGAAACCTTGGGGTAGGGTGGGGAATGGATGTAGAGGAGTTTGGGGGTAAAGGTGAGGTAAAGGGAATCATTGAAATGATCAAACAAACAAACAGCAAGTAAGGGAATCAAGTAAGTTAATTCCCTTACCCTTTCCTAAAACCCTTAAACCAAACGCCCCCTAATAGTTATTTAACTTCTATGACTCCGCTCATGTCCACATAGAAGCAAACCATGATACATAATTACATACTATATTGCTTCTCTAGGTCACTTCATGACTAATCACCAAGATATCAATCCCTATATAGGGCATGCTTGGATTTAGGGTAATGGATTAAGGGGGAGATTTTAGCTAAATGCGTGTATAAAAGAAAGGGAGATATGGAGGTGGCACGTGTTCCCCCATGAGCTTGGAATGGATAATAAAAAAAATCACCTTCAGCATCTTAACTCCAACAACAATGAGTTACCTTTACCTTCATCTTTTTTTGAAGGAGTGGACGCATATTTACCGCAAGATAACTTTAACTTTCCACTCAACAATGACTTTGCTAATGTCCAATACCATAGTTCGCTTGGTCCTGGCATCCACCAGCCCAATGTTTTTGGGCCTGAAGGGGTGTTTTTAAGTAATGAGCCTAATGAGAGTTATCAAGCTATGGATTCTGATGATGTTTTTCAGAATTTGGGACTTAATGATCAAGACTGGGCCTCTTCAATTGACTGGTTAGAAGGGTGGGAAGGTGTTCTTCAGCAGGCTATAAATGAAGATGAAGGTCGACTTTCTCCGAATTCTGTTGTCGGCTTCCCTGCTTCTCACTCATCTTTGCAAACAGGTTCTTCTAGCACCTACTACTCCCATGTATCAGATTTACCCTCTCAAGAATTTCAAAATCTTCATATTTGTTCTTTGGAGTTTGGGCAATTAGTAGCTAATATGAATTGTGAAGAGAGTTCTGGAGAATGTCTTGAACAATTTGGGGATAACTTGGGGGGATATGTGGGTGCTCTCAGTGGCGTGAATAAGCAAAGTAATGAAACAGGTGAGTTGTGTGTCATGGGAGCATGCGAGATAGTAGGAGGAGGAAATGTTAAGGATATTGAGGAGTCTTTGGGTGTTCGGAGTACTAAAGGGGATAATGCTATTAATGCAGAATCGAAGTTTGATGGTGTGGGGGACAAAGAAGAAGACATGGTTAAAAAAACAATCCAAATGAAGGTCTCGGTTAGATGAGCTGTTTTGTAGAGCTTTCCTAAGGAAAAATCCGGTAGGTAGGCCCGCTAAGTCTACATATGGTCTTGATCAGTGGTCGGGGAATGTTAAGAAGCGGAAAATAGATGAAATACAAGCTGAAGTTTCGGAGTATGCAGATTATATGTTGAAGAAACATGATGAGTGGCTTGAAGAAAGAAGGGTAGAATTTGCAGAAAGAGTCAAGAGGTTCAAGTCTATGGAGTTTTTTGTTCTAATGGCTTCTGAGACTGAGCCAAATCAGTCTCCAGGGGCCAAATGAAGATTCTAGCTTGGAATTGTAGGGGGCTTAACTCGGCGGACACTCCTACAATTCCATTCATTTCTTGGATGGTCCGCAAATTTAATCCTCGTGTTTTGTTTCTATCTGAAACAAAAGCTTGTAGTATATTAGTTGAAAAATTAGCAATGTATTTAGGCTTCCCTAATGTAGCATATAATAATGTAGATGATGAGGTTGGGGGTCTTGCGGATTTTTGGTTGTCCAATATTAATCTAGATGTTAGTAGTAAGTCTCAAAACTTCATCTGTGTAAGATAAATAATGTAAAAAATGGTTTGATGTATGAATGGAGTCTAGTTTTGCTGTATGGTTCGCCTTATATTCAATGTCATCAAGCTGTCTGGGAGGAGATTAAACAAGTGTTATCTTACTCTTTGAACCCCTTTGTCATAATGGGTGATTTTAATCAAATTGAATATAGCTCTCAAAAATTAGGAGGGTCCGAAATAATTCAAGGTAGGGAAAATTTTTCACAATGGAAACAGGAACTTCGACTTTGTGACATTCCAGATCATGGTTCGATTTTTACATGGTGTAATAACAGAGCGGGGGAGGAGAGAATATATGAGAAACTAGATAGAGTTTACACCTCGGATATGTGGATGGATGTGTTTTCTAATGCTACGGTGTTGAACTTCCCATCTTAATTAGTTTCGGATCATGGTCCCATTTTATTGGATACAAATCCTGAAGGTACCAAACGGAAGAGTCCAATTAAAATGGAGGCATGGTGTCTTGAATTCAGTGATGTTAGGAATATAATTGAGGATAAATGGGCACAGAAAATCCAAGGTTCCCCAATGTTTTCCATAGCTAGAAAATGTTCCAATATCAGATTTGATCTTTTTAATTGGTGTAAAACTTTTCAGAAAGAACATAATGTCAGATGGGAGGATGTCTTACAGCAATGTGATGAAGCTCAAAGCAAATTGCAGAATACGGCTTCTCAAGATATTATAGTGGGAGACATTGAAGGTCGAGTAAGAGAGGAGATGCTACTGAAGGCAAATGTTCAATATAAGTTTTGGCAACAAAGGGCTAAAGGCAAATGGGTAGAATTGGAAGACTCCAATACGAAATGGTTTTTTAGGATGGCCAAACCAAGGAAGCGAAGGAATGAAATTCTCATGATGAAAAATAAGGAAGGTAACTGGACTTCAGATAAGCAAAAAATTCAACAAATTATTGTTGATTATTTTCAAGATATCTTTAATTCTAAGGAGTTGGATGGACAAGGATTATATGATGAGAAGATGCATGATTTGCGGGCTCTAATTCCAAAGTTAAGTGAAGAGCAAGCTCGACAACTGCGAGAAGATGTTAATAAGGACGAAGTTCGCATGGCACTTTTCCAAATGGAATCTCTTAAGGCTCCGGGTCCGGATGGTATTCCTGCTATTTTCTATAAAATAGCATGGGATATTGTTGGGGATGACCTATGTGATGCAGTAAGTTAATTTTTCAAGAATGGTTACATGCTTCGGGAATGGAATTATACTCATATATGTTTAATTCCCAAGGTTGAAAGACCTGAAGTGGCAGGTCAATTCCGACCAATCAGTTTATGTAATGTGGTTTACAAGATTATTTCAAAGGTCATTACTAATAGGTTGAAGTTAATACTCCCAGCTTTGGTTTTTGAGACTCAGAATGCGTTTGTGCCAGGGAGATTACTCGGGGATAACTGCTTAATTGCTCATGAGGTGATGACTAAATTGAGACGGCAGACTAAAGGTAGTAAATACTTGGCTGCGCTCAAGATTGATATGTTTAAAGATTATGATAAAGTTAGTTGGGAATTTTTAGAATGGTTACTTAGAGAAATGAGGTTTCCAGAGGTAAGTATTAGATGGATAATGCAGTGTGTGTCAACGGTTTCATATTCTATAGTAATCAACGGAGAATGTTCACGTAAGTTCAATCCCTCCTGTGGCCTCCGGCAAGGTGATCCTCTCTCACCATATTTATTTGTTTTAGTCATGGAAGTTTTTTCTATATTAATTAGGATTGCTGAACAGAGAGGTCTAATAGAAGGAATTAAGGTATCTAGAGCTAGTCCTTCTACTTCTCACTTGTTTTTTTTGCATATGACTCCTTACTTTTTAGCAAGGCTACTCCGAATAGCTGTAATGCTATTAAAGATTTAATTAGCCAGTTTAGTAGAATTTCTGGGGAGGTCATTAATTATAATAAATCTTTGATAATGTTCAGCCCAAATACTCCACAGCAGTATAAAGAATGTTTAAGGAGTATTATTGGTCCATCTCTCTCTAATTCACTAGGGAGATATTTGGGTTGTAATATTGAAGTAAATGGTCGTGGATCAAGGCTATATGACTCTCTTTTGGATAAGGTACGCAAAAAGGTTAATGGGTGGAAATTCTTAGCTTTGTCGCAAGCTGGGAGATTGTTATATATAAATGGTATTCTTGCGACATTATGTCAGCATGTTTTGTCTGTTTTCCTACTGCCTAAGGTTGTTGTGAGAAAGATGAGCTCCTTGTTTATGCGTTTTTTATGGACTAATTCCAGTGGAGTTAGACCTATTTATTGGAGGAGTAACAAAGTTGTGGAGATGCCTAAGGGAATGGGTGGGCTAGGAGTAAGGAATATTCATCATTTTAATCATGCCCTGCTTGTGAAGCAAGCTGTAAGGATTCATAATAATCCAAATTTCCTAGTTGCTCGAGTTCTTTGTTCGAGATATAAAGGATCTCCTGTAGATTTGAGTCTGCGGGGAAAAAAACTTTTGGTAGCGTCTTGGGGTTTTAGCTGTTCGCCTTGCTCAGGGAGGGTTAATGAAGAAAGTAGGGAATGGGCAGAGTATTGATGTGTTGGTAGATCACGGGGTTGAAGGTTCGTGCTTGACGGTTAAGCAGGGCGAATCTTTCCAGGCACATGGAATTTCTAAGGTGGGGCATCTTATGAATACAAATGAAAAAACATGGAAAACGAGTCTTATTTGGAAGTTGTTTAATAAAGATTCAGCTTACATAATTTTATCAATGCATATTCCCAGTATAAATGCGAAGGATTCTTATGGTTGGAAATTCAATAAGACAGGCGAGATTAGATCAAAGGATGTGTATGCTTATCTAATGCAGCAGGACAACAATAGGGGCGGGCATGGTACAAGTATTAATTTCTGGAAACGCTTTTGGTCCATGAGAATTTGTCCTAAGTGGAAAGTTTTTATTTGGAGGATTCTGAATCAGGCTTTAGCTACTAATGACAATCTAAGAAGAAGGAATATCCAAGTTAGAAAGGAATGCTATTCGTGTGGTGGATTTGACGAAACGCTCGATCATTTGTTTCGGGACTGTGATATTGTGCGCCATATGTGGCAAGCTTCTAGGCTCGGCATTAGAGTGGAGTTTCAACCAGTAAACCGAGTGGACAGCTGGATAAAAAATTACTTAAATTATATGTGGCGACTGGAAGGTCACGAGTTGCATGCAACGGTCGAGTTTGTTGCCATTTCTGTGGGCTATTTGGATTATCAGAAATAGGGTTGTCTTCAAGAAAGCTAAAGTGTGTCCTGAGGATATCATGCGAGAGATTGATAAGAGTATTCGACACCATTTCAAGAGATTTAATAAGCAGGTTACGTCCAATGCGATTGCAACTAAGGTTATAAAACCAAGCGTACGTCTCCTTGAGGTTGACGTGGATAAGTGTGTTTTGCTAGTGGGCGGTATATGGAGAAAACGCAAAAATGGTATACAGTGTGGGATGAGTGTGCATGAAAGGTCATGATATTTTTTTCAGGGCAACGCCAGGGTGAATGCTATTTCAATATTACATACGAAAGCTTATGCGCTGCTGCAAGGAGTTCGTGAGTCTTGCAATAGACAAATAGCACAACTTCACGTTTACCTAGATTCTGCCCCTTTGGTTACAGCGGTTAAACGTAAGCTAAGTCCGTTAAATATAGATAATATTGTTAAAGATATTTGTATTCTACTTTGTAAGTGTGTTTTGTTTACTGTTTGTAGAGTTGATAATAGTCAAGTTTGTATAGCCCATGGATTAGCTTTAAGGGCTATCCAGGGGATTTTAGAGTAGGTTATTTCTCTTATTGTCAAAAAAAAAAAAAAAAAGTCAAACCACCTTAGTAAAGGAAAAAGGGAGGTGACTTGCAATGATTGCAAGGAGATAATGTGATTTTATTGTGATGAAAAAGAAGGGAAGAAGAAGTTATTACCCTCCAAATGAGGGTGACAATTACTCTAGGGGGGTGTGGGTAACTATTACAACCATAATTAGAGTAACAATTTCCCTATCCATTCATTTTTCTTCCTACCATCACTAGCTTATCCCTTCTATCACCACTTCTTCCCCTTCATAATCACCTTTAACCACCTTACTTTCCTTAGTTTGACTTTTTTTTACCCCCTTAATCCATAACACTCAATCCAAGCGAGCCCATAGAGTGCAAATTTTCATGTTATATTTCTAACGACGAATCAGATATCAGTCTTCATCGTCAATATTTTTTTTTGGGTGCGTCTGATCTTGATCCACCTATAAAAAGGTAATTAAGCTAGCATGTGAGGAATGAGAGGGCGGAAGTAAACTCCCCGCATATATTAGTTGTAGAGCTTGAACTTGGGACCTTCAAGTCGCCAAGAGGAGCTCCCACCACTTGACCAAGCCAAGCTTGGTAATTAGTTGTCAACCATTACAACACTTGCATAATACTTTGTAGCTTACTGATAGTACACAAAAAGTTACTTGCAGAACAATTGTCTTAATCAATTAACCTGCACCATGAATCAGTAGACTAAAGATGCATGCTAGGCTGCTACAGATGAATACCTTATACTCACGTTTGAGTTCCCACTTAAACAGCCACATAGAAACATACCCAATCCAATCCATACGATGCTCAGGAGATTATAGCAAAACACAATCTAGAGTAACAAAAATAGAAGCCCTTACACAGAAGTACAGTATAAATATAGATTACAAATACTCCTTCCGTCCCAAAATATAGTTCTCATTTCCATTTTGGGTGTCCCAAAATATAGTTCCCATTTCCGTATTTAGTTCCACATTTTTCCATAATTTGTCTAGAAAAACCGTGTCCCATCATTTATTTGCTTCTTGAATTTTGTTTTTTGCTTTGTTTATTCAACCCAAGTGTTACAATTAATGCTCTTTCACCAATTATTCTCCATTATCTCTCCTAAAATCATCTTTTCCCATACAACATTTATTTAAATAAACAAAAAATTTTTACTATCCCTCTTAGATTCTACTTGCATAAATTACCGTGAGAAAAGGAAAATGGAAACTATATTTTGGGACGGAGGGAGTATTAAGCAATCGATAATACTACAATGTCTTTACTAGACTATGCTCAAAATATTAATCTCTTTCCCAACACATAGGGGTTCTGTGCAATATCAGTCTAACAGAAAGATTAGATTATCCCTATGCTGGAGTGTAAAAGAATGATTAAATGAACTCATAATAACAACGCTAAAAACAATATTCTCTGGAAAAAATTATATTTCCTCCGTTTTTTAATAGTTTCAACATTTTGACTTTCATGTTTGCCAATACACAACTTTGACTATTGATATATCTAATTATCCATTTTTAAAAATAACATGTAGTTGAAATCTTGTAATTATATAATTGCGATAAACCCAACATCTTACATGCTAAAGTTTGTATTATATATTAGTCACATATCCAAGTCAAAGTAAGTACATGAATAATGTAAAAGTCAAAACATTGCAACTATTAAAAAAACAACAGAAGTAATTGCTTTGATAATAGAATCCAAAGGCATATTAATATGAGCTCCGACGCAGATGTGTAATAAAGTTCTCTTAAAGCAGATAAATTCCATAAGTAGAGGAAACCTACAGAGAACAACATCGAAGTTAAACAAAACAAAAAGCACTTGAAATCTTATGGAATCCATGGCTGACTAAGATAGAGCAACTTTCCAATAATTAACTAAAATGTAGATCTACAGTAAAGGAGACTTTTTATTAACCAACCAAAGCTTCAAACATGAATGTTTAGTAACCAAAGCCATTGGTTTTTAGGAGAAAATAACGCATCCTAAGAGGAAGGAGAAAAAATTTAATATCTTAAAGCCTCCTAGCTGCACTGATCCTAATAGAGTGATGGGAGATTTAGGCTTACTCTCTCTTTGACAATCATTGAAATTGAAAACTATAACACAGCTACTAAGTACTAAGTACCTTGCTGGATTTAGGGATAAATTTAACCTGTAATATAACATAAAGGCATATCATTCAGAGGGTCAACTGAAGAAATAGGGTGGGATCAAAAGAAAGATCAGATTGAGGTCTAACTCTTTGCTATTAGCAAGAAAGACCCAAAACACAGAGGTTATACTCAAATTTGAGATTAAGCTATTGAATAATATCAAATGACGAGGAGAGAGCTCGAAAAAGTCCAATTTTGAATGAGACCTGACAAAATAGTGAAATTGGAAGAGATCGACCAAGAAATTTGATGCAATTGTCACACTAAAACTAGGGTTTAGGGACCTTTTTCTCTCTTCTCCTCTGTTTACTCCACTTTGTCAATGCATCTAATACACTCATCTTAAAAGCTCATTATATGATTTGACGAGAAGTAATACCATGACCAAATTGATTGACCACTGCCACGCCTTAGTTTGGATTTCGAGGCTGGGCAAGCCAGAGTTCACTTAGGCAAGCATGAGCCTAGCAAGCTCATTTACAATCCATGTGCACTAAGCTATAGATATGAAATGCAATCAACATCATCGTTCGGGCATTAGAAATGAGAAAACATAAATCTTGCTACACGGAATGAGGGTTTCCCTTCATAAAATTAAGGATGCTCTCTACCACCATGCTATACGTATGCATTATATATGAAAAGTAGATACAGGATCTATGAGCATACAGCCATACACCCATTACCCAGCAGTATAAACACATACGAGTCTCAACACTCAATTCAACTGGCATCCATCAACAGGTGGTCTATATGATCAGTTTTCCTTTATTCAACAAGCGTATATTCAATTCAAGTGAATTAACGAAAGAATAGGAGGCAAAGTAAAGTCCTTGCTACAAATTAAGGGTAACATAAGTAGATACAAGATTCATGAGCATATACTGTACATAGGTATCAAACACATAAAGTATTAGTGTCTAAGACTACGAGCATCAGTCAATCTAACACATTGGAGGACCAATACAAAATCTTATGTTCATGCCATTCCAAGATAAGAATACCATTTTTACCAAGTCATGATAATCATACACGAAGCATGTCCATACACAAATACGGCATTACTCAATTCAATTGCAATTAAGATAAGCTTCATATTTGAGCTAAAATATACATATATGATATATCCCATCCACTTATCAATTGATAAAAAATCTATCTATCAGGCACAATGTACAACAAACAGGGCAACTAAAAACAAAGATGCAACTTACTACAACTGATCAATAAGCTGCAATCTCATCTCAATCAACCGAACATTGAATTCGCCATCACTAACCTTAAGCATATCACTAAGTGACATAGAAAACCCATGCTCCACCAACAATCTATGGCGCGGCTTAATCTTCCCCTCCAAACTAAACGAAAAATACTGCGGAAACCGCTTAATCTCCTTCAAATCCCTCTTCATTTCCTTGACAAAGTAATCCACTTTAGGTTTAAAGTTATTCTCAATACTATAAGTGAGCAAAGCAGGTGACCTGAGTACCAAATTAACCACCTCCGATTCCGAAAACCCTAAACTCCTCAAAAACTCTAATTTAGGCAAGAGAGTATTCTCAACACTAGAGACCAACAAAACAGTGGTGTGACAATCAATCTTAAACCCTAATCTGCGCAAAAAGTAAAAAGTGGGGCGTAATTGGTGATCGACGTTGGAGACGAGCAATCTAGGGCAACGAATAATGGATTTGCTGACGTCAGGGAAAGGGAGTTGGACGTCATTGATGAGGAAATCGAAAACAGGGTATAAATGGAGGTGAGGGTCGGAGGAGAGGAGAAGAGGGTACATGTCGAGAATGCGGCCGAGAGAAGAGCGGGAGATGCCGAAAGAGATGAGGCAGTTTTCGACGGATTGGAGAGTTTGGAGAGAGGAGGAGCGGAATTGGGGGTTTTTGAGGAGAGCTTTGAGGGAGTTGACGTTTAGGGATTCGAGGTAGAGGAGTTTGCGACGGAATTGGAGGCCGGAGTCGGTGGTGGTGAGGGGTGAGGAGAGAGAAAGTGAGGGGGTTTGGAGAGGTTTAAGGGGGAGAAGAAGAGATGAGGTTGGTGGGAGATGGAGATGGAGGTGGTGCTCAGTCGTGGTATCATCTTTCAAGCTGCATTTGGGATGGTTGATGGGGGTGGGTAATGGTATGAATTCTGTGAGAGTGCGTGGTTTCTCGTGACTAAATTGGCCATTCGCCCATCCTGGAACGGCTAAACGTGGGGCTGTAAATTCAGACACTCGGGTCGGTTTTAGGTCTGTACTTATCATATCGGGTTGAAATGAGTCGGGTTGAAGTGAGATAATTTGGCTTATTGGATCGGGTCATATTGTTGTTATGTCGGCCTGAAGTAGGTCATATTAGCTTGTCGGGTCTTCGTTGGGTCGGATCATAGATTGATCCATGCTATAAACGGCTTAGTTACGATTCAGATTAACTGCGAGTCAGTTTTAATTTAGTATCAAGTTATCCTGGATCGCATCGTCACGGTAGAAAATGAAGATGAAGATCGAGAGGAGAGAGAAAAGGCATGGAGGTGAGAGGAGAAAGTGAGCTTGGAGGTTTAGATAAGCATCAATGGAGGATGGTGTCAGGAAAGAGAGAACATTGTGGAGAGAGATATAAAAACATAACGGTGTTAAGGCTCCGCTAATAATAAGGGTATTTTGAGCATAATGTCAAAGTTTAGGAGTATATGAGGAATTCTTTGAATGTGATAGACAATTTGAGAAATAGCTGAATAAATTTCCTTCCATAACCCTTTAAAAGTGGGAAGTTCACCCACTGTTCACACAAACAGTGAACTGAATCACAAAGAGCTGCAATTCACTGTTCATAAGCACCCAAACAATCTAAGCCATCACATCATCCCTTCACTCTTAACCACACTATTATTCTTCTCCTTTCTTATGTCCTCTCCTAAGAGCACAACCAATGGTTACCCTATAGTTTGTGGTCATTAATTATTTTATTACTTCCTTACTCTTCTACCTACCCACCATATTTTCTTTGCTCCTTTTTTTCTTGGTCCATCATAAAAAGCTGGGCATCAGTTTTTTGGCTAAATTCTATACTCTCTCTCCTCATAACCCACAAGGAGGGCAACGGCTAGGAGTACTCTAACTCCTCTTTCTCTGTCTTTGGAGCTGGTTTTTCCTCCACACAACAGCAAATTATCTCTCCTCTTTCTCTTCGTTTCTCAATCTCTCTTTATTCAAATTCTAGGGTTTGATCTTGTAGGAATTTTTAGCTTCTCTCCAAAACACAATTCAATTTCATCGGCAGTGTCACATGCCTAGGGTTTTGATTTTGCGGGTCAAGGAAGCATTTCTCGACGGGAATGTAGATGGGTTTTGAAGAAACCACATGTATTTTCATGGATTTCATGAGTCTGGGTAAGATTAGTTTTTTGTTGGCAATTTTGAGATGCTTTTAAATTGTCCTTTTCACACAAATTTGAGTGAAAAACCAAATTATTCTTCATCTAATCCCTTTAAAAATGTTTTCTAATCCTTCCCTCAGATGATGTAAGAGTGTTGTTCGATTCTTCTTCTCGCAAGTCGTAGCTTTTTCTGCCATGATAGCATTATGCAGGTAAGAAAACCTTGTCAATTTTGATTTTTCAAAGGCTTGATATTTCATCATTAAGGGTTTCTTTTCAATTTTAAATTTGATTAATTTCAAAGGCCTGATAATTCGCGTTTTAGGGTTTCATTTAAGTTGAAAATGGGTAATTTGATTATGTATACTTTAGCCTCTCGCGCAGCAATTTCTATTGTCACTTTTGCTTTGTGAACCTAGATAGGGACGTCAATAAAGATATCTAACTATACAATCAACTTTTGCTTTGTGCTTTATAAATGGGTAACTACAAATTAAATACTAGAGTTAGTAGACATGTTTTGTTTGGATTAGTTTGGCCTGATTTTTGCTCCAGGTTATATTTTTTGCAATTTGGGCTTTAGTGCACCTCGAGTTTCTGCAGTAAACTGATATATACTGAAATGCAAACACTGTGCTTTGTCACGCAATATTTTTCTGCTCTGGGGTTTATTTTAAAGGTCTTGGAAGTTTGAATTTTGTTTGAAGTACCATAGAAACCACGAGATATGTCTGGGATATCTCATTATAAGGGAACCATTAATGTATTTTCCCTAAGCTGTCTGCATTTGTTATTCTGTATTTTTTTTGAACTTCAAATTGACATTACTGAAATTTCTCTCATTTA
Organism: Beta lomatogona; assembly: GCA_947646795.1. NCBI lineage: Eukaryota > Viridiplantae > Streptophyta > Magnoliopsida > Caryophyllales > Amaranthaceae > Beta > Beta lomatogona. Next base: position 263,458 of record CANSNZ010001134.1, read on the forward strand.
CGAGATGATATTTCATGCAACACATTCAATTTACCCAGCTGGCCAGATTTTTCCTACCTCCAAGAACCCAATTCACTGTCACTTCACCATCCTCAATAACTCAAATGCAAGTTATAAAGTTAATGCCTTAATTTTCCACCATCCTCTTTAGACTTACTCTCCCGGAATGTTAATTCCCTTCACCTTGAGAATGTATGACAATTATGGACAAACCCCATTGAAGAGAAGTCGACCAGATAGCTTAATAGCCATAATTTTTCACACTTTTATCACTGCAGTAGCTTCATAATCATAGCCTCCTGGTAATTTTTCTTATTTTTTGTTTTTCAAATTGTAAGTATTACGAATTTCTCAATTTCCTTTAGCTTGGAATGAAAAAAAAGTATGTTTGAATTTTGATTGTTTCTGCAGATTAGTTTGTTGATTCAACTTGAGAAGTATCAGATTTATTCATGCAATCATGGTACTTTCTCTCATTCTTTCCCTTCCTACTTAGTTTTTGGTTCTTAGAAAATTTGACTTGAGACATTTCATTCAAGACAATCCTGACAATTGTCCTTGTCATGATAATCATGTAGTTTTTTACTATCTTTTACGTTGAACTAAATGATCTTGTAAACTCTAAAAGTGACAATTTTTTAAAAAAAAAAAATACTAATGACTACTTTATCGTGCCTTGAGGGCCCAGTTTTATGTCACTTGGACAGGGCCCCCATCATGTTTGAATCGCCCCTGTATGCTGTATAATTATGATGTGTATTTTTGACATGCACTACAAGAATAATGAGTTTGGGCGACGAGCCTCTATAATTTGGGAAACATAATTCTAGCTCGCAGCACAAAACTACGTACATTGGCAACAAAATACTTTTCGTTGCTCAAACTAGCATATGGGCAACGAGTTTAAGCTTTTGTTGCCCTTGACTGATTATGTATTTATGTGTGACGAATTTGAGCTAAAGTTGCCCCTCAAAAATTTTGGGCCACGAGTTTGAGGGCTTGGTTGCCTTTTACATCGAAGATTGGCAACTACTTCATTTTCTTCGTTGCACAAAGTGATGAAGAGAAGGCGCAATTAAATGGCGGAATTCTAAAAGTTTGAACATAAACTAACTCATAAACAAAACCACCCCTCCCACTTTCTCTACAATCCTCATTAGTGCAGCTCCCTAGAAATATACGATTGCAGCAAAACAATTTCAATTCCGGGTAAGTTATCCATCTCTCCTTGAATGTATCTGTTAGGGTTGTGAGTGCGTAGCGGAAGCAGATTAAAGATGTAGAGATTGAGAAAAATAAATAGAGTTGTAAATACGTGGCAAGAAAAGTAGAAAAAGATAGACACACAATATTTAACGTGGGAAAAATCCTCAAATAGAGGCAAAAAACCCACGACGACGAGTACCCGAAAATCCACTATATAAAATAGGAGAGTACAAGAATCACCCGAAACTTATAAGGGTGAGTAGTACAAATACAACTCTCACTATAATATATACTCACAAAGAAGTAATACATAGGGTAATAGTGGATTAAGGAGATTGTGTGTAAGAGGTACACTCAAAGAGTGATAGAGGAATGAAACCTCATAAACTTTGGAGGATAGATCCCTTAGGGATAACTTGGTGGATTCCTCCAAAAATATGCCCAACATCATGTATTTATAGTTGGCAAAGTCGGTTAACAGAGCCGGCAAACATAAGCCCTCCAATGTGTAGAATTATCTAGAACTTGATTGGCTATTGGAGTTCTAGAATAATCATGAGAATTCATGATATCTAGGCAAACCTTGATTATACAATGCCAACTTAGCTGCTGTGCACCAATATACTCACGTGGGCTATGCACCAAAATGGGCCACAATGGAATTTGGGCCACACTAAACCCAACAATCTCCACCTTGGAACAAATTCCATTTATAAACTCGTCGTATGAAATCCGAAAATTTAGTAGGGTATAAGAAATATATGTATGTCACTCATATATTGACCCGACTATAGCTTGAGCAAAGAAAATATGTGACATACCGAAACTCGTTTGACGAGGACGCAACGCCAATCGAGGTTGAGTAATGAATCCACCAAAAATGGCTTTTATGTACGCCATCAAGCGCCCAATCCGCTCCGGGCCAGAACGGCCTTCATAGATATCCTCCAGACGTAAAACTTATCTTGCCACCGAACTTCTCAATCTCGAACTTTGTTACTGAAGACATCTTTAATATGAAAACACTCTAAACAACCTTTGGCTCGGATACCACTTGTTAGGGTTGTGAGTGCGTAGCGGAAGCAGATTAAAGATGTAGAGATTGAGAAAAATAAATAGAGTTGTAAATACGTGGCAAGAAAAGTAGAAAAAGATAGACACACAATATTTAACGTGGGAAAAATCCTCAAATAGAGGCAAAAAACCCACGACGACGAGTACCCGAAAATCCACTATATAAAATAGGAGAGTACAAGAATCACCCGAAACTTATAAGGGTGAGTAGTACAAATACAACTCTCACTATAATATATACTCACAAAGAAGTAATACATAGGGTAATAGTGGATTAAGGAGATTGTGTGTAAGAGGTACACTCAAAGAGTGATAGAGGAATGAAACCTCATAAACTTTGGAGGATAGATCCCTTAGGGATAACTTGGTGGATTCCTCCAAAAATATGCCCAACATCATGTATTTATAGTTGGCAAAGTCGGTTAACAGAGCCGGCAAACATAAGCCCTCCAATGTGTAGAATTATCTAGAACTTGATTGGCTATTGGAGTTCTAGAATAATCATGAGAATTCATGATATCTAGGCAAACCTTGATTATACAATGCCAACTTAGCTGCTGTGCACCAATATACTCACGTGGGCTATGCACCAAAATGGGCCACAATGGAATTTGGGCCACACTAAACCCAACAGTATCTCTTGATTATCTACTTTAATCAATGTTTTCTCATATCTAAATTACGACGTGATAGAAACTCATATCTAAATTAGAGAAGTTAGGACAAACTTCTTCATCGACCAATTCTTAAACCTCAACAATGGAGAAAAAGATAAAAAGAACATGAACCCAAAATTGAACAAAACCAATTTGGCCGGAAATCATCTCCCACTTCCAAAAACATTCTCATGCTCCATGGTTTACTGAGCTTTGACAGCAATTCACTGCTGTTCAAATCCCGATAATTGAACTTAATAAATCCTTGGGAGCCGATGAAACGCCACCGAGTCGTCGCCGATTTGGCTCCCAGATGAACAAAGCAGATGCAGCTTTGGAAATTATTGAAAATTGAAACTACTAAATGAAAGGTTACTTTATATAAACTCACTTTAATATTTCCTACACCTTTAGTGTTATGATAGGTTTCTATATTAAAGATTATGGGTTCATTACTTTCATTCATAGGAATTAGATTATATGGTACTTTTCCTGATTTATTATATGGTATATTAAAGATTATATGGTACAAATGTAAGGTCAGCAAAAACCATCTGAAGAGTTAAGAACTTTTTCGTGCAAGTTCTTTAGATTATAGGAAAAAAATTGATGTCAGGGGTCTTAACTATGACTCAACATTTTTAATAGGTTCCAACTATCGATTAACCTGTGGAGGTCCTAACTTTTGGGGGCATTGTCTTTTATTGGACCCTACAAGTTACTTAACCTGCTGGAACAAGTTACGAGTCACGTGACTCCATTAAAAGTCACGTGACACCCCTTTTCTCTTCTTCTTCTCTACCCCTCACCTTCATCTTTATTGTTCATCATATCCATCCGCTCCATCTTTCTCTCTCATCAACAATGGCAGTCCAACCCTAATTACCACACACCACAAACAGCCCTATCACCCACAATGGCAAAGTCACGACGAACCAGAATCCGAAGAAGACGACAACGTTGAAGAAATAAAGATGACAAAGCTGAAACCACTGAAGATGAAGTTCACTAATGGGGGACCAAACATCGATTCAGTCAGGGAACAATTATCGGAATTGGCGTCTTCTCTCTCCTAGAGTTCTTCATATAACCCAGTTCATCTCCTCTATCAATGTTCTTGCAAAATTCCCCCATAAATTACAATTCTTTGCACCAATTTGAATGCAAATTACTACTGACCAAACATCGATGCTTATGTTCTTGCGAATTGCTAGAAATCTCCTGGGGTTTGAATTATTTGCTGCATTCTAATTTTTAGATTTTCCTTGTGTGGGTTTGTTGGGTTTATATTTTCATGGTGCGGGTTTACAAGTTGTTAGGATTATTTGTTTAGTCTTGCCGCCACTTTCACGCCGCGCCACCGCCCAACGGGAGCTTCGCCCCACCTTACTCTATTCCCTCGTGCTTCATTGAAGCAGAGGATCCTAGTTGATGACTTCAAGAAATAAAAAGTAAAGTTGTTTAATGATTTAAGAAATAAAAAAATAAAATAAAATAAAATAATATTAGTTTACCTGTTCAGTAAGTCTTAAGTCATCTGGGTCCAATAAAAAATAATGCCTCCCAAAGTTAGAACCTCCACGGGTTAATCAATAGTTGGGACCTATTAAAAATGGGAAAAATTGATTTAATCACTCCCAACTTTGGGCGTCCTGACAAAAACAGTCTCAACTTTCGTTTTTTATTGTTCAGTCCCAACTTTTGGGGGTCCTTTACAATAACAGTCCAGGTTAACCACAAACCGATTTAAGAGGTTAAATTTTTTTTTTTTAAATTTTTTTTACTTTGTTTTTGTTGTTTTAATTATATATTTTATGTTTTAATTCTCTCCTCCCTCCTTCCTCCCCTTCCACCTCCTGTTCCTTCTCCCCAGCCATCCACCCCTTCCCCTCCCCTGCCACCCCCTCCCCCTCCCCATCCCCTACTGACCCCCTGCCACCCCCTCCCCATCCCACCATGACCCCTTGCTGACCCGTTGCCACCCCATGCTGGCATTGTCGGAGCACACCGGTGGTGGTCGAAAGGTGGGCGAGTGGTGGTTGTTTGGTGGTTGATGTGGGTGTTTGTTTTGGGGGGAAAAATTCTAGGTTTTGTTACTAAAAAAAGTCACGTGGAGGCACGTGACTAGTGTTTACCTGCATTAGCAGGTTAGTAACCTGCTAGGACCACGTGTGTAAAGTATCCCCAAAAATTGGGACTGAACAATAAAAAACAAAAGTTGGGGACTGTTTTTATCAGGGCGCCCAAAGTTGTGACTGATAAAATCAATTTTTCCTTAACAATGTTGAGCGATAGTTGGGACCCCTGCCATCAATTTGTCCTATATTATATACTAAATTATTAATGAATTCGTTAAGATTTACATTGGATTAATGTAGGTGGTCTGGGTTTGCTAGGACTTTCTTTTTTGAATTATATGATTGCTTATAAGTTATATACATGTAATTCATAAATTTCATTTTTTCCTGTTGTGTTAGCTCTAGCTTGAAATCAGTAAGGGTGCACTTCATCCTTTCCTATTTTATATTACTCTTGTGTACTGTGGCTTGATTGGTATTTTTTAAATCCTTTGTTTTTGCTATGTTCCTTTGTTTTAGACTGCTAGTACTGAAATAATGGGGGTGGGTGCCAGGTCGATTCTTTTTTCCTTAAAATTAGGTGGGTTTACCAAAGTCCTGGTTATGAGGAAGCACAACGTGTCTACTGTGTTCCCAGTCCATTAGAACCTCAATATATCCAGCTGAAACATGCTTTGCTTTAGTCCCTTTTTACCCCATTGCCCCTTCCATTTTAGGGTTCATTTTTACACTTTCCTCCTTTCTCCACATAAATACTAACTACTTCTGTTGTTGTAGACTTGCGTTGTGATCTTCTGCCCATATTATTAGGTTTAGCTTCTTTCCTTTCTTTTTTATATTTCAGATCTAATGCCATCTAATTTGGTTATTAAACATCTCCATCTACTCCAACAAATGACACTTGACATCACATTACCCAATGACAAGAACTGGACAAACTTACTAACACCTTAATATTAGAGCTTAACATCATGGCACAAAGAATCTATTCAAAGGCACTTAAATTGATGGACATTACAAATCAAGTGTGCAAATACATGTTGTCAGAATGTCGGAAACACTACAATGGCTACCTATCATTTAATTTAATTTTTACCTATTATGTATGTTTTATAGGATTAGATATTATCAGTTAATCCTAGGTAATGGTCTTATACAATTTGTTGTTGTTTTGTGCTTAGATTCACTATACATTTGGCAAACAACTTATTTGGTTTTAAGCGATGGTTATCCTTTCTTTAGTTGAAAGCCAAGGCAGAAAACCATGGTTTCAAAGACATTCTATGTTAAAATTCGCTTGTTTTTGAAAAGTTTTCTTATTTGTCATCATGTAATTTTTACTTGCTATCTTTGTTTTCATGTAGATCTCTTTGCTTTGCCATGTTCCCTTGGTGTGCTCCGTGTCTCTACAGAAAGAGGTAATCTCATGTATAAGTATTTTTTAACGCTGTGGTTATGCTCCAAATATTGTGCAGCAAGTCCTGCGCTTTTAAGTTCAAGACCTGTTTGCTCTAACTGAAGACCTGTTTTCTTATATTTTTTTGTTTTCACGTTACAGAACTTCAAGTGGGTACCCCATAGTATCTTTGGCTAGCACGCACAGGCTCTTGCAAGCCGAAAAATGGGTATTTATGCTACTTTAGTATCCTGGTTTGCTTGGTTTTGTCTTCTTTTAGTATGCTTGGTGTTTACAATTTTGGTCTGAACTGACTCTTTACCTCCTCCTTTGTTATGTTACCCTAGGCACTTACTTTTTTTTGAATTGCATAGCGAGCATTAACTCCAACCTTAGTGTCTGCTTAGTTCATCTGCTCCTCTTTTGCCATGTAGATACTCTAGGAAATCCACCGTTGTCCAAACACGAACAAACAAGCGTCTAAAAGCATTGCAGCAAAGTGAAAACGTGCTTATTGACGTGGGTTTCCAACACTGGACACAAGGAGAAAGAGTGTTCTATAATAAATGCTTAACCCCCCAGACACCTGCTGCAGAACCACCAACCGGATGGCAAGAAATAAACGGCGCAAAAACAACAAGCACAAGTAACTAACCAATTTTTGCTTCTCCATCCTTTAACTCATTACTGAGCTCAAATTGTGTACTCATTTGAGTTCTTGCCACTCCAGTGAAGAGCTCTGATTGTTGGCCAAGAAATGCCGATTTTGATATATATATATATATATAGAGAGAGAGAGAGAGAGAGAGAGAGAGGGGAGGGGGAGAAAAGGAGAGAGAGAGTCGGGGGAGGGAGGGCAAGAGGGAGAGGAGAGGGACGGCGAGGGGAGAGAGGGAGAGAATGAGAGCAAAGATTGAGAGAGAGAGAACAGAGAGAGGGGAAAGGAGGGCAGAGGGAAGGAGGGAGGGGGGGAGAGAAAGGGGGAAGGGAGATGGAGGGCGGGAGGAGAGAGGGAGGACGGGAGGGGAGAGAGAGGGAGGGGGAGAGGGTGGAGGGCATGAGGGGGAGGGGGAGGGGGAGGGGGAGAGGGAGAGAGAGAGAAGGGGGAGACGACTGTTCTTTCTGAATCGCTTTTTGCTTTCCTGCCATGTTGGTTCATTTGAATTTGGGTTGGACATGATATTAAAGGGTTGCCAACTGTTCAGAGTTTGTCTTTTGCCTTTTTTTAAAATTTTCAAATCGTGTACTAATCTGCATTTTGCTGAACTTTTTTTATCATTGTTTGCTTTGACAAATGAAAGAGGATATGAGTTGACATTTTGGGCATTCAACAATGTCGTCGTTATCAAAGATCAAAGAGGAGCTTGGCGATATTTGATGGACAAATAAGTGATATCTCGAGCATTATCGTAAGATTCTTGCCTTTTGATGGTACAAATTTCACCTCTGTCAAATTCTGGATTAAGCTAATAAATTATCATAGTTTCAACTGTTCATTGTTCTTATTAGTGTTCAATTCTGCTCATTAGAGCACTCGAGATTTAATCAACATATTATGTGCTTATGAATTGCAATTCCTTGATATCATGCCTTTTATTATACCTTGCTGTCAGCTGTGTATTGTAGCTTGTGCATTGCAACTCTGGAGTGACCTATGAACGCTGCTTTGAGCGACCTTCTTTAATTTTGACTAATATAATATATATATATATATATATATATATATATATATATATATATATATATATATATATATATATATATGCAAAGAGATTTTGCTTGGTGTTAGAAATAAGGGTTTATTGTCTCCTGTCTTAATGTAAAATCTTCAAATCTTCACCCACATTGTTGTTCTTGAGTCATATGATTTGATTTTGGTTTTCAGTTTTCTCTTTGTTCTTTAATTTGTCTGATTTCATGTATTTAGTTTGTATGTGGCTCATGAGTAGCTTTTGTTTCACCAAGTCGTAGCTTTAATTCACTGCCCAGTAAAATGATGTGACGTACGAATTCAAGATTGAAGCAATTCAATTTAACGCACTCCAACGGCTATTAAGAATATATTTTTCTTTGCAGGAATTAGTTGCAAGATTAGGACATTGTTAGTGGTTCTCTGTTCCATACACCACAGATGCAACGTTCATGCTGTTGCAGATGCTTATGCTACCTTGGAGAATGAGGTCAGCTGCCTTTCACTTGAGGGTGATGTGGAAACGACACAGCAGTACCGACTGCTTCCAGAGATCATCCCAAGCATAAGTCTTCAATAGGGATTCCATCTTGTGTTTCCATGGCTTTGTGGTATGTTTATTTTTCTATAATGCTTATTTTTACGAAAAAGAAAGTATTTTTCCCCTCTGTCTTCTCACAAAAAAGAGTATGACAATCCCTACTTCTCTACCCACTTCTGCTCCTTCAGTTCTTTCATTTCCCTCCAGTTTTTGTTTTAGGCGTTTTTTTTTTTATTTGGATAGACTGACGTATATTGGACTTAACTGAACCAGACCCGAGATGTCTAAAGACAGAGTAATCTGATTCTTAACCTAACCCATATAGAGACCCCAACAAAACCACGTTGATAAATTTTATTCGACAATGTTGTTCCCCACCCCCGCCCCCTTCCCCCCCAGCAAGCTACTTGAGAATAATGCCTATGTGACTAAGAGACCAAACTGAATGTTTTGTTAACTCATGCTAACCTGAACAAAACTGATCCGGAATCATACCACTCGAAAGTAGATTTTTCACTTTTTCGTTCTGAACGTTGTCTTTCTTACGGTATAGATGCTATCATTTCCTTTCTTTTCAGGAGCATCATGCGTATACCAAGCATACTTTTTTTTTTTTTGCTTCAAGTGTATAGGTTTTTGTAAGATACTGTTTAGGTGTTTTCTTCTACCATATTCCATCTTGCTTTGCAGTACCAACTTATGTGTATTCATCTAGGCAATTATGATTTGCGGATTTAGGCTTGTAAAGATTAAAGAATGAGATGTGTGTACCCTACTAGCAATTTCCATGAATATTGTTCTTATGTGTTCTTACCTTTTAGTAACCAATTTGAATATGTATTTAAAGGCATTTCTATTCTCCATATATTTCCCTAATTGTGACTCACTTCCTGGGCTTTTGATTTGTGCACGTATATACTATTAGCTTCACTTTATGTTCACCGTTATACATATTCTTTTGATTTGAGAAATAATCTTTTAGCTCATAGTCTGCCCTCCCTACCCCTTCTTTATGTTCACCGTTATACATATTGGAAATGGACAATTGGTAACCATCTTGATTAACTAACTTTTTGCCTTCTTGCTGACCTCGCACTGTTGCTTTTACTACTGTCATTTAGTTGTTGTGAACCTCCTACTCCCCATCCCAAATGGAAGTGAAAGAAGTACTGCTTTAGGTTAATGAGGTGTACTGTAGGCAACTAAGAAATGTCTTCCTATGCTATTAATTGAATACATGACTCTAAATTTGAGCAACAACACTTATTTTTGGGCTTATATACTCTTGGTGCACATTTTTTGTGGCAACCATACCCTTTTTAAAATGATAAAACGCCTTCTACTCACCTTACTACTCTTTCCCCCTTGCAGGAAACATTGGCAATGAGCCTCTTGTCTTGATTCTAACCTTGTGTAGAGATCATGGTAATCCTATTGCCAATTCAGACAAGTGCATTCGAGATGAAATAGCTTATACTTCATTTGGCAAGTGGGTTTGTTTTTTATGCCCAGCTAATGCTGTTGTAGAAGATTTGTTGCTTTTACTGCCAACTCTTTCAATATGGGCACACATGCGGATTTCATAAATCTCTGCATTTATCTTGTACACTAGAAAAATGAAACTAACAGACATTTCGCATTTGAGATCCAGTGCTTGCAAGTTTATATTTTTGTTTGTCAGTTTGATCCATGTAGAGGACTATGGTGATGTTTAGGGTACTTGCCATATGTTGATGTATATATGCATCTATTTTGTCTACAAAATTGCAGCTTGTAGTTATAGGAGTATTTGATAACCTAACACATTAAGTGGACACAACTCAAAGCTTTTGTCGATTGTACTGGATTGCGTATATAATAGTATACATAGCCCTTGCTGCAAGCTATAGCTTCACTTTAGTTTAATTTTTTTTTCTTCATTCTTTTAAAGTATTGTAAGTGTTTGTTTTCCTTTCAGAAGTATGTTTAACCATGTCAACATCTGAGTATTTTCCTTGGTGTTTGCCAGGTTGGTGCAATTGTCCTGTATTATATACATATGTGTTCCAAATGCTAGCAGCGCCTCCTGAAGGTACCTTTGATGTTGAAGGTGGACATGTTCCAATTAATAGTCAACATAATAAAAGGGCAACACCGGAACAAGTTCCTTTACTTTCTTAAGAACAAGTGATGTTGGTATCAAATGTATTAAACAAAGAAAGGCAAGAATCGTGCTACTTCGCTTATACCTCTACAAGCTAATTGTAATTTTGAATTTGACATGGTGATTGATTCTTAATCGATAAAATCTCAACTTTTAAGAGTTTTTTTTACAAGTTGAACCATGCTTGTCCATTCGTCATAAAATATAGAAATGTGTTCACATACATATAACAGTGCAAGTTGTAAATTATATGTAGATTTTGACTCTATTGAATCCACTTTATCTGTAGCTCATTTATAACTAATTTGATGAAGTAGAAATTGTGTTATTTGGAACTGAATGTAGTTTATCTTGTGCCGTTTTTCACTCCTTGTGCCTGGAATTGCCTTAGTTAGATTACTGAAACATGCCAAGTTTTATTCTCTATAGGTCTACCTTACTCTATCATCGAACATATCATTTTTTTGTTACACAAACTCTCTCTACTTTAAACTCTATAAAAAAAATCATTAATTCAACTCTTTAATACCAAGCTCTCCAATTCTCGATTTTTTTTCTACCCTCATCCTCAACAAATATGACAACCAACATGCCAAGATTTCGTTTTTACCTGGGGCTTCTTCTCAAAGAAATCAGGAATGGCAAAGGAATTCCACATTCATTCACTATCTTTTAAGAGCATCAACCTCAATATCTCTATGCATTTTTTTTTTCAATCAAATACAAAAGAGGAGCAGATATGATTTTATTATTTTGATAATAGGTAGATATCCATTAAGCTAACACTAAAAAAAACATATTAAAAGCACTATTATATTCAGATTTGGTTATATATATTGCAGGCGTTGCTTGTGGCAAACGCATTCCATTAGCAAGCAATGTGCCATATGGTTGTTTAAATTGTTTAAGAGAAAGTTTATCTGTGCCAAGGTATGCAATTCCTCACATAACTTATCATAGTTGTCCTAAAAAGAAGAACAAAATGACACTATCCCTTTATTCCTGGGTTCTGTTTCCAAATCAAAGCGCCCGATGTCACTGGTTCAATGTTTCTTACGGCTTACATTGAGCAGTGTGAAGCTCTTTTCATGCCAGCCGAACATATTAATAATCTGCCTATCAATGTAAACATCTTTAAACTTTACATTTATTCTCACTTTACATTCGTACTCATACTAATTTCATATAGACCATTAATTTTAAGTCCTTGTACATTTACATTCTCTTGCTAGCAGCCCTTTACCACCATCTTCGATGAATTGATTGCAACAAACTTTTATATCCAAATCACACCAGCTACATCAATTTTCAGAAATAGGGTCCTACATTGGAACCTTATATCCATCTTGAGGGAGTAGAACAAGGCTCCATTTTAAAAATACTTCAAATACATGTGGAATACCTACAAGTCAGCAACAAGTCCCAATTTAGATAACTATTTGAAATTGCTAGGTTTAACGTTCAAATAACACTGCAAACAACCACTAACATGCATTTTGTCTGTCCCATAATATGGGAGTATAAATAAACTGTGTATGTACGCCTAACTTTTGCGCTTTTCCCAATGCACCTCAAACAACGAGTGGAACCAACACCTGTTTGAGGCCAACTACAAAACGATCATCTTGTTAATTAAATCCAGAATACTTCAAATATCGCAATAAACTATTTTAGGGTGCCGTGCGCGTAGGCGCGCGGTGCAACAACTAGTAGAAATATAAGTGACAAATTTAACATCCCTTGCTCATTTAGGGAATACTTAAATTGGCCTTAAAGAATTTGCCAAAACATTTTTGTAAAATATTAAAGTTCAATAATATTATTTGCAACTTGCATTCATAAACAAATCAAACGGATAATATAATTGCCGAGTTGGTTAAACAATGAGACAACTAGTAGTTGTATGTCATTATTCATATCCACCCGTGGTTTGCTAAATTAAGTTGTTTTCCTAAACCAAAATAGTATATTTATGTATAGTACGTTTTAGATCCCGTGACAGTTTCTTGTAGTTCTATATATTCATTATTCATACATAGATCGTTTATAAAATTTAGATCACTTTCTGTAGCTAATAATAGGGCGCATTTTTCGCCCCTATATTGGCATTATCTACCAAATATGTAGTATTATTTGGTGTTCAGCTTGAGTATTGACTCTTGAGGCAGTATCTATTGGTAGCATATTTTTTCTTCTTCATAAAATCTGGGGTGTAACTGTTACACCATAATAATTTATGATTTAACAACCTACAACTCTACAACTTTTGTAAAAAAAAAAAAACTCAAATAACATGAAATAAATGACATGAGATTCATGTCATTATTTGTATAGTTCATGTCATTCTTGTTGAAATATATGTCATTGCGCATATTACACTAACACAATAAGTTATGGTATAACATGTTACACCTAAGATGTACTATTTATTCCTTACTACAATTAATGTTGACATAAGCGTCCTATATTTCTATATGTCCGTATCACCGGGAGTTGTAGCCCAATTTTAATTATTAAGATTTATCATTCCATTATACTAGGACTTTGTCCACTTTTCTCCAAGTTGCTCCCATAGAGTAAGACAATGTTTAGGTGCATCGTGCATGGACACTCTCACACTTTTCATCTACATGCTTATGTATAGAGTTTATGATGAAACAATATGAAGAGATAATAAAATTAATACAAATTTAAGATGACTATCTCGATGGTTAGAGAGTAGAGACATATATTAAGGAAATATTATGAATATATTTTCCTAGTTTGTAGTTATCTTTTAGGAGTATTGTTGTATATCTTTTCTAGCGTGATTTTAGGAAAGATAGGTGCTTTAGGGTTTTGTATAGTGTTATATATTGCTGTAAATCCTTATTGAATACAACACAATTATATTCTCCTAAACACATCTAGCCTCCCTCTTCTTAACATGGTATCAGAGCTAGGAAAGATATACAGCAATACTCCTAAAAGATAATTACAAGCTAGGAAAATTTATTCACAATATTTCCTTAATATATATACAATGTGTAATGACATTCTTAAAGGTTGCGATAGACCTCCGGTACGATCGAATGAAAAAATCCAATCATTGTGATTTGCGAACATCAACTACTCCCTCCGTCCCAAATTAGTCTGAACACTTTCCTTTTATGTTTGTCTCAAATTAGTTTGAACACTTTCATTTTTGGCATGCTCCCCCTATTAATACTTCCTCCGTTTTTTTTTACATGTGACACTTTCAAAATTCACGGTTACCTAGAAAAAATTGGAGAGGGGATTAAGGAAAAGTAATTGTAGGGGATTAAAGGGAGTGGGGATCATTGCACATGGGTTTAAAGGTAAGGGAGGAGAGAGAAAAGCAAGGACCACACCCCACTTTCCCTCCTTATTGCTGCACGCCCAAGAGGAAATATGACCCAGCCAAAAATTTTTCCCACCAACTTCAATTCCCTCTAAATTTTCATAAAGTTAAACTTTTCATAAAATTAAAATTTTTGCCTTCTTCAAATCAGTTGAAGGCACCAACTAGAAACTCTCTCTTCTATATAAACCCCTAACATTTAATGAGGATTTATTTCACAAAATGAAGAGAGAGAAAATTTCATCAACTACCATGGTTTAGTATCATTACAAGTTAATTAAGTTAAGCTACCAATTCACAGCACACACTGCACATTAATGTTCAAAATAATCATCCTAAAAATTACAGACTGAAGTTTCCCACAAAAACTTCAAACTTCAGTCGTCTTCTTCTCTTTCAATCTAACAAAATGGGGTCAGGAAAGCAGGGAGATGCAAGGTTCTTTGACCTTCAACACTTGCTGCAAATTGAAGGCATGGAGGATGACTTGCTGCTGCATGAAATGGGACACCATTATCACAGTGATGATGATCAGTACACGGATGATGATGGTGGAGGCACAGAAACAGAACAGGCAACACATCAACAACAACAGCAAGTTCATGGACATCAACCACAGACACAAACACAAAACAATGTAAGTGCAAGAAAAAAAAACCAATGTTAAGTTTAGAAAAAAGGAGAATGTTGGTTGATGAACTTCTTACCTTAGAAATCAATGGTAAAGTTGTATGGGTTTTAAAAAGAAAATTAGCAAAAAAATATAGCATACATAGGATGACATTAGAAAGAATATGGACAGATGCAAAAAAACAGAGAGCAAGTGGGCAACCCATAGATATTAGAAACAAAAAAATAGGGAGATGTGGTAGAAAATTAAGAGTTTATGATGAAAAATGGCTTCAGTCAGTCCCTTTTCATCTAAGGACTAGTATTAGGGCATTTCTTTGGTTATCTTAAAGTCCCTCCATCTACCGTATATAGACTGGCTGAAACAGGGGAAGCTCGGAAGTCACACAAGCAAGACTCACCCAAAACTAACCGATGATCACAAGCTTCAAAGATCGAAGTGGGTGTTGCAAGCACATATTACCAGCAACAAAGACACAACCACCAACATTTGTTGACATGCATAATGTTGTTCACATAGATGAAAAGTGGTTTTATTTGAGTCCAGACATGAGGAGATTCTACTTGCTCCCTGCTGAAGATGACCCTTACAGTTGTTGTCAATCTAAAAGTTATAAGATTAAAGCTATGTTCATGTGTGCAACATCTAGACCTATTAAAGACAGTCAAGGGAATATGATACATGATGGCAAATTTGGTATCTATCCTTTTGTTGATTATAGGAGGGCCAAGTATTCAACTAAGAACAGAACGGCAAGAAGTCGGGTGACAAAGGCAATTGAAAGTGTCAACCTTGCAGTTATGAGGGACATGATAATCAACACTATCATCCCTTCCATAATGAGGAATTGGCCAGAGGGTGTGTCAAAAGAAATTTACATACATCAAGACAATGCAAGACCTCACATTCATGCAGATGACCCTGCATTTAGGGCAGCAGCAACTCAAAATGGCTTCAATATTCAACTAATCAATCAACCACCTCAGTCTCCTGACTTAAATATGCTAGATTTAGGATTTTTTAGAGCTATTCAAGCACTATAATATCATTCTTTTCCTAAGAATCTAGATGATTTGATTTTAAAAGTGCAGGACTGTTATGATTTCTTTGACCCAGAAGTATTGAAGTACACTTGGTTGCAATTGCAATATGTGATGGTAGAGTTACTTAAATGCAAAGGGGGGAATAATTACAAGAACCCACACCATGGCAAAAGAAAGCTAGAGAGACAGGGATTACTTCCAGACAATGTGGAAGTTGAGCAAGCAGTTATAGATGAGGCAGTGGCTTATCTAAATGAAAGATTCATTAATGTAGGTGAAGCTTTTGACTACCTAGATGCACCACAAGTCTAACATGGGGAGAATATGAAGATTGACATTTGCACAATTTTTTGATGTGTATGAAGGAGAAGAAACAGGGGCAACTTTTTGGGTATATAAGAAATATATAAGAAGACATACACATGTAGATAAGTATCAACAGATTTGGTTTAGCTTATGGAGAAGATGCAGCAACACTTCTAATCAAACCAGAAAGTTTTAGGGCCTAGCTTTTATGTTTTGTTTTTGCTGTGTAATTAGTTATGGTCAAGTACTGGTTTGTATAAGCAGTGATGCAACAATTGTGGATGAAATGAATTTAATTTTATGTTCATTTTTTGCATGTCAACAAGTTGATGGGAGTTGTGTTAAGTTAAATCCATCAGGGAGATGTGCATAGCTCATTGAGGAAGTAATGGATGATTTAAATCCTCAACTTACTGGTTTCACACCAATAAGGAGCAAATCATCTCTTACTCCTCAAGCCACAAACATGAGTCCCTTCATCATCTGGATTATATGTGATCATAAAAAATAAGGGACTCAATTCACTTAGCAGGGAGTGACTCAAATAACTCAGCAGACCAGCCCACACATTTAGGTTTCATTAAGCATAATTGACATTATTAGCCATTTATCTCACCAACCAAAACCAATCCAATTCATCATCCAACCTAATTGTAGGCAACCAAACCTAATCCAATAGGCAACCAAAACCAATCCAATAGGCAACCAAAACATAATTAGGCAATGAAAACAATCCAATAGGCAACCAAACCAATCCAAGGCAACCAAACCAATCCAAGGCAACCACACCAATCCAATAGGCAACCAAACCAATCCAAGGCAACCACACCAATCCATGGCAACCAAACCAATCCAATAGGCAACCAAACCAATCCATGGCAATCAAAACAATCCAATAGGCAACTACAACATAAATAGGCAATCAAAACAATCCAATAGGCAACCAAACCAATCCAAGGCAACCAAAACAATCCATGCCAACCAAACCAATCCAATAGGCAACCTTAACAGATTTAGGCAATCAAACTAATCCAATAGCCAACCAAACATAATTAGGCAAGGAAAACAATCCAATAGGCAACTACAACAGAAATAGGCAATCAAAACAATCCAATTGGCAACCAAAACAATCCAATTGGCAACCAAACCAATCCAATAGGCAACCAAAACAGAATTATGCAACCAACCAGATTTAGGCAACCACCCACAATTAGGCAACCATACATAATAGGCAACTACAACAGAAATAGGTAACCAAATCAAATAGGCAACCAAATCAAATAGGCAACAACACAATAAATTGAAGGGGGACTCATATTTTTCATAGATAAAAGAAATTAATTTCAGTTAGGGTGATAGAACCTCAGGGACTCGAATCTTTGGCTCTACGCCTTAGTAGGAAGCAATGTGAATCAGGGTCCAGTTCAGAGCTAGTACAGGGGCTCATTGGGACATCAAGCTCACCATCTTCAGCCTCAGATGAACCCACAATGTCTTCAACCACATCAAATACTTTGAAACCCCCATCACTTTCTACATACATGGTATATGTATTCCCCTCATCATCAAACACGTTGAAGGAAGTTGCAGTACATCCCAAACAATCACACTGCCCCTTCACCTCTTTCCCCTTCCCCTGCACCTCAACCTCAACCACCTTCACCTTTTTCTCAGCCACCCTGAGGTGTTTATCCCTCCCTTTCACCACTTTCTCCTGCCCATTGACCTCTTTAACCTTACCTTTCTTTGAGATACAGTAAAATTCAGGAGCCCTAAGTGCGCAAACAATCTCATGGGTAGACCTCAGAACACCCTCACCTTTTTTTCCCCTCAACTTCCGCAACAACATTCACAACCTTACTGGATCTAGGCCTCAACCTCTTTGAAATAGGTTGGTGGCTAAAGATCTTATCTTTGGGGGGACTCGCATGTTGTGGAAGGGAAGATGAGGGGAGGAACTCTCTTGGAAGGCCAGTTTTTTTTGTAAAATTCATCAACAACCACACCCAAAGCCTTCAAGGCATAAGGGCGAAGATAATTTTGCGCGTCTCCACTGTCGTTAAGTCTTCTGGGCCAAGTCGAGTTTGCTTCAAACGCATGCATCAATTCCCTGATGCAATCAGACTCATCTGTGTCGTTAGTTTCAAAGAGCGCATCAACAAGGGGTTGAAGATCTGGGACAAACATTGTTCCGAAATTAGGGTTTTTTTTTTGGGAGATGAAGATCTCTGATGTTGCAGATGATTTTCAAGGAAGAAAATGAGTAATTCGGAGGAATTACAGGCGATTTTAGAAGAAAGTGATGAAATGAAGAGAGAGAAAATGGAGTTGAGGAGAGAGAAATTGGCGGTGAGAAGAGAGAAAATGAAGGTGAGGTGAGAGAAGGTGAACGGATGAAAGGGGGGGAGTTTTAGTGTTCTGGGAAGTGAAGATCATTAATGGGGTTGAAGGAAGAGAGAGAAAATGTAGTTGGGGTTTCAATTCGATGGGGATGATGAATGGTAGTTGGTGGGGTTTTTTAATTTGGTGGGAATAATAAAAATCTGATTAGGGTAGGTTATGTTTTAATGGGATACATTAAGGGGGGTTATGTTTTTGTTAATTGTGATAAGTAAGGGTAATATGGTAATTTCATAGGCCAAATTTTACTACTTTAGGAAAGAAAAAAAAGTGTCACATGTAATTTGCACCATGCCGTTTTAGGAAAGTGTCACATGTAAAAAAAAAACGGAGGAAGTATATTATTTCTTTTACACATCTTTGACCCACACTTTATCTTTTATCAATAAAAGTTACCCAACTTTCTCTCCTCTAATAAAAAATGTCCCACCACCTCCTATCACATCTACTTTATTAAATAAAATAACATTTGATAACTAAACTACAACTTATCACCTTAAACGACGTGTCCCAATAAGTGTACAGTTCTTTCTGAGACGGATGGAGTATTTTCTTTTAATGCCAGTTTGCCACAATACACGATGAAGGTAGCTATGTGGACAATTATCAGAAAGAGGTAAAAGTTACACACTCTAGAATAAGCACCTGTCTAATCAAGGGTTATCTACAATCAAGACAAGATTGGAATTTTGTCTAAGAATTGATCGGTTGATGTTGCTAGTGCAAAGTTGCTAGAGGGATATGGAATACAAATAGCTTTTAAATTTGGTCCATATTATAAACTTTGATGTAGCATCACAATATCACATGCTAAGGACGTCTAATTTCCCATGAACAAGCCAAGGCATGAAGTTTCTTAGATAAGACATATTATATACTACAAAGAAATACTACTATCTAATATTACTTAACATATAGTTATAGAATTAAAAATAGGAATTTAGAATCAATCTAAATTATTAGATTTTCATATTCCACCTATGAGGCTAAGAATCATCCAACTAGGCAATATGGCGTATGCTAAGCGGATGAACAGAGGGAATAAAAGAAAGAGAGTTAGTCCAAGCCATTATTAGTGGAAGAGTGTTCATTAAAGTGATAAAATGGTTTCGTACATGTGAAAATGATTCAGAATCTTGATTAAAATTAACACCTACAATTGACAACCACTCAAAAGATATGACATGAAGTTAATGTATTCTCATCTTTGTGACATCGCTTTCATCTTTTGTTTGATTACATGATCATCACTCCTATGGCTTCTGTGCCTTCAAGTGAAGAACCTCATTCTTTCACTGAGGTTTACATAATTTACCCCCAGCCCCTAGGTTAGTCGAATTAGAAGAACTTTTGTTTTGGCCTAAAATATCTGAGAGCATACATTCACTTGAGTTTTCTTTTTGGAGCATTAACACGTGTATTCTACATTCGGGTGTACCATGCGTTTGGTACACCTTAGTGTATACCATGCGTTTTTTGTAACACCGTTTTTGGTTGCTTTAGTTTGTGCTTTTCAGCAAGGATGAAGAAATCTATCTATACAAATATATTAAAAGGCGTGCGAAAGAAAGTCTATGTGCCACGTGGCACTCTCCTCAACTTTCTAATGCAAATGCTTTATGTCTATGTGTACCCCTCACTTTAAAAAAAGAAATGTGTAAGTGCAAGGTATCGAACACGTGACCTTTGAAATGAAAAGTTAGAGCCTAACCATCAATACACTATGAATTTGTTGTCTAATGTTTTAAATAAAATATGATAAAGTCTTGCAATAAGTATACTTAACTAAAAAGACTTAACAAGTATATACATCCCTAACACTCTTATTACGTAACTTACAAGAGATTATTGATGTCATATTCTCTTACCACAATTCCTTTTAAGGTATTGTTTTCAAACTCAAACCTTTCAATTTTTCTTTACTTATCACGTTGTGACGTGAATTTTTCAATTTCTTAATGGACAAAAAATACGAAAAGTAGCAAAATAAATTATAAAATTTAAAAATAATAACATATTAGTTTATTGTAACTGACCTGAGGCATCGCCCGGACAAAAAAAACTAGTTAACAAATTAAATAGTGAAAGATTACAAAATATATTAATGTAATAATTATTGAAACATAAAAAATGTTACTCCATTTTATAAAGTTTGTGTACTTTGTAACTCTCTCCTCACAATATTGTGATTTGTGACTGTCACTGACTAGTACAAATCCAGATAAAAGTGGCAACCAATGCAATGAATGATGGAGAAAGTAGTATATTATGGCTGAAGGACGAAAGTTCATAGTCCTCACATACAAAAGTATAGGGGAGAATCAAAACCAAATCCATATATTGCAAAAGGCTGCGAATGCCCATAACGTGCTAAATATACCCTATCTTTAACTTGTAAGGTATAATACTTTGTTAATTATGCACGTATACTTTGTTAATTATGCACGTACGTGCATATACGAAGAGTGAGACCTGCAAACCTGGCTGGTTGTACCTGTGCGAGGTGCCAGTTCTGTAGGGTCCTTCATCTTACCAACTTAAAAAAAAAAAATATACGAAGAGTGAGTTAGACATACTATAAATACACAATTTAAAAATGACTTGTAATTTTATTTGAAGTGACAAGTAATATACCCCTGAAATAATGATAATTTTCTGCTATTTGATGGGATTAGCTTCCTCACACACCCTTATTAATTTAAAGGTTAGCACGGATAGAGTATATACAGTGTGCAACAATTTCACCAAAAAAAACAATTTGACTATTATGAAAGATCTTTCCTTAATATTGGCAAAGATTTTTATTAACGGGGACAATCCTAATATTCCTAAGTGATGAGTACCTTATTTACATAGTTTTGCCAACTTAACTTTTTTTTCTTTGACAAGGCATTAATAAACAAACGACCAGGTCACCGTTGCTCTTTCCTTGCTTTAGTAGCAAGTTTATGAGTTTTGATGGCTTTAATTCTACTAACAAAAATAACTAAACTATTTGACATCCACTCTATAAAATTATGTGGGTTGGAACAATATGACATAATTCTAAACTCATGGAGTGGCACTTACTTGTAGAAGTATATTGGTGTATATAAGAAAAGTGGGTGTGGGAACTTGTCCTCTCATCTGGAGGATGGGCAATGCCAAGTTGCCAGCCCTGTATTCCATATTTCCATTATATATATAGAGTCTAGATGAGATGTATATTGACCCCTAATCTGACAAGTTGACTAAAAATTCTTGTGTAAGTTATGTTGATGTGTGAGCTCTATTTGTTCGATTATTCTCTTCAAGCCTTATCTTGTGCTGGCCACACTCCATTCTAACCACACGACAAAATATCTCTATTAAGCATAATTCCAACGTCAAGTCTAACTATGAAGGCTCTTCCTATCTCTCCCACTAGCTCATAGTCTTCCAAACAAAGTATTCCTATAATTATTTTTAGTAACTTTATACCAACTAAAATTCATCTATATAAGTTAACATAATCATCAAAGAACAAATACTCACAAAAAGGAAAGAAAAAAGAAAGTGAGATATTTTTTAAATTTTAGGACAGACAGGATGGACAATGCGTCAATGCCCATGTTTGGTTAGCCTTGCTCATTCAAGAACAATTGATCATAACTTTATGAAAGTGAGAAGGTAGGTGTTCTTCTTAGAGGATCTTATCATTTTTAAGGTAAGAACATCCCTCAACTTCAACTTTACTATAAGCTTAAAGTTTGATAAATACTACTGTGTAGTGTGACGTGATCTGATCTAATCTGAACTTTTTTTTTTTCCAGTGAAGAGCGTAGTTTTGAGAGGACCATAGTAGAAATGGAGGAGGAGAAAGGAGAGCGAGAGATGAAGAGGGAAGATGAGGTTGAAAATGAATCAGATGAGGTTGTAGCAATAGCAAGAGTGCCACCATGGACAAAGCAGATAACAGTAAGAGGAGTTGTGACAAGTGCAATCATTGGGGTGATTTACAGCATCATTGCAATGAAGCTGAACCTTACTACTGGGCTTAGTCCTAATCTAAATGTGTCCGCTGCTCTTCTTGCCTTTGTTTTCATTAGAACATGGAATCAAATCCTCAAAAAAGCTGGGTTTTCTCCTGCTCCATTCACTAAGCAAGAAAACACCATGATTCAGACTTGTGCAGTTGCTTGCTATAGCATAGCCATTGGAGGTAAAAAGTCCCTCTATCTATCTATTTTTGCACTTGTTTTTCATAGTTTTCATTGCATATATTTGATCATTAATATCTCTAACTACGCATTAGTACATATAATGAAAAGCCGGTATTTTGAAAATTCACATTGAAGTGAATCCTACATGAGTATGTTTTTTGTTATATGTTGGTGAGAATTTATGGTCAAATTTACGGCTCTAAGATCAAGATATATTAAAGGAAAAATTGTTAGAAACTACCTATTAAAGACACTTTTTTTTAAAAAACTACCTTATATCACGTTTTGATAAATTTGATATGACTGAAAATGGGCTTGGGCAACCCAATAAGGAGGAGGAGAGTTCGGTCCACATACAAGCCCAAAGGAGGTTCCATACTAAAACCAATTGGCAATAGTAGGAGTAGCTCCTATAGCTTATATTGTGGTACTTTCTTTCCTCTTTCTCCAATGTGGGACAACTCACATGTGCACAACATATATGGGTTTCAACACGTTTATTTTACAAAACTACCTCATAAGTGGAAAAACTTTAAAAAGCACTACCAAATGCAGAATTTACTAACCATGGTTAACTACCCTCCAATTATCCCTCTAATTTATATCATGTTATTGTTTTTTTGTTGTTTTCTACTAATTAAACAATAGCTTCATATATGACAAGAGTCGTACCAAAATAAGTCATTTTTCTTTCATTGTATACATTATCAAACACAATACATATGATTAAACTGTGAATTTTGAGTAGTTACTATAGATGTTTACATTAGTAGTTTATATAGACCTATAACCCCTAAACAACAAAAATCTCCCTGTCCACCATTTCAATGGTAACTAACACTAGCACCCTTTGCCCACATTTAAACATTCAAAGAAGTTAAACTTTTGGTTCTTGCAATAGGAGTTACTTAAGTCATCTACTATACATAACATGAAAAAGAACAAGTCAAAAGTTTGACAGTGAGGAAGTGGATCTTTCTCTTAATGACTTCGATGCAATTTGTTGCTCGTGTACCTAGTTGGGGGTAATTAAAAGAAAGTGAAAAAAATGTTGCAGTGACAAATTTGATAGTGAGGAAGTGAAAAAAATTTCAACAAGTGTTGAAAGCAACGAGATATGGTAATGTTGCTGCTCTGCAATTCCATGGTTTAAGGGATCAAAAATCGCTGCTATGAGGGAATAAACAAAGAGGGTGGTTAGGGTCATTTAAAGGGGATATTTTCGTAATCTTAAATTAGAGGGATAATTAGAGGGAATAGTTAACTATGGTTAGTAGATTTTACATTTGGTAGTGCTTTTTAAAGTTTTTCCACTTATAAGTTATAAGGTAGTTTTGTAAAATAAACGTTATATAAGGTAGTTTTTTTTAAAATGTGTCTTTAATAGGTAGTTTCTAACAATTTTTCCTATATTAAATGCGAACATCAAAATGGATTAGAGGAAATATTATAACCCGAAATCAGATTCATAATCATTTTCTTTGCTAACAGGTGGATTTGGGTCTTACCTATTGGGCTTGAACAAGAAGACATATGAGCTAGCTGGAGTTAACACAGAAGGGAATTCTCCTACAAGTTACAAAGATCTAAAAGTTGGTTGGATGACTGGTTATCTTTTCATCGTTTGTTTTGTTGGTCTCTTTGTGTTGACCCCCCTACGGAAGGTACAACTTGCATTTTGCTGATACCAAAGAAACTGCTATCTTGAATATATAGCATATATACTCCTATGTGCTAATAGAAGTTTTAACTTTGGTATGTGTAGATTTTGATAGTTGACTACAAGTTGGTTTTTCCAAGTGGTATGGCAACTGCAGTGCTCATAAATGGATTTCATACAAGGGGAGATAAAATGGCAAAGTATGCACATAACTCATAGCTCAAGCGGGCAAGTTGCCTTATGCGCTTATTATCTTCAAAACTTTCCTTTGTGTGTATTACATTGGAAGTCTGTTGTAAGCAAACTTAGTGGTCGTTCGATTGAACATAGAAAATAACACTTCCCAGGGAACTGTGCTATCCATGTTGTGTAGTATGCTAGAAGTTCCAAAAAGTTATTTTTGTGATTATGGGAAGCGAGTCTTCCCATAAGAAACTTCCCACAAAAGTTCCACTTACCTAAGGGAGAGTAGATAAGCAACTTCCTCTAGTTTTAGGAAGAGGAATTTCAGGGTTTAAGTCAACCAAACAACTCATGGTTTTCAATTTCTCTAGAACTTCCAATTTGAGGCTTTTTTAAGTTAACCAAACAAGCACTTAGACTAAAGCTCATTTTTTTTATGGGTTGTGATTGATCAGGAAACAAGTACGCGGATTTCTGAAATACTTTTCAACGAGCTTCTTATGGGGGTTTTTCCAATGGTTTTTTAATGGTAAAGAGAACTGCGGATTCATGCAGTTCCCTACCTTTGGACTGCAAGCTTGGAAGCAAACGTAATTTTTTTAACTACATCACCCTTTCAAGTTAATCAACATATAATTACTTCAGCTTAATGTTGATCAGATTTTAATTTTCTTTTGCAGGTTTTACTTTGATTTTAGCATGACTTATGTTGGAACAGGGATGATTTGCTCTCATCTGGTGAGCCTGTCTTTGCTCTTTGGAGCTGTGCTTTCATGGGGACTAATGTGGCCTCTCATTAGCAAGTTGAAAGGAGATTGGTTCCCTAAAAACATACCAGAAGAAAGTATGCAGGGTCTGAATGGCTATAAGGTGACTAAACTCACACCTGACAACTGATCACTGATCATTCCTTAACAAACCTACAAACTTTGTCATATTAGTATGCTTTGCTTAGCTTCTTTTACAAGAAAGTGTGTTTGACAGGTGTTTATTTCCATTGCTCTCATTTTTGGAGATGGCTTCTACAACTTCTTCAAAGTACTGATTATTATCCTCGTTAATGTTCGTGGTAGAATGAAACAAAAACCCGTTCGGAATACGGGTAACTTTTGCACATCTAAATAGTTCAACTAACCTAGAGTATCAAGCTTGTCTTGTTCTAGTGCTAAGATTTGCTCTTTGTGATTTTGAAGTCATGGGATCATATCCTGAATATGGTCTTTGGTGTTTTGTCTAGGGAGTTTCTTAGAGATTGGCCCTGGGCCAGACCTGTTTCATTACCTTCTCAAAAACCAAAAATAAAAAGTTAATTCAAGAGTCTTAGTGAGATGTATCAAGTTGAACTAAGGTCTATATGCTTTTGCATTGCAGAGCCAAATGGCCAAAATAAAGCTCCTAAGATCACAAAGCAGAATGAGGTGTTTGTCAGGGAAAGCATACCAATGTGGGTAGCAGGAAGTGGCTACATCTTCTTCGCTATCATAACTGTCATTACCCTCCCAATAATGTTTCCTGAAATCAAATGGTACTTTGTTGTTGTAGCCTACATTCTTGCTCCGGCTTTAGCCTTCTGCAATGCCTATGGAGCCGGCCTAACAGACATGAACATGGCATACAACTACGGCAAGGTAGCTCTCTTTATATTAGCAGGCCTAACAGGGGAAAAATATGGTGTGGTAGCGGGACTTGTAGGTGCAGGATTGATCAAATCAATGGCCCTAGTTTCTTGTACTTTGATGCAAGACCTTAAAACTGGTCATATGACCTTAACTTCCCCACGAGCAATGCTTCTAAGTCAAGCCATTGGGACAGTCATTGGGTGTATAGTGACCCCTCTTAGCTTCTTTCTATTTTACAAGGCATTTGATGTAGGAAATCCAAATGGAGAATACAAAGCTCCTTATGCTTTAATATATAGGAACATGGCAATCTTAGGAGTTGAAGGCTTCTCAGCTTTACCGCGGCATTGTTTGGAGCTCTGCTGTGGTTTCTTTGTGTTCGCCATTGTTGCTGACTTGATTAGAGATCTTGCTCCTTCAAAGATTGGAAGATTGATGCCACTTCCTATGGTGATGGCGGTTCCATTTCTAGTAGGTGGATACTTTGCCATTGACATGTGTGTTGGAAGCTTAGTGGTGTTTGTATGGAACAAGATTGATTCTAAGAAGGCTGAGTTGATGGTTCCTGCTGTGGCTTCTGGTTTGATTTGTGGGGAAGGACTCTGGTCTCTTCCAGCTTCTTTTCTTGCTTTAGCTAATGTCAATCCTCCTATTTGTATGACTTTTTTGCCTTCCAAGACATAGGAAATTCTGCCATACTTTTTTCTTAACTTTTCCTTTCTAGGAGTTGGGACATTATGTATCTACGGATAGAGGTGTCAATTCAGTTCAACAGTTCAATTATGGTTATATCCAAACAGTTCAGTTCATATCAGTTCAGTTTACAACAGTTAAAATTATTAACAGTTCAGTTCAGTTGACAAACTTTTCAGTTCAGTTTAATTCAGTTATTTTTCTTTCCAGTTTCAGTTTAGCTCAGTTGCAGTTTAAACCAGTTTTACCCGAACAGTTAAACTAACCAACGGTTGAATCCATAGCAGTTAAAACATGTTGCAGTTATTTTCGATTTTGTTTCAGTTTATTTCGGTTATTAACGAAAATTACATAAGTTCGACAATAATCGGTTCGGGTACAAGTTAGTCACATTCTTGTATTTGTTTGGGAAAAATGGAACTTCATGTCGGTTTTTCGTCAAATGTTTTCCGGATTCGGACAAAATTAACATGGCAAATAAGTGTAGTCCGACACTTGCCTCGAAAAAACCGGTTGTACTTCCCAAAAACATGTATGAAAGTGACATCGATATATGTGTATTTTTCTGATATATTCAACAATTTGAAATAAGACAATTTTATATAAGTCGATATTCAAACTTTCAGTTGTATGCAAATCACATCATATTTGGTTAAAAAGGATGTATCATATCATAATAAAATTTAATAAACTTCCTCGAAAGATGACTTATACATTTTTAAAAAGTTGAATACATCAATGTCTTACTATAACTATATTAGATTGATCAATGGATTAATATAACTATACTAGTCATTAAGATATATGCATTTGAGAACTTAAAACATATAATCGACGTCAAATAAATTAATATTGGATTAGATCAAGGTATCTATGTGAATCGATAAGTTAAATCAAGATAACAATAATACTACTCCGTTTAGGTTAATCGTTAACAAGTTATATTCAATTTGAAACTTATACATCTTAGCCAAACTGAGAGAAAATGATATTAGATTAGATGAATGTATCAACATAAGTCGGTAAAGTAATTGCAAATAATTGTGCTCCATTTAAAGTAAGATTAAGTTGTATCCATTTTGATTTTAAAATATAATACTGGAGAGAAACAAATTGATATTGGATTATTAAATCAATGTACCAATGTAAATCAATAAGCTAAAGTAATATAAGAATACTCCATTTAATTAAGCTAATTGTTAACCATATTTAATCATTTTTTAGACTCATACATCTAAGCCAAACTGCAAGACGTTGATATTAGACTAAATGAATATATCAATATAAGCCGATAATAATTGAAGATAACAATGCTCCATTTTGAATTCGAAACATAATATTAAAGTGAAACAATCAAGTTAGTATCGAATTATTAGATTATTGTATCAATGTGGATCAATAACTCCATTTTAGTTAATCGTTTATAAGTTACGAACAAGGTGATACTGGATTATGTAATGTATCAATGTAAGCTGATAAGGTAATTGAAAATAGTAATGATCTATCCAAGTGAACCTTGGTTAAGCTTTATCTATTTCGAATACAAAACATGTTACTAAAGTGAAACAAGTTGGTAGTAAAGTTGTTATTAACTTGTTCGATTAGATGAAAGTTATGTGAATACATTTAAACATATAAACAAAGTGAAATAATTTGTTATTGCATAAGACTAATGTATGCTGGTATTGGATTAGATCAATTTATTGATATAAGTCGATAAGCTACTTGTTGTAATATGCCTTGAATTGTCTTACGCTTCGATTAACCAAGCACGAGTGTATATGGTTTACATGAACCGTTTATATTAAAGATACTTTGTATTCTGTATTAAACATAACAACACTTCATATAAGTTGATTGTATTTAAGTCAATGAACTAATTAAAGATATATAATGAACTGAAACAAATTGTTATTAGATAAGATCAATGCATTAATATAAGCCAACAATGTAATTAAATAATTCAAAACACCATTTAAATTAATCGTCTCAATGTGGAATTAGTTTCGTAACAAAAGTACTAATAAGGTCTACTAAATTTAGATAAGTTCAACATATGTTTGGATAAGAACACATATAAGTTCAAATAAGATATAATAAACTATGTTAAGTCTTGATGAGTTCAGATAAACAATAATAAGTTAAAAATAACGGTTCCTAGTACCAATACTAATACTTATACTCTTAAATAATATAGTAATAATTATAATAAAAATACTAGTAATTAATAAAATTGGTAATAACACAAATACTAAAATAGTACTACTAAATACTAAAAATTTAGATTGCTTTCTATTTAAAAAAAAAACGAATACACAAATTATAACACGGTTTATATTGCTTTCTAATGAACCTTATTTGAGATTTTACTTTGACTAGCACAAGTACACAACCGTCAGATGAATTCCATCAACGGTTTAAACGACAAATGACGATTCTCACGGATCGGTATTTTCCACTGTCAGATTGAACCACATACATGGCTCCAATTCATTGATAACCAAATCAAACAATGAAACCAATCCCTCCAAAACCAAAACTCGAAATTTTCAAGGCACCGCGCTCTTTCGCCTCCCTATATAAACCCGCCTCCCCCAAAACCCATATTCCCACCACAATCAGAAGCAATTAGCAAACAATACTCAAATATTTCAGAGTCAAAGGAGAGAGAAAATGTCATGAAGAGGAAAGGGGTTGGAGAAAGGAGGAGCAAAGAGGCATGGTAAGCCCGGTATTCGTTGATTGGCTCGACGAGGCTGTGTAAAGAGGCAGGGGTTTACGTTTTGGGGGTTAGATTGGGTTCGGTTTTAGGTTTTGGTTTTCTAGATTCAATGTAAATGCAAATTGTTTGGGCTTTGCTAATTTGCAGTCATAGTTGTTTTTATATTTTCTTTTAATTTCTTTGTTATCTTCGAAATTTAATTATTTCTGAAATTGAAATTGAGGAATGCTAAACCAAATGCTTAAAATTTGGTTTAAATAAAACAGAAATCACGATATACATGAAATCACTTCTTTGCTCTTCATCTTGATTATACATCTTCAATGTGTTCTTTTCTTGCTTTAATCTGCTCCTGCCAAATCTCGTCGCCCATCGTTGTTTTCTTTTGTGCATCACTATAGGTAAATACTTCTTCTACTATGTTGATTTTGGGTTGAAACTTTTATATATAAATACAGTACTCGTATGTTTATTTTGGATTGTAGCTTAATTTTGTTGAAGGTAGCAAATATTGTATACTAGTATGTGAGAAATCAAATAATAGCAAGAGAAAGGGGGACTATTTACTTTCACCAGGTCCTCCGATCTAGTGGCTTTATGCCTTTTCTTTTTTTCTTTCTTTTTCATTTTTTGGGAGTAGTTTACTGGTATCAACATAGATAGATAATTTGGAAAGTGGCACTTATGGAGGTGAGATGTATAGGAGAATTAACCAATATGGAGTATTTCAATAGTCGAAACTCTAAAGTCGAGCAACATGCATCCATAGTCAAATATATGATTTTATTATAGTTTTGAAAAAATTTAAAACTAAAAATCAAAATCAATTTTTAGAAAACCTAAAACTGAAAACGAAAAATATGCGAGTTGGAATGGATTTCGGTTGGGTAGTATCTAGGTCGGGTAGCAACTGGGTCGGGTTGGAATTTGATCGGGTACTAACTGGGTTGGGTAGCCTTGGGGCGACGCCAATAGAGCTACAAACCTAGTGTCAAAATATAATTTATCTCTCAATTATGAGAGTTGAAAATTAAAGCATCTTGTCAAAAAAAGAAAATTAAAGCATGGGCGACGCTTTATTTTGATGCTCAATGTACTTTTTCTTATATTAAAGGTTGTTTCTTTGAAAGACACAGTGTGAGTTCATTTTCTGTGTTTGTATGTGAATTGGGATTTGGAGGTACTATCATGAATTTGGCTAATATGTGATTCGGTTCGTATACAATTAAAAATCAGTTTAAAAAAGTTTCAGTTTGAATCAGTTTCAGTTCAGTTCAGTTTCAATATCAGTTTGAATCAGTTAAATATTCAGTTCAGTTCAGTTCAGTTGATCGATAACTTTTCTGTTTTTCACAGTTATTTTCGATTCTGATTTGTTTCAGTTCAGTTTTGGTTTTTCATTTACAGTTTATTTCAGTTTCAGTTCAACATTTTTCAGTTTATTTCAGTTACAATTACTCCCAGTTCAGTTTAATTCAGTTTAAATTTCAGTTTGTTTAGTTCAACCAGCAGTTCATTAACCAAACTGACAGCTCTCTCTACGGAGGTACATAGTTTTTTTCCTCCTCCATCTCAACTTCACAATTACTTAAAATAATGTATACTACTAATTTTCTATTGAGATTTCCTTGCTTGGGGAGTTTCTATAACTTCTAAATACTATTGTAGTGGTTTGGTTAGAAGTAGAAATATCATTTTCTGACAAGTTACAAAGTTTCATTTTCTTGAGAAGGGCCAAAGTTTCATTTTCTTGAGAAGGGCCAAAGTTAACTTCTAGTAGGAAGACAATTTCACTTACTTACGTAAGTAGGGACATGGGAAGTTATTGTAAACCAAACAACTATGTGAGAGCTGCAAAGATGTCACCAATTTATAGTGTCACTTGAAAATCTTCCTAAGATTGAGAGTAAGTTCTGTTCACCTTATTTACTTTTATATCAGAAAAAATAAGTTCTAAAAAAAGCGGATAAGTTAAATTAAGAGGAAATAAATTCAAATGAATTAAGATAAACTTATAAAGTTCAAATAGGACCATGCTCACTTCAACTAAATCGGTATTGTATAATTACAAATCAATTTTAATATTCAAAAATCAACTTTTACCAAGAAAAATCGTTATTAAGTAAAAAAAATATCAATTGTAATCAGGTATCTACATATAAGAAAACACTAGAGAACCAACATATATCAGTTCCAATCGATAAAAAATAATATGATCAAAATAAATAAGTTTCGTTCAATATAAATTGATTTGAATGAGTAAAAATAACTAGTTCAGTAAAATACAGATAAAATGAATAGCGTCTAAGGCTCCATTTGTTTTGGAGGAAAACGTTTTCCAGATAACGATTTCCTCCATTTTCTAGTTGTTTGGTTGGATAGGGGATGTAAAAAAGAAAACTAAGGTGAAAAAACGTTTTTCTTCCCTATGTAAACGTTTTTCTCCAAAATTTGAAGGGAAACCATTTTCCTCCACTCTCATTCCCGACATCTCCATGTTCCCCTTCTTAGCTTAAATGCTTATCAGTTTTCTATCAAACCAAACAAAGGAAGACTAAT
This sequence comes from Beta lomatogona, assembly GCA_947646795.1. Classification (NCBI taxonomy): domain Eukaryota; kingdom Viridiplantae; phylum Streptophyta; class Magnoliopsida; order Caryophyllales; family Amaranthaceae; genus Beta; species Beta lomatogona. Next base: position 295,600 of record CANSNZ010001134.1, read on the forward strand.
ATTCATTTGCGTTTTCTACCGAAAATATTTTCCACTAATAACCATTTTCCATAGAAAGTGTTTTTCCATCAAACCAAACGGACCCTAAGTTAAATTTTCGTGAAAAGAACGCAACCAAAGCCTTAGGCGTATGGGCTCAAACTTAATCCATCTATAGTCGCTTACAGAATCCCAACTCCCAAGTTGCTAAATGTCTATCCTTCTGTAGTTCTGTTACAACTCACAGCTTAAGTCAACCGCAGAACAATACTCCTAACAACACGTGATTTGATTCTATCTTTTTATATTTTACTTATTCTCAAATCTCAAGTTCAATACATTTGAAAAGTCACCTAGAGTCTAATTAATTACTAGAAATATACAAAAAAGGACGAGATATGAGTATATGACAATCATTTCACTATAAATCTCATTATAAAATAAAAACATGAGATTATCGGGCAAATTTGATTAGGATCACCCAGAAAACCAAGAAAGTACAGCTTAAGTTTCCACTGCAGAAACTTTCCTCCATCATAACCTTCATATATCCAAAAATTAATGGGGGAAGAGATTGCAGGGAGAGATATACAGAGGGAAAAAATGGAAGAAGAACAACAGGTCGAGTCCGAATTCGAGTCGAAAAAGAAAGTCCCACCATGGAATAAACAGATTACGTTACGAGGTTTGGTTGCGAGTACAATTATAGGGATTATTAACTGCATCATTATAATGAGGATAAGCCTAACAACTGGTATGAGTCCCAACTTGAATGTTTCGGTTGCTCTTCTCGCCTTCGTCTTCATTCAATCATGGACTAAGATCCTTGAGAAGACCTCATTTTCCTCAGTTCCATTCACAAGACAGGAGAATACCATGATTCAAACTTGTGCTGTTGCTTGCTACAGCATAGCTATTTCAGGTCTTAAAATGCAATATTTATCTTGGTTGTTTCCACTATACAAGTTGCACATCTTTATGATGATTGAGAAATGATTATACTATCTAACAGGTTTTTGTTCCAAATATTTAATTCTAAAACGCCCAAGTATATGCCAGAACTGTCACAAAAATTGCTCGCCTCTGAAATGGGTGTATCATTGCTCCGTTTGTCGTTTGTCGTTCCTCGGCTTACCTGTGTTTTCTCTGTTTGATTGCTTTGCAGGTGGGTTCGGGTCATACATATTGGCATTAAACAAGAAGACGTACGAGCTTGCCGGAGTAAACACACCAGGGAATTCTCCAGGAAGTTACAAGGAGCTACAACTTGGATGGATGATTGGCTATAACTTGCTTGTTTGTTTTGTTGGACTTTTTGTGTTGATCCCACTTCGAAAGGTAAGTTAGCTATAGAAAATTTCTTCCTTTCACACTGTTAATTGAATAAATGGCAATGGAGAAAATAGTCCCTTTCTGAAGTTCAATCTTGATGTGTTGTAGATATTGATAGTTGACTACAAGTTGCCATTCCCAAGTGGCTTGGCAACTGCTGTCCTCATAAATGGATTTCATTCAAGGAGAGATAAACTGTCAAGGTACATCCACCATCTCTATTCTCTAGGAAGTAAGACTTATAAGCTCTATAAGTAGGCAAATAAATTCTCTCAAGGGTGTTTTGATAACACTACGAACTTTAAATCCCTTCAATTTAACCATTCATTTTACCAAGATTCCCCCAAGTGATCATGTAATCTCACAGGAATTAATTCATCGTTAAAAAACTGTCACCAATTAAGTAAATTCACCATTTCATTATTTTATTAGGTGTTATATAACACACATGTTTATATGTTAATTAATTAGGGAATAGCTCTTCATTACCCCCAAGGCCCCAACCAAGATTAAGAAGTATCTTCTGAATATTGATCGAAACTCATGCCTCGTTATGTAACATTGTTTATGAATATGATAAAAGCCTTGAATTACTGTTCTACCAGAACTTGTGAGCATCGATCAGTATGCAATTCGCTGTACAAAAAAGATTAAGGCCGTTCGACAAAGTCATCAAATGTCTGTACATTGTTTACAGGAAGCAGGTGCGAGGTTTCATAAAGTACTTCTCATTAAGCTTTCTCTGGGGGTTTTTCCAGTGGTTTTTCACTGGAAAAGCAGGAAACTGCGGATTCAGCCAGTTCCCAACATTTGGACTTCAAGCTTGGAAACAATCGTAATTGACTAATTTCTTCCCTCCTCCTCAAACTCTAATCATTTCCTCTACAAAATCACTATAAAACCACATTCTTGCTTGATTAGTCTGATTTACTACTTTCTGCACATATTACTGCAGATTTTACTTCGATTTCAGTCTGACATATATCGGCACAGGAATGATTTGTTCTCATCTTGTTAACCTCTCTTGCCTATTGGGAGCTGTGATCTCATGGGGAATTATGTGGCCGCTCATTAGTAAACTTCAAGGAGATTGGTTCCCTGCAGATTTACCAGGTTACAGCATGCAAGGCTTGAATGGCTATAAGGTTACTTTCTCTACCACAGCTCTACCACCTCCGCCACTATACTCTTATGCCATTTGAACACTTGGGTCCATAATTTATATGTTGTCTCAATTATGAAGTTATTGGCCAGTCATTTTGACACTCTATTGATACTACCCAATAAAACTCATGTCTATTAAAAACCTAATCCAATAAATTAAACTAATTTAACTTGACCTAACACTTGAGCCCACTACGGCTACCTGTTCATTAACCCGGTCTACTCCTCAAAATATCTTGAGTAGGGAAACATCTCGATCGCTCTATATCTTGTTTCTAACAGCATAATCTCTTGCAGGTGTTTATCTCCATTGCTCTCATAGCTGGTGACGGGCTATACATATTCATCAAAGTAATTTATATCGTCTTGAAAAATGTTCTCGATAGAAAGAAAAACAAGATCCTTGATACAGGTAAACTTCTTCATTAAGAAATGCACTCTTAAAAATGGTTTTTCCTTTAGACTATTTCTTTGAGTAAACTTCGCTCTAGAAATCTGTAGGAAATTCCCACTCTAATGCACAGTAAATTTGTTTCTATTGCAGATGATAATAATCAAAACATAACTCCTATGCTTCATAAACAAAATGAGCTTTTTGCAAGAGAAAAAATTCCAATGTGGATCACAGGCGCTGGCTACATCCCCCTCTCCATCATCTCCACTATCGTTATCCCTTTCATGTTTCCCCAGGTTAAATGGTACTACGTCATCATAGCATACATTCTCTCTCCAATACTATCATTTGCCAATGCATATGGAGCTGGTTTAACTGATCAAAACATGGCATACAATTATGGAAAAGTGTCCATATTCATTCTCGCAGCTCTTGCTGGGAAAGACAATGGAGTAGTAGCCGGGCTTGTTGGGTGTGGTGTCATCAAGTCAGTTGCTTATGTTTCATGCTCTCTAATGCAAGATTTCAAGACGGGCCATATGACCCTATCATCCCCTCGGTCAATGCTCCTTAGCCAGGCAGTTGGGACAGCAATTGGATGTGTTGCAGCCTCTCTCTGCTTCTCCCTGTTCTACCACGCATTTGATGTGGGAAACCCTACTGGAGAATATAAAGCACCTTATGCCCTAATCTACAGGAACATGGCAATTTTAGGGGTTGAAGGATTCTCGGCACTTCCTCGCCATTGTTTGGAGCTCTGCTATGGGTTTTTTGCGTTGGCCGTGGGACTTAACGTGTTAAGAGACGTGCTACCATCTAAGATCGGAAAGTGGACCCCACTTCCGATGGTTATGGCTGTACCATTCCTGGTGGGTGGATACTTCGCCATTGATATGTGTGTGGGAAGCTTGATAGTCTTTCTGTTGCATAAACTTAATCCCAAGAAGGCTGAGTTGATGACTCCAGTTATTGCTTCAGGTTTTATTTGCGGGGAAGGGCTTTGGAGCCTCCCTGCTTCTCTTCTGGCTTTAGCTAAAGTTAGCCCTCCAATTTGCATGAAATTTTTGGCCTCCTAAGGGTTAGCGTATGAAGAAGCAAATAATATTCAGCTCTCGGAGTCTGCATTCTCTTTATATTTGTAAATTGTGACAATGGAGGGAATCAACTTTATCTTTATACATTACAATTTACACTCAAGGATGTCGCTTATCTAGTGGGGTATTCAAAGTGACCCGCAACAGAAAGCTCCTCAAAGTGGAGGACCTCAAATTTTTCTATATAGTCCAAAGTAAAAGCAAAGCCCATTGTTTTTCTTTCATCCCACAACTTCTACTTAGTGTTCATTAAAATTTTAAATTGAGTAAATTGACATGAATCATATTGTGGAATGTATTTATTTTTTCGATTGTGTCATCTCTCAATTTTTTGTAAGCCGAAATACTTAATAGTAGCACAAAGCCACCACATTTTGAGACGGCCCTATTGACAATTATGTAACATTTACTTTCAGAAAGCAACTAAGAAAGATAATAAAAAAGTTTCATTTGGGGAGGAGACCGAAAAATTAGAAACGCATGCCAAAAGTGAGCATCAAAACTTGTTTCACTATATCCACAAAGTAGAAAACCAGATTCTGCCACCACAGGCTACATGAGAGACATTTATTTGCCAAAATATTCGGCAGCCAGTTTCCAGATAAATAAAATAGATTTCCTCAGGAAATTCTTCATAATATACATTGATTTCTGTGATTGAACAAATCTATGCTACACAAATGCTGTAAAACCCCCAATTAATGGGGTAAAGAAAGCACACCAACACTACAATTGATACATTTAACATAGGCTAATCATCCAGTGATAACACCAGCCAGAACATCACTCTTACCTCGAGCAAAAATTGTGTAAACTAAACGAATCGCATCCAGCCAACCATCCAAAGATTCCCACGAGTCCGCTACCTAAAATGTCCAAAGACAGAACAGCAATGTTACTGAACCAAAACTTTTGCACTTATCATCATTACTAACTGAGCAGCTAGGCTCCTGAGGGGGAGCAGAAAGAACCAAGAAATGTACAGAAATTCCAGATATAAGAGAAGTAACTACCAAGTAAACAGGTCCACTGATTGTGTCAATGGAGAGTCCGGCTCCAGGTGGCAAAGTGAGATCAGCACATGCTGACACCGAAACAATATCAGGAATGTCAACTTTGACAGCTCTGTTTTTCATATTCGCTCCATCTGCTGGCTTGCCGGAAAGACTCTGCCGTGACGTCTTTTGTTCAGATACAAGCTGCATTAACAAGTAAAAGTTCAGTGAGAAACATTACTTTCAACCATCCATTAGATGGCATAATCGTTATCAACATAGCTCCATGAACCAAACCGTTACCCGATGGCCTGTACGAGGTCATGCGATATCTCTCTTCATATAATGGAGATATTCTCTAAATATATCAATCTTAAGTCACATGCAACAATAGCTAGGTTCCCATAAATATATATAAAAAGAAAGCCAATAAATGACTTCCTGAATCTGATAATAAAAAAACTTTTATTTAGAAAATACTGACAAAAATAGAATATATATATATATATATATATATATATATATATATATATATATATATATATATATATATATATATATATATATATATATATACTACCTCTGTTTCTTTTAGTTGCAACATTTGCTTTTTAGCACTATTCATCAACCAACTTTGTTAAGTAATCTCGCACCATTATATAAAAGAAAACATAGTCAAGTGGGGTCTTGTTAGATCCGTCTCAATGCGATGATTCAAAATATCAAATTTTTATAATTTTTACTTACACCCAATATGGGATATTAACGCTCAAATAAGTGTCTCGATAAATGTGAAAAAGCAAATGTTGCAACTAAGGGTCCGTTCGTTATCGTTTTTTGTTTTCAGTTTTCAGTTTTTTTGAAAACTAAAAACCAAAAACAGGAAACCAGAAAAAGTTGTTTTCACTTTTTAGTTGTCAGTTTTCAAAATCATCATGTTCCCAATAAATTTGACTAATTTTTTATTCATTATAGGACATATATCATATGACTTTGAAAATCAAAAAACCAAAAAACAGAAAACCACAGTAATACCGAACGGGCCCTAAAAAAAAAGAGAGGAAGTATAAGCCAAGGGAGGAGCTATGATATCCCCCTATGAAAAGTCATTTTTGTCCGGATTAATTGATAGGATTAATCCCACCTTTACCCGATCTTCTAAAGTAGTCCTACCGATTCATAGTCTGAGAATAATCCCAACTTTGAGATATATCTGCCCAAAATAGGTCATTACCTGTTGCTAACCTGCAAATGCAGGTTTAACATTCTAATTGTGTAATTAACAACCAAATTAAAATCTTCTAAAACTAAATTCTTAATTAAACACATAAATTTAATTATTTAATTAACTAAAGAAAAAATTAAAGCACCACCACCTCCCGTTCCAGGCTTCCACCACCACCTCTCCACCCACCGAGAGTCCTGCATTGAGTCAATTCTATTCCTAATCTGCCATAAAACTCTCAACTCTTCTTCTGCTCTTTCAGCATTTATTTCATGGCTCCTTGTAAACCTTTCATCTTCAAGTTGCTTGAGTCTTCTGTTAATTGCTGAAGCTCAAAGTCAGTAACACCAATGGTTGGGTGTTTATAAAGCAATAATTTTCTAGTCTTGCAATTTTTTGGTTTGGGTGACCCTTTACTGCCACCAGAAGACAACGACGACTTATTTTCCCAATCATCTCTTCCAAACCCTCCACAACCACAATCACAACCGGTTTTCGAACCTTCCTCCTCAAACGACGACGTTTCCTGCAATTACTCTCATGGGCTCGTCGGGTTAACTCCGCATCAGAACCGAACAAATGCGTCTTTAACCAACTCCAGTTTCTCTCTCCTCGTCCCTCTATCGTTCCTCCTCTCCCCATAAACCCTAACCACAACAACCACCTGCTCACCCCCATTACCCCATTTTCTCTCTCCTCCAAGACCAAAAAAAAACCCTTCCTAAATTTGTGGTGATGGTGTAGGATTTTAGGGTGAGTGATGTAGGTTCTGTGGTTGTGGGTGCGGTATTCTTGTGGGTGGGTGGGACTTCGATTGGTGGTGGCGCTGGGGTGGGTCGGTTGGGTTATGTTGGTGGTGGATTCAAGTGGTGGGGAGAGAAAGGCTCTTTAGGAGTTGAGTGCGTTGAAGTTGAAGGTAAAAAATGACAAAAGACTTGATTAATTAAATTTAACCTGCTCAACAGGTTTTAGGTAAAAAGGACCAATTTAAGAAGATAAGGTATTAAGGTGGGATAATTTTGAGAAAATCGAATGTTTGGACTATTTTAAGCAGACCGACCAAAGGTGGGATTATTAGAATCAATTTTTCCTTTTTTTTCCTTAGATAAATATATAATTGAATGTTTAGATTTTCTACAATTATATCATTTCCTAATTTAAAGATGGAGTCATGGTGTGTATTGGCGTCTCCTTAAAATTCCAATAATAAACTAAATAAGTATTAACAAAGTAACTTGACATAATGAGAAAAATGGTTCTTAATAAAAAAACTTTTACAAATTTAATCTGACTATAAGACTTTACATCTAAATGTTCATCGCAATTTCTAAACACTTTATAAATTCTATTAGTTTGTATTGTAATGATTATAAATTACACTTTCAAAATTATATTTAGATGAAATTTAAGAACAGGCCCAAGCAATCAACGCAAGCGTCGTGTGCATAGAAGGCTAGTAAATAATATTATTATATACTATGGTTCATTGTTTAGTCTTTTATTTTTATATTTCATTAGTTCTGTCTTCTCTTCTTTTTTTTTCGATAGCCCATAGTTCAGTCTAGTTTTGTCATCTTTTTCATTTGTAAGAAATCCCCACCATCAAATTCTAAACAAAATTAACAAAATAGACAGTGTCTGGCTATATAATGCTCTAACCGCTGTGTCCCTTCAAAACAAATAAAAGTGCTCTAAACGCTATGTGACTGATTTGTCAGAGATTTCAAGCAGACAGCAAAGAGCCTTAAGTCAGTATATGAACTCATATTAATATAGCCTGTGCAAACATCTGACGTGGCTAAGCAGTCGGTCAATTTCATTCCGCAGCAAGAGATTTAAATTACCTGATAAAGGCCCTCATGGTTAAGGACAAATTGTGTTCGCTTCCAATCACTGTGAGGAGCAATTGGGTTGCCTGGAGGAGGTGCTGTCAGATATCCCACTTTAAGATAAGGCAAAGGTAGCTGTAACAAAAGTAATAGAATTATATTTAGATTATGTCATAACTAAATAGTCAATAACAACAATGCCAAGGCCTTAGTCCCAAAAGATGGGGCCGGCTGCATAAACCAAGAATTTATCTCTTCTGGTCATCCACAAAGATCATCTTCCTCCATTGAATTCTATCTAGTGTTATGTGCTCAAGCGCAAACGCCTTCTCTTATTTTCATTTTTAACTCTAACTGTATTGTCCTTGCGTATAAATAATACAGGATGGGAAAATTGTGAGTAATGTCAAAAGTCATACTAAAGAGAAACAGGAGGAGGAAGTAAATGATAACTCATTATAAAATATACATGGCTGGCTGGAGTACCTATTGTCTATTGAGAAATGGAACTTGGAGAGGGTCAAAGTATCACTTACCATAACTATATAATTGTAAAATGCAGTTTCAAGAAACAAAGTATGAACTCTCAGCCATGTAATATACTGAAATGTATCAAGCATTTCATACACATTCTGTTAAGCTTATGCAAAATAAAACTTCTTACCATTGAACGGACTAGCCTCAGTGCACTGCGATAGACCTACAAATTAAGGAAAACAAAAATCTGTGTCACAGATAGAGTTCAACAACAAACTAGAAAAAAGAAACAGATCTATGCGCAATTGTTTGCAATAGGAATATTTTCTTTTAATGCACATATTTGAGCATTCTAAGTGCGTGTTATATAGAGAAGGATGACAAAGTGCAAGAATCCAGAAAATGTACCGCCAAAGCAGATCTAAGAAGGGGTATATGCAGCCTTAATGCCTTATCCCAGAAAAAAAGAACAGAAAATTATCGAGAAGATATAACATGAGGATCCCAGAAGAAGGGGGGGAGATCAAGAGGGCATACTGAGTAATTTGGCTTCAATGCGTGAGCAGCTGCAATATAGACAGCACACTGACTATATAAGTCATTAGGTGAAACATCTTCAGGGCCAACTGATCCCCCGATTCTTAGCAAGTCCTCAGCTAAGCCATACTGCAAAACCAAAAGATTATACATAACTCACCTATTCATCCAACAGGCTCAGTGACTATATTTACCTTCTACGTGACATGTCTGTGCACAAAAATAAGAGAAAGAAGAAGGCAGCACTGGACAAGTAGACATGCAAAAATTGCTAAAACAGAAAAAAATAATCAAGGACTAACCAAAACAGTGCCGAGATTGTAAATAGCCCTATGAAAGTCAAACTGCAACTGAATTGCTGCTCGGAACTGCATTATAGTGTGGAACAGAGAATCAGAACACTGATAAGAGTTTCAATAATTTTCATATATGATAATGATATGACAAATAAAAGCATTAGACAATTTGGGTTCATCCAAGGACATCTTTTTGCACCTTACTAATTGCTGTCTTAACAATGTTGTGCTTTTCCTTTGCAGGAACTATTGCACTGAGTTCCTGTATCACAAAACATCCAAAGTGAATGCCAAAGTCTGTGAACAATACCTTTCTACGGTAAACAACAAAAACCCACTTGCCCACCCTTTCCTCTCCTTTATCTCTCACTACAAGTATCAAGATGATATATTACCTGCAATGCAAGTCCCCAGTTGTTGAGCGCCTGGAAAGAGACAATAAGATTATTACACAGACTACAATGAAAAACGAAAAATCTTAAATACCAACAATTCAGTGTTACACAAACATAATCCAAAAGCATACAATTTTCTCTGAATAAGAACCAAAAAGGAAAAAGATATACCTGCGGACTATTCCAATTCAACTGCACCGCTCTTTCATAGTGTTTTGTGGCCTGAAAAGAAGACAACAAAGTAAAAAGGCGTACCTACACTTCAATGATGCAAATCAGGAGCCTCGATAATTTAATTTCATAAATCTAAACTACATGTAAATCTTTCCCAAGTACCAAAAAATTTAAGGCGATACATCAATTGTGTCCCAGGTACATCTAACACTAAGTTAATACTTAGCATTCGCCATGTAAACAACTCATATAGATAATTATCTGTGCTTCAGAGGTTTATGATCAAGATGGCTTTTAGATATGATAGGATAAATTGATAACAGACAACAAGAGAGTCCCAAATTAGGGAGAATAGAATTTTAACATATAAATAAGACCTAAAAATAAGCAATCCAGGCTTCCCACCAAATTAAGTGTTTCAATTTCATCATCAGATGGAGAAACTATAAGATAGGCAGATGGACGTTACTTATGGACGGAATGCAACATACGACGGAGTAAATTGTACAAAACAGATATGCAAGATTCTAAGTCTCAAGAGCAGCTATGGTACTAGGCTACTAGCATCCTCCAGATACAGTCCTTGAACTAAAACCATCAATTGCAGGTCTTCTAAAGTACAGAGGTGTTACTAATAGCCTGATGCCCATAACAAGCCCGGGTCCAGGTATCAAAAGACCATGATTATATTAACCACACCCAATAGATAGTATAAGCAAATGACGACAGATGCAGACTGCATAGCAGACAGTTACATAAGCAGGGACAAAGTAATTTATCATATAGAAGGAAAGATTTTGCACCTGCTTCCACAAGTCTTCAGCCTCCTTTGTACGACCGCGCATTCTTGCTCGATCAGAAATAGCAATGGCCCAATTATAATAAGCCTGCACATTATATTAATAAATTATCCAACATGACAATATTTTATTTATGCGGTCAGTATGTAATGGAAGGCCGCATAGCATATCCCACTGTCAGATCCAAGATTAGGTGGGGAAGCTTGAGCATGTACCACAACACCTTTTCCAGGCACAATAGTTAAGGCGAAACCAACACCTTACTTGTCTAATGATCAACTACTACATATTATTTAATAAAGCATACATACATCATGAAGGGTGGGACATAGACAAGTAGCTTCATCGTACTTTTTGCAAGCCTCCTCGAGCAGTGCATCTTTGGAAGGTGAAGCAGAATCGGGATCAACATTATCTGCACTTTCCTGAACACCAGTACACATAATAAACAGGAAGTGCTCATTAGAAAAATAACTCAGATGCTATACCATCCCAATCATGACCTAAGACGCCATGTGCTAGCAAAGTCGAATTTGGTACCACAGTCCTAGACTCCGTCCAGTCAGATATTTTGAGACTATTTAACAGCACAATACTGAATATACAACGAAGTAATGAAGAATAAAGACCAACTAAATTTCGCATGAACTCTCATGTAGGCCCCCAACAATCGAGATACATAGTTAATCACTAACAATGAAGCACAATTCTTATGAGGAAACACGAGGATACAAAGTGATCAAGGATCAAACTAAAACCTGAAGCACCAAAGCCCAGTTGTAGAGGGCATCGTGATCTCCTGGATTTTTCTCTATCGCACTAGCATACCTGCATTGTGGTCAGATAAAGGTTACTACACTCAGTCGCGCATATTCTAAAGAAGGGAACAGATTCTAATCAGCCCAAAACTTAACAGCTCCAAAGAAAATGTCTTTGCATGCTACAATATAGAGATAATCTAATTCCATTACAACAATTGTAGCTCCAAGTAGCCCACTGAAAATCATACCTCCTGGCAGCATATGTAAGAATCTTTTGGCGAGATCGTCCTTCCTCATCAACACCCGATACACTGTTGATAAGTTCCATAGCGGCATGGTTCTGGTACGAATTGTCTTCGCTGACAATAACAAATTTTGACAAAATTTAGTTCTGCTGCTATTAATTGTTAAATATTCTGCATGCTTGCTCAATGAGTGAAATTATATTAATTGTGAAGGTTCTCCCTTATATTCTTTATCTTATTTCTGCCTTGGCCTTCTTTTTATCCCTTAAATGAGCACGAAGGAGAGCGAAACATGGGGTCGGATGAGTTCGAAACCAGTGTGTACTGTGTATTGTATTGGAATTACAGTATTAGGTGAAAGAAATGTAATAAAATGGCAGTAACCAGAAGCCTTTCCACTGATAAACTTATGCCTCGTATCGTCTTCACTCTCAACCTATCCAGCCCACATAGAAAGTGGGGTCAGGGACTCAGGGTTTCTATATTTTACTTTCTTGTACTGTTTGCTACTATGAAGGGCGCACCATGCGGCATGTAGTCATGCCCTTTCCCTTGCTACTTCTTTTAAACCCTTCTATTTTACAATCTTGCACATAGAATTCTATGAAACATATACAAGAAGCACCAAACATGAAAATAACCCTTCTTTAACAATAAGCGGCAATTGCTTAAGATCATTCCATAAGCATCACACTAGCATTCTTTATATCTCCGTTGGCACCCCTGGCACCAAACAATCTACCAAGCAAAACCATAAATTTGAGGTCCTTCGGAAAAGTTAGAGAGGCAAACCACATATCCTCAATGGACAGTCATCTACTCCCTTCCCCATCCTACTATAATCAGCCACATTCGGCTTTTGAGGTCAAAACACGTATAATTTGACCTCTGATTTCCTAAAGACTATTGAGTTCGATACAACACACTCTTACTAGTTACTATTCATCTCCACAATATGTTCACAGGAAACTCTTTCCATACACTTTTCTCATGGACATTGATAAACACCAATGCTAGAAAACTAAGTCAATTGCCGCGTGTTTTCGAACCACAGGAGTATTACAGATTCAGTTCTCCTGCTGATAAAGCGGATTATTTACCTCGTAGCGGAGAAAAAAGGCCCCAACGCACCACACTAAGGTAAAATTCAACACACTTGAGATGATCCAAAACTAGGACTAATTTTCCAGGTTTTTAGCAAATCAATTACAACTAGTTGTGTCATAAAAATCAAAATTATAGTAGCACACCATAAATTTAATCGAAATTAAACCGCAAATATATCAAAAAATTGTCAGAAGATAGAGAAGAACCTAAAAGGAGAGGCGGAATCAGGAGCAACAGGAGTAGAATTATTCGATTGACTTTGATCTCCTTTCAATCCATTCAACAATTCTCGCATCGTAAAAGTTTTGTTTCCTTCGTCTTTCTTCAGTTCAGGTTGACCCGTTGATTCGCCGGAGACGGCGTCGTTTGATCCGGAAGGGAGAGACTCAGGTTCGGGTACCTCGTGCTTCGGATCCTTATCCGAAGCAACAGGCTCAAGTACCGCTTCAACGGCGTCGTTTGATTCCTCAATGCCACCGTTTTCATGTGTATCTGTCGCCGGTTCTAATACAGCGGGTTGAGGCTCGGACTCTTCCGACGGAACCGCCATTGTTGAAGCTTCGAGATTTGATTGATTTCGCAAATCCAGATGATGAATGGAAGAAGAGAGAGAAGAGAAGAGAAGAGAAGTTCTGAATTTAAATTTTTTTTTGTTGTATCACAAGGTGAAGGAAAGGTAGCGAGATCTGTCCAGAGTAGACTGTTTTTTTTGGCTTTTTTGCAGTCACAAAACTATTCAAGAATGTTTCGGGAAAAAAATTAACGATGCAAGATCATGTTTCTCTTTTCCCTCTTTCACTGTTTTGTTTCGGAAAAAAATTAACAGAGCAAGTAAATATGCCCTACTTGGCTACTTCTTCACATAAAGAGGGAAAAAGAGGAATGTCAATAACCAGAAGTTTGACTTTTTAGCTGGAATTCGATGACAAAGCAAGTAATTTGATAAAAGGGCCACATAAGCATCCATAATGGTTGAAATTAAAGACTAGCTTGCAAATATTTATGAGTTGAAACTACAAGCTCAATGGACAATGTAGAGCTACCAGTAGTTGTTGCTTGGTGAAACCTTGTAGCTTTCTCAGGCTACATGGTTTCACACAAATAATGCATGCAAGTGGTTAAATTATAGTGGAAGAATAATGGGTGTAATTTTTTTTTTTTTTTTATTAGGAGATTAAGTCAGCCCAAGGGCTAACCCCTACAAGGCTACTAGCCTGTAGGAAACACCAACACATTGGCTGGTAAGGCATGCATAGCATACGAAAGAAACACCCCAGCATAATGCTGGGGGTAAGGATCGAACCCCTAACCTCAGGGGCCAAGGGGGAGTGCTCTATCCACTTGAGCTAACTCCTATCCTTAATAATGGGTGTAATTGGTTCGTTATTTTTTTATTATCATTAATGAATTGATTCATGAAAGCTACAAGTGGTTGAGACTTTCTATTGGAGAGGTTGTAACTTATAGTTGTTGTAGGGATTTTTTGTCAAAAACTACCTATTAATTGCAACTTTTTGAAAACAACTACCTAATATGTCTAATCTAAAAAACAACTACCTTTTATCATTTTTTTTTGTTAGCACTACCAATAGACGGTATCTGTTAGTAATTTCGTTTGTGGGCCCCACTTACCCATTTCCCTTAACTTATTTTCCCAATTAATTCCACATCCCTCTTCCCCCGTTCTGTTCAAACACCATTCTCTCTCATCTCATCTCTCCAATTGATCAGGCATCACCTTTTCCTCCATCATCTCCTCAAAGAGTGCCAATGCCTCCTCTCCACACCCGTACACACCCAAGCTCGAAGTCATTGAGTTCCATGTCGCTAAGCTCCTTCTCTCCATCCTATCAAACACTTTCCTCGTCTCTTCTAAACTACCACACTTACTATACATGTCAAGGAGGGCCGTCCCAAGGTAAACACCCAATTCAAACCCATTCTTTATTGCATAATCATGGACCCAAGACCCTAACTCAAGACTCCCAAGCTCAATACACGCTCTCAACAAGCTAACAAGAGTAAACTCTTCCATTTGCCACATACCCATTTGCCTCTTGAGATTTGAATGGATGATTTTAGCATGAATTTGGGTGAGATGTTGTGGAGTGGTGCAGTTTTGGAAGAGAGAGAAAGGTTGAAAATTATTTGGGTGATGTGTTCATAACGTAGGCTGCAGGTGTAAGTGGGGATTGCTCCATGGTAGACTGGTAGCAATCAATTGTAACAAAAGAAGACAAATCCACGAAATTAAAATGGAGGGAAATGGGTAAGTGGGGCCCACAGACGGAATTACTAACAGATACCGTCTATTAGTAGTGCTAACAAAAAAAAATATGATAAAATGTAGTTGTTTTAAAAATTAGACTTATTAGGTAGTTGTTTTCAAAAAGTTACAACTAATAGGTAGTTTTTGACAAAAAATCCTTGTTGTAGTTTGGAAAATGTGATGTGTCACACAAAACTACAAATGGGTGTAACTTACCGCGGGCCGGCTCGTTGTCCGCTACGTAGGTTGTTGCCCTGCCACGGTCAAGAAATTTAATTACAAGCCCGTCCCGGCCCGCGGGCGGAATGCCCCTTTTCTTTGTTTTTTAGTCTAAAACTTTCAAAAATCCAAAAAAATAACATAAAAAAACGGGTCAGGCCCGTGGGAGGCACGATCCCGGCCCGTGGACAAAATCTAGAAATTTGAGGCCCGACCCGGCACGTCCCGTCACTCACGGGCTCGGGCTCGGGCCCGGCCCGCCATTGCCCCAAGTCCGCGGGCCGAGCCCGTGAACAGCCCGGCCCATGCCCAGGTCTACTTATGCATATGTGATTTGATCATGAGCATTTATCAGACTTTCATAGCATAAATTATATTTCTGATATGTTCTTCAAAATAAAAAAGATTTGATATACAAAGAGTCACACAGAGCAATGATGCAGATATGATTTAATCACGAGCAATTATAAAAATTTGCAACACAAAAATATCTTTAATATATGTACTTGAAAATACTCCTATAAATATATTATAGTGCATTTTGGCACTTGTTCTTAATTAGTTTTTCCATTTTTGCAATCAATTGCTAATTTGTCTTTAAAATTTGAATTTATAATTACTCAAAGGTGAAAAAATAATACCCCCGACCTTTTTAAGTTAAGGAAATAATTGTAAATACATCTCATAAGAAACTAACTATTTAAACAAGAGGTTAGATAGTTTATATAATTCAAGATGTTGCCTATCTCAATAGGTAACACATCCTATTACAATAATATAATAATTTTCATGGATTTCATTCAATTTTCGAACATATTGTTTTGGTAAAAATTCGTCGAAAAATATACTTTTACAAAGGTAGTCACTCTTTTAATTAACAAAATTAAATGTCCTACGTAATCATTCGCCATCTGGTGTCAAATGCCAAATGATACTACTCCCTCTGGTTGGAAAATAGTTCGAGCATCATCTGTATTACTTCCGAATTTCTAATTTTTGCCAAGATTATTAAAATCACATGATATCGGTTGTAGGATGAACTTCACTTATATCAATCATGTTAGTTTCAAGCAACCAAAAAACTAGCACAAATTTTTATATGCGGCCGGCCACACCTATAACCTCCCGAGTAGCCGGCCCATATATAAAGCCCAAATAGAGAAACCTAACCCTTTCATGCGCCTTTGACAGTAATTTTATGTGCTCCTCCTCTTTTTTGTCTCCAATCTCCTCCTTTCCTCTCTCACTCCTCGATCGTCTGATAGGATTTCATTGGGACGAAGATCGGAGCGTCAGGATTTAATCTTGAGGATAGTGACACTGATGATTAAGGTGGTCTTTGAGGACAGAGTACATCCATGGAGATCTTTTGGGGGTTGACGATGGGGTGGAGAGAGAAAATGGGATTTTTTTTTGTGTTTGGTGAGATGTTGATAGTATGCTTTTACCTTGTACTCATTGCACTAGTTGGACGTTGTTGTGGGAATTAATTGGGGAATTGTTTTATTTTTTTGGAGTAACCCTGCTTAATCATACGAGTAACCTTATGTAACCTCGTTTAACTTTATGAGTAACCCCATTTAATAATAAAAGAGACTTCATTTATTCATACCAGTAACTCCATTTAATAATATGAGTAAACCTCACTTTGTTTGCATAAGTAACAACATTCTGTTTATAAGAGTAACCACTTCTATTGTTATACGCAACCCTAAAATATTATATGAGTAACACCATTTATTTTTTTGCAGCAACTTCTTTTAGTTTTTTGGAATAACCTTGTTTAATCATTTGAGTAACCTCATTTATTCATACCAGTAACCTCATTTATTTATACAAGTAACTTCAATAAATCATACGAGTACCTCATTTAATCATACGAGTAACCCAAAAAGTTCACAAAAGTAACTGCATTTATTCAAACGAGTAACCTTATTCATTCATAAGAGTAAACTGATTAGTAACCTCATTTATCCAAACGAGTAACCCCATTCATTCATAATAAGAGTAACCTCGTTTATTGATACGAGTAACCTCATTCGTTCATAAGAGTAACCTCATTCGTTCATACGATGCTGCTATTTAATCGTACGAGTAACTCCCATTTATTCATACGAGTAACCCCATTATTTCATACGAGTAACCTCATTCGTTCATAAAAGCAACCTAACTTAAGTATTTAATAATACAAGTAACCCCAATTGTTCACTCAACTAACCCCATTTTTTCATGTAAGTAACCTCACTAAATAAATAAGACGAGCCTATTTAATCATACTAGTAACATCAATTGCTCACAAAAGTAACTTCATTTTTTCATACAAGTAACCTCATTAGTTCACAATATTAACCTTATTTAATTATACGATGCCCTATTTGATCAAGTAACCCCAATTGTTCACAAAAGTAACCCATTTTTTGCATATGAGTAACCTCATTCGTTCATAAAAGTAAACAGATTAGTATTCCCTTTTGTAATAAATAGTAACCACATATTTTTATAAGAGTAACAACCTTTTATTGCTAAGAGTAACCATATATTCATACAAGTAACTCCATTTGCTCATAAGAGTAACTCCATATAGGGGTTTGTGCACAAGGGTCAACTTCAAAAGGCCATATATCACAGCACACTTAATATTTTGGGAAGATTCAAGTTGGAAATGAAAATTTGGCTCGATAGCTTTCCAACGCCTGGTCAAAAGCTCGATTCTGATGAGAAACAAGTGAGATATGACCATTTGAAAATGAGCTGACTTGCTGACAGGGTGTCGCGCGCGCGGCCACACCTATAACTTCGCGTGTGGCCGGTTGTATGCAAGACGCGCTGAAAAACTAGAAACTTTCTGTATGGAGGCTCTCTAAATTCCCATATCGGTCCAATCAGACCGCCTATGACCGTCATGGTCAAACTGCCAAGGTCCCTGTGAGACATCTTGTCGGTAATCTACACCTGGGCCATTAGTAATGAGGCTGAACGTCATCCATTCTTATCCAATAAGGCTTATGGGCCTAAAGATAAGTATGAAAAGAGGATAGAATTACATTCAGCTAATAGTGGAAGTGTCCTACCTAGTTTGGGACACTCCTGGCCACTATAAATACCCATGATCTGAGTCATAAAGGTACATTCACAATTATTATTATACAATACTTGAGAGGTACCGGTTTTATCTTTACTATTGGAGGGCATTAGTCGGATCAACCCCCACGGTTAGTTTACGTGTTCTGTATTGTAGGATATCAAACTGGCTTAATAGACACGGAGATACCGGTTCACGCCCAAACATTATTCCATACCGGGACACTTTCTTATTTTATATATTAGTTTTGAAGCCCGTGAGTTGCACGGGTTATTGTTTATTTTATTTTTTTGCAAATTTTTTATTAACATTGTTGATTTTTTGTTGCTGTGAAATGAGATTTTTCAACACCATTGTATTTATATAATTTCTCCATTCTTTTTCTATTGCAACAATTACCATTTTGGGTAGTTTTATCTAGAACCATTCCACTTTTGGTAAAAAAAGCAATTATAGTTGACAACATCGCCTTTACTTTATGTTAATAAACCATCATTAATTACTCAAATTGCCTCATAAAGTTGCGTTTACTTTATCAAGGATTTACTTATCCCCTACTCTAGTTAACCCATCTATGCTAAACTACCCGTTTTTTATTTTCTTAAAAACAATGCCCAAACCCATTGTTGCAGCAGAAAAAGACATAAAATATTTGTCATTATACTTTAGTTTCTAGATTTGTTATTGTGATACATAAATTTTATATTCTTAATGTTCAATTGAATATTGTAGCTAAGTCTATTATTGTAACACCCCCGCCAAGCCGAACCCTTTTTCATTTAATAAAACTCGAGATGGGGGAAAATCCACGAAGGTTCGACTCAACGGGCGTGTTACCGCCGCACTTATCTCCTTGGAAATAAATGCAAGGCTACATTAATCATTAAACTTACAGGGACAATACTTTGATTTGACACTTTTGAAAGAAACAATTTAATAATAGATCAATATTTTCTGAAAATTTCGGCAGAGTTTCCTTTGTAAATTGGACAACCCAAAATGGGAAAATGTTTGAAAAACCTGTTACAAATAAAATATACCAAATCTCAAAACTCAACGCTTTCGCGGAGTACCAGCTAAAGAGAATCAGGAGCACTATTGCTCAACCAGAACTAGAAATGAAACTAAATCAATTAATTATTTAACTATTACAAAGTGGAACGTCTTCGCCTCAAAGGAAACATAAAACAATCATAGTTGTACCCTTAGCACGTAACTGCTTCTATCTTGGAACAGATGCTCCAGAACTTCAACCTGAAACTATTGTAACACTGCCACCCACCAAGTGACAGGCCACAGTAGTGACAAAACAAAACATTGACATACACATCAGCACATCGCTGAGTACTAACCCATAAAATATTCTTAAAACATGCTTTGGTGTCTACGACTCTCACGTAATCAACATGTTCACATGTAGATATATATACAATGATTAATTATATAATTGATCTTAATTAGTCCAATTATTTAAGGAGAGGAAAGAGAACGCCAGTAAGCCGGGGTCAATCCCCTGTAACCACTTACTTCAACATTGTAGGCCGGGGTCAATCCCCTGTAACCACCTACGGATAACACAATGGCCATAATAACAGAGTCCCTAGTGTGCACACCCCTTCTACTTGGATCACAACAAGATAGAAGGAAGACAGTAACAGAATAATCAGCATAGTAACCAGAGAACCTGTAGGGGCCGCTGAACCACTCATACAGGGCAACCTGTTCATCATTTCCCTCCGATATTTCACTTTACGTGATTAACATTACTTTGATTAGTCACTTTTGAAAGAAACACTTTAATAATAAATTAATATCCCTGTAAGTTTAATGATTAATGTAGCCTTGCATTTATTTCCAAGGAGATAAGTGCGGCGGTAACACGCCCGTTGAGTCGAACCTTCGTGGATTTTCCCCCATCTCGAGTTTTATTAAATGAAAAAGGGTTCGGCTTGGCGGGGGTGTTACAATTATTAAATAGTATCCCAATAGTTGGTATGACTAACAATAGCTAACACAATTTTTACATAGAAAATACCCGAATGATACTTTAAGAAAGTAGAGGGTAATAATTTAATAGATGCAGGACATAAAGAATAGAGAAAAAATATAGCACATAAACACTAACGCCAAAAAGAAAATCATAATGATGGTGTAATGAATAAAATAAATTAAATATAAAACTAACCTCTATTAATAATCGAAAATACTATATAAGAGAAAAAGAAATCTCTTCATCAATCATGACCATATCAAAACTTATCAAACTTCCCTTTTTTTATGATTTGCGACCTCAAATAGTCTAGAAACGCGAACCTTGATTTCCCAATTAGTTCTAGTAGAATTAAGTTCATTGAGAAAAGAATAAGATCTGACATATAGATATATGAAAAAGAAAAACATAAATAACTATTTATACAACAAATATTTTGGGAATAAAATAATTATTCAATTGCATAATACCTCTGCAATATCGTTGACAAACTTTCATTTGATTCTTCATGTAATGTCATCATGGTATGCTATAGGTTCAAAACTATATGTATGTATTTTTTATCTTTATGTAACTCAATTTTTAAAAGTATGATTTTGATTTTTAAAAGTTTGATTTTGAAAGACATAATTGCTATTGTTACATATAATACGCTATTTTTATAGTTAATTTTATATGTATTTAAAATATAATAAATAATACATTGTTGTTCATCTAAATAAATATATTTTCATAAGTTGTAAAACTATATTGTATATGGAACTTATTTTAAAACATAT
Organism: Beta lomatogona; assembly: GCA_947646795.1. NCBI lineage: Eukaryota > Viridiplantae > Streptophyta > Magnoliopsida > Caryophyllales > Amaranthaceae > Beta > Beta lomatogona. The sequence goes on from CANSNZ010001134.1 coordinate 316,743, forward strand.
TTCGAGCACTCTCCGATGGTAAAAAAATATATTATTGCGAATTATGTAGCAAAAGTTATATTCAATTTACATAGTTGAATAATTTAGGTTGTTTATTTAAAATCAGAGTATAATCATCACTTATTAAAAAACACATCATATGTATTTATATCTATGTTAAACACTATTTTTTTAAAAATAAAGATTAAAAAGAATGACATGTCATGCTTAGGTGGAGCTTTCTATAATATTCTAAGGTTGTTTTTTAAAATTATACTCAAATTTTTTTATCATCCAAAACTCTAATATATATATATATATATATATATATATGTACTTTATCGCTATAGATTTTAATTTTTGTTGTAACAACAAAATTTCCTTAATAAATTTTGTTGGAATACTAAATTGTTTTGGTTCAGTTGAGTAAGGCTGGTGTTTGAATCCTCTAGAGTTCTAAAAGAGCTCTACAATGTAGAGTTTGAGCAATATCAACCATTGAATAAAAAAATCAATAGCTCATAAATAATCTTTCTAAAACCCCATCTATTTTTTCTCATCAAAATCCACCCCCTTATTTCCCCCCTTTCACCAATACACGCCCTTGATTTTAAAATGTATGGTTCATATACAACTTTACCTTGTAGAATTTTATTAAAACTCTAGAGGATCCGGACTCGTAAGACTGAGATTTTGAAAGATAATATGTTTAATCCTGTAGATTGGACCTGTGATATAATGCTATTGAAGGAATATGTCCTTAGACATCCCGACAATTACTAAATATAAAAGGAATTATTATAGAGATAATTAATTACGTTAGTTTAGTAATCACATTTACTTGCTAGAGAATAAATGTTGGTTAGTAGAACAATATTGATTGTACCTACAACTAAGTTAACCTAATCCTATGAGGTCACACATTGTAGTAACTAATTGAAATAAGGAAACCGGCCAATAGGAGAAATTAGGGTTAGGTTAGGTCTCTCTCTTATTTTATTCTCCTACTATTATAAAAGGTTATAATAGGAGAGAGGAATATAACTTTCTTTTTGACAGTAACATTCAAACTGAAAAGAGAGAGAAAAACCCTATTGTTTCCCTTTAGAAAATCCGGCCACCCTCCCTAAAAAGTAAGAGAGTGAAATCTGTTCATCCTCTTCCGTTCTAGCAAATGTGGGAATCAATTGGTGCTCGTGGACTAAGTAAAGGGACATCAATTGTTGTTCTTTGATCTCTAGCACTTGCAATCCGGTGGAAAACACGCTACAAAGGTTGTACATTTTCCCTTATAATATGATTCATGTTTATGTTATGCATGCGATCTTGTGATAGATGTTAGGAAATTTGTTTCCAGAAATTCCGCTATATGCATCTATATGTTCCTACAGCTATAGTCACATATAGTACACTATAGTTATAACTATTATTATATTTATCTTAAAGAAAGATTAAATAATGTCTTACCATCCATCTAGTTAAATATATTTTCCTGAGTTGTAAGACTATATTGTAAATGGATCTTTTTTTTTAAGTATAATTCAAGCACTCTCAAATGGTAAAAAATTATAATATTTTGAATTAGGTAGCAAAAATTATATTCAATTTACGTAATACAATAATAGGTTGTTTATTCAAAACAAAACTCTAATTTCTCGTTATCCAAAACTCATTTTATATGTTTAAATATATGTCTCTATTTTTTAAAATATTTAAAATAAAAAGTAATGACATGACAATCCTACGTGGCGCTCTCTATTTCATAAGTTGCAGAACTATATTGTAATTGGATCTTGTTTCGGAGTATATTTCGAGTACTATCCAATGGAACAAAAATAAAAATATTCCGAATTACGTAGAAAAATTATACACAATTTACATAATATAATAATTTAGGTTGTTCATGTAATACCAAACTCTAATCTTAGCTTATCTAGAACTCCTTATATGTATTTAAATCTATGTAGAACACCTTTTTTTTGTAAAAGATAAAAATAAAATTTGATGACATGACAATCCTACATGGCGCGCTATATGGCCTCGAAATCTTGAGGAGCTCCCTATGCTCCCGAAAAGTTCTTCCTTTATTTATATACTAGTATTGGGACCCGGGCAAATGCCCGGGCTTTTTCGTGAGCAAGAGGTTGAGTTTTTATATATTTATACCCCTATTTTTCGGCATTATCTTTTGACGTTGGTTTCCAATTTATATGCCATGAAGAAACTCATTATATCATTCAAAAACATACTATATCATGCAGAAACTACATCATTTATGAACAATCTACTATATTATGCAGAAACTTACTATATAATTTAGACATTCACTCTATCATGCAGAACCTATATATTTTTATATGTTAAAGCACATGTCACGATATATTACACAACCTACATCTTCCTGCATATTAAAACATTAAAAATAAAACCTCCATACGTTCTAGACCAATGAAAAGTTAATGGAGAAAGTTCAAGATAAAACTTACCTTTCTTTAGTACTCATTGTGTTTACAAATCAAATTAAAGCACATATCATATGAATATGAAACCATTTGTTAAATTATGAAGGATTGGTAATATTGCTACGATATGTTGCTACGGTGCCCTTCAAACCTCAATAGACCAACATGATTAACAATATCAATCCTCTTTCTAATATGTTGACCATATCCCATCTTATCCAACATTCATGTTTGGAGGAGACGAAGGATGCATCATTTGTTTCTTATCAAAGGAAAAGGAAATACGAGAAGTAAATTTATTAGAAACCGTACCTTCGGTTACTTTAATACTCTAATCTTAATTCTAATTGAATCGCTAATTCCAATTGCGGTAGGTTACTTTAATACGTTAGTATAGTCAATATTTCCTTTTATATGTTACTTTAATATAAAATTTTAAATATAGTATAAGTTGATCTTATTTTAAAGTACTTTTTAAACACTTTCCAATAATGGTACAAAAATTATAATTTTACGAACTATATATTAAAAATTATAATCAATTTTCTATATTTAAGATTTTCATTGTGAACCTAACTCTATTTATTTTTATCCTAAACTCTATTTGAACTTTAATCAATTTAGATTTCTTAATGAGCGCGACAAATGGTGTCCAATGAGGACGCCAAATCGCGACCTCATAAGCTGACTTTTGTACTCTGCTTTATATATTAGTCTAACCTTAATTCTAAATTGATTCGCTAATTCTAATTGCAGTAAGTTACTTTAATACGTTAGTATAGTCAATATTTCCTTTTATACGTTACTTTACGAAAATTTTTTAAATAAAGTATAAATGGATCTTATTTTAAAGTACTTTTTAAACACTTTCCAATGATACAAAAATTATAATTTTACGAACTATATATTAAAAGTTATAGTCAATTTACAATATTTAAGACTTTCATTGTGAACCGAACTCTATTTATTCTTATCCTAAACTCTATTTGTATTTTAATCAATTAAGAACTCTATTTATATTTTTAAAAAAATGACATGACACTTAATGAGCGCGACAAATGGCGTCCAATGAGGACGCCAAATGTCGCGACCTCGTGAGCTGATTTTTGTACTCTGCTTTATATATTAGTTACTAGTATTGGGACCCGGGCAAATGCCTGGACTTTTTCTTGAGGAAGAGGTAGAGTTTTTAAATATTATATATACCCCTATTTTTGGCATTATCTTTGACTTTGGTTTCTAATTTATATGTCATGAAGAAACTCACTATATTATTCAGAAACATATTATATCATGCAGAAACTATATCATTTCTGAACAATTCACTATATCATTTAAACTCCCACTATATCATGCAGAAACTCACTATATAGTGTAGACATTCACTCTATCATGCAATACCTAAATATTTTTGTATGTTAATTCCCATGTCACGATATAATACGCAACCTACATCTTCCTGCATGTTAAAACAATAAAAATAAAATCTCCATATGTTCTAGACCAATGAAAAGTTAATGGAGAAAGTTCAAGATAAAACTTACCTTTCTTTAATTTTCATTTATTTCATTGTGTTTACAAATCAAATTAAAGCACATATCATATAAATATCAAACAATTTGTTAAATTATGAAGGATTGGTAATATTGCTATATGTTGCTACGGTGCCCTTTAATCCTCAATAGACCAATATAATTAACAATATCAACCCTCTTTCTAATATGTTGATCATGTCCCATATTATCCAACATTCATGTTTGGAGGAGACGAATGATGCAACATTTGTTTCTTATCAAATGAAAAGGAAATATGTGGAGTATATTTATTAGAAACCATACCTTCGATTACTTTAATACTCTAACCTTAATTGTAATTGAATCACTAATTGCAATTGCAGTAGGTTACTTTAATACGTTAGTATATAGTCAATGTTTCCTTTTATAGGTTACTTTAATATAAAATTTTAAATATAGCATAAATGGAATTTATTTTAAAGAGCTTTTTAAACACTTTCCAATGGTACAAAAATTATAATTTTACGAACTATATATTAAATGTTATAATCAATTTACTATATTTAAGTTTTTCATTGTGAACCCAACCCTATTTATTCGTATCCTAAACTCTATTTGTATTTTAACCAATTAAGAACTCTATTTATATTAAAAAAAAATGACATGACACTTTATGAGCTCGATTGTTTGCAAGACTTTTTAATATTCTTATTCTAACATGAATAGGTTTTGTAGAACAACCCTAATTCTAATTGAATCCCTAATTTCAATTGCATTAGGTTAATTGAATTGCTAATTCCAATTGCAGTAGGTTAATTGAATCGCTATTTCCAATTGCAGTAGGTTACTTTAATACGTTAGTATATATTCAATGTTTCTTTTTGTAGGTTACTTTAATATAAAATTTTAAATATAGTATAAATGGATCTTATTTTAAAGAGTTTTTTAAACACTTTCCAATGGTACATAAATTATAATTTTACGAACTATATATTAAAAGTTATAATCAATTTACTATATTTAAGTTTTTCATATGAGCCCAACTCTATTTATTCTTATCCTAAACTCTATTTGTATTTTAATCAATTAAGAACTCTATTTATATTTAAAAAAATGACATGGCACTCTATGAGCGCGACAAATGGCATCCACCAATGAGGACGCCAAATGTCGCAACCTCGTGATCTGGCTTTTGCCAAATGTTGCCGCCTCGTGATCTGACTTTTGTACTCTGCTTTATATATTAGTTATATGATTATATGATATGATATGATATGATATTGATTTTGTTTTTTAGTTTTCCAAGAAAAAACCGAAAATCAAATAGATAAGAATCACGATAGAGTAGAGAGTAGAGACCCTCAAAAAGTGTTGGGATTTTGACAATAATGAACAAGCTACACGTACAAATAGGTACACTTATGAATTAAGATCAAGGTATGTAGAAAGACTACAAATCTTACCAGTTTCACTGATTTTGGAATTCCGCCTCTATCGCTCTAAAGTGAAGCGCGGGCAGTAGTACATTAGACAAATTCCATAATCAAGAAGCATACAGACGGAGGTGATGTATCACAGTATCGTTATGAAGTGCTTTTTCTTTGCGAAGCATCATCTAATGGGTACATAATCCCGGTTTGGTTAAGGTTAAGGGGAGATCCCCCAACCAAAATACAACATACAAATAAGAAAATAAAAATAAAAAGAGTAACCAAAAACAGTGTCCCCAACCCAAATTTAGGGTGCATTTAAATCTTATCATGCAAAGTCACCACCAAGTCATGAGCATCATCCAGAAGCTTCCAGACATCTAAACTTCCAGCCATGTTATTACACTCTCTTATTATTTCATCCATGCTGCTGTATTTCTCTAGTATAAGCTTCCTTCTCTGCAACACGCATGCCGCTACAGCATAGAGAAGTAGATCTTCAGTGGGCGGAGCTCTTAGCCGCATTTTCCCCCATGCAGACTTGCTGATCCCTGCCCTGATCGCTGCCTGATCAGCCCACATAACCTCCCACAAGCAAAGTGTTTGCTCGAAAGTCAACTCCCTTCTAAAAAGAACCACCACCATTCTATACACAAAGAAACAGTCTTCTGCTTGAAGCTTCTCTAAATGTCTATATAAATGGGAGTCCTTACATTTAATGATCTTGGATATAAGACCCAGCTGTCTTCTGATTCCCACCTCGTCAAGCCGGAAGTTGTGCCTTGCTTTTTTCATGAAACCAACAAAGCACCAGAATGCTTCATGGTCCTCCTCTATGACCGATATGATTGGCGAGAGAAGATCACTCATCCCTTGGCAGTAGCCAGTCTCAGGATCGTACAGGGCGTAAGCTTCAAGGATGGAAACAAGACGCGTAGCATGGTATATCATGCATGGTTCTAAGTGTTCATAATCTTTCAAGCCAACTTTCTCTGCTTGCTGCTTAGCTTTGGCTTCTGAGACTGCAGCCTGGGAGGGGCTGTATATGATCCATTCAGGATTTGAACGCAGAGCATCAACACGGATAATCCTCTGCCACGTGGAAAAATCTTCAGATGAGTAAAAAGTCAACCCGCTCTGGGCTTTTGAAGGAGAGGAAATTGTGTTCTCATCCGGATCATTTCCTTCAAATTCTTCAGCGCTAAGAAAAGGTACATTGTTACCGTCTTCAGATGATTCCGAATCAGATGATTCTGAACTGACACCAGAACCCTCCTCGCAGGTCAACACAATCTTTTCACCTTCTTCGAACGAAGAAGCAGAGGGTAAAATCTCAGGATCCCAGATAGGCCCATCAGAGTCTTCTGATGGGTCATCCCCATCATTTGAAGTTCTCACACTGCTTACATCGTCTGAATCCGGAGTCTCTGAAACTTGACTGAAAAACCCACCACTAACATCATTGCTGGTTTCAGCAGTCTCATTCCTCTTGAAGCTTGCAATTGTGCGTTTTAGAATTCGGCGACATTGTCTTCGCAAGTTTTCATATTCTTTCCTGATCGGAGACAATAATCATTAAACAGTGAGAATTACAAAACGAGAAAGGAGGGAACCATTAACACAAGAATTGCTGAAATACCTTTTCTGGTTTCTAGCAGAGTCTCTTTCCTCCTTTGTGCTGTTCAAGTCATAACTGCTCAAAAGAAGCATGTCAATGTTAGAAAGCTTCAAGTCCATCTAGCATCAAGAATTAAAAGTCCACAGGCTTGAAACGCATAGCAGAACACCAAATACTCTATGCAATTACTTCAAAGATGATAATCAGATTACCATATCAAGACGATAAAATCACTGCAAAGAGGAGCTAGAGAAGATGAAGCAATAAGCGCATGTTCATGTTAACGAGAACAGCCTCTTTGCAATTTGCTGGAACTAGGGTTTACTGAGCCTCTTCACAGCTGTTCACGTAAGCTTAATTATATCTCATACTCCTCCACTCCACCCACCACAAGAAGTCTTCTAAAAGGCATTCGGGTAAAGGTACTAGCGATGTGAAGATGGGTCAAGTAGATGAATTTATAACAACAAACCAACCTTGTAAAACTACATGATCAATAACTCTATCAATTCTAAGTAGAGACACCTAGTAACTTATTGATAAGTCTGTCAAACAAATACAAATTAGAAATGGATTGTTGCCGAGAACACCATTTGAAATCCAAAGGATGTTAACTATACTACTGCAAAGTTGATTCCTAAGAGTAGCAGCATAAGTATATACAGCCACATATTACTTCCTCTAGTTCCAAAAGTAGCCACATTTAGTTTTGTCAATTCTAACTATTATACTCTGTAAGTAATGTGATAATCTTAAATAAGTATTTATAAACAAAAGCGCGGCAGCATATTTTGACAAATCTATGGTCAAAATTAGCGAGCTTAAACCACCAAACAGGGGACAACAGATATATCATGGCAGTAATTACATGACAAAATCAATAAAAATAATCATGAAAAGCACAGTAGATAAAAGTTGCTTGTAGACACAGTAAAGTGCTTGTTGGTGGAGGCATCATTAACAAAGACATGATACAGCTTTTTTTGCCTAGTAGGGACATAAATCAGACTAGTAAATTAGTTAACAAATCAAATCAGATCAAAGCAAACATTCCCAGGGTTAATACAGAAAGTGATGAAACAATTGACTTCTAGTGCTTTGATACTTACACTCCAAGAAGAAATGGCCAAACCTCTGCTCTGATACTGGGATCAATTCCCTGCATTATTAATACAAAGCATGAGAAATCTGGCAAAACTTTCACAATCCAATATAGACATGCTGTCATATAAAGCACCACATACTCCACAAATGACTAGACAAGCAACTTACCCCACTTCTCACTTTCTTCAGAAACTTAACTCCACCATCGGACAGTCTACTATCGGGTCCAAACAAACGTTTCCATTGCTTAGGTAGAAGCGCATGTTTCCTCCTCCGCCTAGACCAAGGCGATTTAAGACTTAACCTGAAGAGGAAAATACACAAAAGAACCATACATTTAATTCATAGTGTAGTTCACATAAGTATCTATCTTACATTATGAAAGAAAACATTCACTTAAGTGTTACTATCATATTTTATCCTGGAGAAGATGATTTACATCTACATGTTCCACATCGAAAACAGGCACAAAGCATCCTAATTTGATTACCAGTATAGATATGACCACATTCATCAATTCATCAACAGTAGGTTCATCAATGCAAGGTGAACAAATGTCAAATCTCAGATATCTAGTACGGCTGGGTAGTTAACATCTATCAGCAATTGAATCAACTGGTAAGGGGTTGTTCGAGCTTGGGAATGCAGCATCACTTATTAGAAGAGCTTAGTCCCAATTAGGCCTTCCGAACTCAAATCTGGAATAGTCGGAGTCTAGCAGGCTCAGAATTACCGTAAAAAGAAAAGGATGGTTGGGTGGTTCTTGGTGGAGGTGGTAGTGGCCGTCATGGCATTGACATGGTAAAACTGTCACCGTGATTTTAGCTCCGGCGTATGTTACGGTATCATGACTCCCCTAAATGTAATACTTACGATGACACAGTGATATTGGTTGGTGAAGTTCGTTTGTCAAAGAAGATTTGACCTTCCTAAGCGTCATAGTTTCTCACGAAAATGATAGCGAACAAAATTCCGAATTCAATAGCTTAAAAGGGAAAAAAAATAAAAAAATAAATAAAAAGGAAGAGTCTAGAAGATCATTGAATGAGTCTTATGCAGATATGATATTCCCATCTATGAAACGCGTCAACACCTCAATATGAAATCTTCATAGGACTGAAGTGATTGATAGTACTATGTAATTCATCAACAACTTTAAAAATTAAAATAAAACCTTAAACAAAATTTAGAAATACGTTACTTAGCTCATTTCCAGGAATATAGGGGTCAACATAAAACGAAATTAAATTAACATAAAAGAGTAAAATAAGTAATTCAACTAAAAAGCTCAGAATTCAATACTAGCATATATTATAAAAATTGATGAGAAATAATTGTAAGTTTTCAGATCTCGATCTCAAAATCAGTAAAAAAAAAAAAAAAGTGTAACTTACCGATCAGTAGAAACTGGAGAAGAAGAAGAAGATGAATTTGTAACAACAAAAAGCACCGATCTTAAGTGAATCCACGAAGAAGAAGATGAAGAAGGTGAAGAAGAAGAAGACGAAGATGACGGCGGCGTAGAAGTATGACTCCGCCGGAGAGATCTTAACAAGTGTTTTTGGTCCGTAATCATATCTTAATTACTCACTAATTATCTAATTTTCACTGAATTAAACTCTAAACTCTTGATTGATTGATTGAGTAGTTTCTATATTTAGCATATTCAGCTGTGGAGGAAAGTAACGGCGGCGGCCACGGCGGCGGAAGCCGAGCCGTGGCCGTCAAAGAGAGAAGCTAAGCCGACATGAGAGAAAGTTGCGCCGCCGGAGAAGGTGGTGGCGCGGCTTCGAGTAGGAGCATATGAAATGGAGAAGGGTATTTTGGTCAATTTATTAAGAATGGCATGGTGGAATTGAGTTATAAACATTACCAAACTGAAAACCCTGTCTGGTTGTTCTACCTTCAAAAATACCTCAACTACCCCTTCTCTCTCTTTTTCTGTTTAGTTGATGAGATTTTTATTTTCTCTCTCTTAGTAATATATATCTGCGCTCGAAAAAGTAGGCGGAGTGGTAAATAGAGAAGTAGCGGCAATATAAGCGCATTTTTGGGGAATTTATATTCTGTTTCACACACTCGCTAGCACTTTTATCATGCGCAGTTCCAAAGACCAAGTGGATCAACTCTCACTTTCTTTCTTTTTCTTTTTCTTTTTATCTTTTTTATGAGGTTATTATTATGTAAAAATCTGTGCGCGATTCTCTAGTTTGACAAAGAAAGCTTATGATGAGAGATGAGTGAGTTGGAGGGGCCCAGTAGGTCCTAGGCTATCCGCTATCGGCTCTCCCCACCCATTTTATTGACTTGAAAATGGATGTTTTTATTCGTCGAAGCCCTACGTTTACTATAAGTACAAGGTTGCTCTTTTGTGCTTCATGTGTCTTTTACCAGAATTTTCTCCACCGTCTTTTCTTGGCCCATTGTTAAGTCTTAGCCCAATTGTTATGCGCATTTTAGTCTTCGTTTGGTAAGACTAAATATTGTGGTAATACTTCCTAATATAGATGTTCTATAGTTAGTACTTTCTATAAAATGAATAAGATTTACCACTTCAGACCTAAGGAACACTTAAAATGTTATTGTCAACTACTAAAACGTGCTTACTCATTGTCAAATTTTAAAATTTGATGAAATATAAAATTTCGAGGGTAAATTATCTCAGAGTGAAAAATGCAGATGAGCCATCAAGTTATACGTGAGACAAATTTTAAGTACTTTATGTACAACTTCTATTTCTCTTTAATCTACACAATTTGACTTTTCACGCTTGCCAACGCAAAATTTTGACCATTAGTATCTTTCTGAGCTGATTAAAGTGAGATTGGCCTAAAAATGTCCAGGTTTGGGCAAATTTTTTAGGCCCGAGCTCGGGCCCGACATATTTTTGTTTTTGTTTTGGGACGGATTTGGAGCAACTTAAAAATGACTTTTTACTTCAAATTTTGGGCCTAGGAAGTTTTTCTTGTAAGTTAAAATTGTTTGTCTACTTTCTTATCTCTTTAAAGTTTATTTAATTCTGCAAAATTGTTTAAAATTTCCCACAACTACAATTCACCCCCCATTTTATAGTTGATCTAGTGTTCCTAGAATAACAATTGATATCAGAGCCTAGTACCTCCAGAATCAGCTAACACTGAGGAGATTGTACCTAGCACCATGAACACTACGGGAGAAAAACTCGATGAAGGGTACTGAACCCAATGCCCACCTATGTTCAATGGCAAGCATTATCCATACTGGAAGAATCGTATGAAGATCTTCATAAAAGTAGAAAACTACCAAGTTTGGAGGGTCATCGAAATTCGTGACTTTGAAGTTACAAAGAATAATGAAAAGGGTGAGATGGTTCCTAAACCCCTTGAAGATTTTGACAAAGACGACTTTGACAAAATGAAAATGAACAACATGGCCAATAAGCTACTCCACTGTGGTCTTGGTCCCCATGAGCACAACAAAGTCATGGGATGTAAGACTGCTAAGCAAATGTGGGAACTCCTTCAAGTTACTCATGAAGGAACAAGCGAGGTGAAAAAATCGAAGATTGATATGCTCATGCATAAATATGAATTGTTTTAAATGAAACAAAAGGATCATGTTCAAGACATGCTCACTCGCTTCTAGAACATAATATACGAGCTTGAATCTTTTGGAAAAGTTATCTCTCCAGAGGAACAGGTTCATAAGGTTTTAAGGAGTCTTCCACAGGATGACAAATGGATGGCCAAGGTTACAACACTGTTGGAAACAAAGGACTTCACAACATTCAATATTGAGCAACTTGTTGGTTCCTTAATGACCCATGAGTTTCATCTGGGAACTCATGGGACTGAAACAGTGAATCCTAAGGCTCTGGCTCTCAAGTCAAAGGAACAAGAAGATTCAGAGACTGATGATGAAGAAGCAGCTATGATCGTGAGAAGGTTCAAGAAATTCTTCAATAAGAATTACAAAGGGAAGGTCACAAGGAAACCAACAAAGTTGAGTTATCATAAATGTGGAGGCCTTGATCATTTCATCAAGGAGTGTCCTTAATGGGATAACGAGAAAGCAAAAGGAAAGTTCAAGGAGAAGGGCAAGGAACAACATAAACCCCTTCTCGAGAACTGACATGAAGAGAGCTATGGTAGCAGCATGGGGAGAGTCTGACTCAGACGAGGAGCAGGAACTGACTGAGGAAGAAACTGCCCATCTATGTCTCATGGCCAGTGGCGGATCCAGAAATTGAGTCACGTGGGTTCGAAGTTATTCGAAACTATCTAGAGTTACATTTTTTTTAAAGGAAAACTTTCAACAGTTATACTTAGCGGATCTTCCATTCTTTATTACATTACAAAAAAAATAACTATACATCTATGATATGAAATATGAAAAAATGAAATATTAGCAACTAGCACAAATGTGAAATATAAAATGACTAATTAAGAACGAAACAACATGACCACAATAATAAGATCTTTGCATTTCGGGTGATATTGAGTTCTGCCAAGAATTTTATTTAGAAGTGATGTATAAAAATTCTTCCATGTAAAAAATTAATATTTGCACTTTTAATTTATAAATGTACATATAAAATTTGTAAAAATATATAACATTAATCCTTCACATTTTAACACACTTCTCATTGCATATCATATTAATAAAACATAAGACAAAGGGAGGGAAAAAAAGAAAAAGAATGACAAATGAAAATATAACATAAGACAAAGGGAGGGGAAAAAGAAAAAGAATGAAATGAAAATATAACATAAGACACAGGCATAACATAAGACACATGGAGGGAAAAAATAAAAAGAATGAAATGAAAATATAACATAAGACAAAGGGAGGTAAAAAAGAAAAAGAGTGACAAATGAAATAAAACTTGCTGTGAGGAATCGAACCTGCGACCCAACACACAAATACTCACCTTGCACGCATACTTTACCACTGGGCCAAACTGGTATCTCTGTCGTAGCTACGCGTGTTTTTTATATATATACATTATTTAGTTTCCAGTCTCGTCTAGTTTTTCTCCTGGATCCGCGTGGGTTCAGTTGAACCCACTGAACCCACGCTGGATCCACCACTGCTCATGGCAAATACTGAGGACAATAAGGAATCATCAAACCCTAAAGTATGTTTTAATACTATTGAGGAGGAACTTACAGAACTAAATAAGAGCCAACTTCTAAAACTTCTATTAGAAACCTTAGATGACTACAAGGAAGTTTGTGTAAAAAGAGAACAAGTAGAAAACGCCTTGAGAGTCACTAAGAAACATTCAAATTGGCTTAATACTTTAAAATGTGATACTGAAAAAATATTCTTTGAACTTTTTGACAAGAACAGAGCTTCTCAAGAAGCCTTTGATAAAGTTAAAAATGAGAATTATCTTTTGAGCATAGAATTGGCAAAATTGAAACTATTTGTTCCTAAAGGAGCAGTTCCTTCAACTAATACCAGAATTGATTTTGAGAAATTAAAAGCTAATTATGAAAATGCTTTACAAGAAAATCTAGTACTAAGAAAGGAACTGGAACCCTCAAGGAACAAACTTCCTGATCCAGTTAGTTGGATCCTAAAATATCAAAATAAAAGAAGAGATGGTTTTGGTTTCAATCATAAGAAGAAGAACAAAAAGAAAAAGTATGTTGATCTGCCAAGTAGAAAAATATGTTCCTACTGTGGAGACAGTGGTCACATAGTGTCAGACTGTTCCATTAGAGAAGAACGTATTGAGAGGAACACATACCTTGTTAAACAAGTTTGGAAAGTTAAGAAAGACTCAAGTCCAACAAAGGAACCCAAGCAAGACTGGGTTCCTACCACTGACTAGTTGTTATGGTACAGACTGAAGTGAGGGGGAACAACCTGTGGTACCTCGACAACTGTTGTTCTAAACACATGACAGGATACAAATCAAAATTTCTCTCACTTTCAGTTTACAATGGAGGAACTGTGACCTTTGGAGACAATCTTACATGTAACATTGTAGCAGTTGGTAAGATTGGAAAATCTCAGTCACATTCCATAGATAATATATTTTTAGTCGAGGGTTTAAAGCATAATTTACTTAGTATCTCTCAGTTTTGTGACAAGGGTAATACTGTGAGGTATTACTAATGAGTCTTGTGTAGTCAGCAATGAAAGTACAGTAACCAAGATCTTTGAAGGAACAAGGAAAGGGACCACTTATATGGTTGACCTAAACCTTGTTCCTAGGAACAATCTGACATGCTTGAGCGTGATTGAAGAAGATCCCCTACTATGGCACAAGCGTTGCGGTCATGCCAGCTTGTCACTATTACATAAACTAAGTGGGAAAAACTTAGTAATTGGTTTACCAACAATTAAGTCTATGCACGACGGTGTTTATGATCCATGTGTAAAAGGCAAGCAAGTGAGATCCTCCTTCAAATCTAAGAAAATGGTAAGCACACAAAGTCCATTGGAATCCATTTATACGGACTTATGTGGCCCTATACGACTCCAAAGTAGATCAGGTAAGAGATATGTGTTGGTCATTGTAGACGATTTTTCTAGATACACTCGGGATATTTTTCTTCATAGCAAAGATGAAACTTTTGATGAATTTCTAACATTTGCTAAAAAGATTCAACGAACTAGTGGTTATAAATTGAAACACTTGAGATCTGACCATGGTAAGGAGTTTGAAAACTCCAAGTTTGATGATTTTTGCAGCAATGAAGGATCAGATCATAATTTCTCTGCTCCAAGGACACAACACCAGAATGGTGTGGTTGAAAGAAAGAACCGGACCCTGAAGGATATGACAAGAACTATGATTATCGCAAGCAGTCTACCAAAGAACTTTTGGGCTGAGCATTAAACACAACATGCTACATTATCAATCGAGTCATGCTAAGGCCAATCACATTGAAGACGCCCTATGAACTCCTTAGAGGAAGAAAACCCAATATATCTCATTTTCACGTCTTTGGATTTAAATGTTTTGTACACAATAATGGAAAGGACAATTTAGGAAAGTTTGATGTTAGAAGTGATGAAGCCATATTTTTAGGATATGCTTCAAATAGTAAGGCTTACCGAGTTTACAATAAACGAATAATGTGTGTAGAGGAAAGTGTCCATATTATCTTTGATGAAACTAACTCCCTGCAGGAACCGAGTTATGATGATAACTTTATTGAAATTGGTTTGACTTGACCTGAAGAGTCAAATCATTATGATGATGAACTAATCCCTGCATATAAAGAAAAGAAGCATGTTCCTGAACCTAAGAACCCTGTGCCTGATCCTCAAGGGAAACAAGCAGCAGGAGGAACTCAGGAAGAAGAAGGAACTCCTGAACTTAGAGAAGATCAACAAATTCAAACACCTCATGAAGCTCCAGAAGCAACCAGGAGATTTGATACGAGTCGTTTACCGTATAAAATTAAAAACCTAACTTAAACCTTCAAAAATATTTATAATTAGTAAAAGGGTAAGAAAGGGTCGATCCCACGAGAAGATTATTAACTTCCTAAACTCAAATATTCAACTAAGTGACAAAAATATATATTATATACGAATTTACACTATTTACACTATTACATATGTACGATTAAGGGGGGTTTCGGTTGTAACCAACTGCTTAGACTAATTAAAATTAAAACTACTAATTACAAGTGACGACACACAAACTTTGTTAATTCCCGATTCGATCATAGAATGTTTAGTCATAATTTAGCTTCTTAACCTTTATAATTGAGACCACTTTAGTAGTTAACTTAGCACTTAGATTGGTGAATTATCGCCGCGATCAATTCTTGTCTTACTCACTAAAAACCTAGAATCTTGCTAAGACAAATCCAATCCTAATAAACTTGTTTTATTAGCACAATTCATACACTTAAGAATATTAAGATGAGCCGTTCACTCTTATCAATCTCAAGTCGTCCTCCCTATCCAACTATTAAACGCCGCGCCTAATAGTCATATAGCATAATTTGAGCATCTAAACAACTAGTTGCGTCCAATTACAAGTAAAGATATCAAATTTCATAACCAACCAACAATAGTATGAATTGTATAAATACTAAATTAAATAATTAAATTCAATCAACTCAGCGTTAACCAATTAGACTCAAATAATAGAGATATAAGAAACTGAAATCATGAATAAATTCAGATAGAAACAAGTTCAATCACAAGAACAACTAATTGAAAGTAAAAGGGAGAAAACTCATGACTGTAGATTCGAACTAATGCAGCCGCTTCCGTCAATTCGCCTCCAAAAACGCAATACTTCTTCGATCCCTACCAATCGCTCGATCTTGGATGAACCCACTTTTCTCTTCAATCTCACGAACTCTCTTGTGTATGTGTGTGTGTCTCCCTTTTGGCGTGATTCATCTCGGTAATATATATCTCCCAAAACAGATTTGGTATTTTTGATGGGCAAAAGATAAGAGGGTGCCAAAAGATAGAATGAAAAATGATTGATATCATCTTGTTATCTTGAATTACGTTGGAAAATGATAGAGTTTTTTTGCTGGGTATTGAAGTGAGTTGTTTGCTGTTGTATGCGAAGTAGAAGTTGAAAGGACTCTTGTAGTCGTCTCCTGTTCTCTTCTCTATTCTTTTATCTACTATTTGTCCTCTGCTTTGACTTCCTTTGGAAATAAAATAATTATCATCAGTAACAATTACCAAACACAATCACTAATAAAATATAAACTTAGACAAATAGAGCTATAATTATTAAAAGCAAATAAAAATCCTAAGATGATAATTAAATGACATTTAAGAAGCTAATTTAGGAAATAAATATATAGCAAATTACACACTTATCAAATTCCCCCACACTTAGCTTTTGGTCGACCTCGAACAAAACACGACTAAAATAAAAATATAACTATACTCGGAAAGCAAGAAAACCTAACTCACTGTTGTAGGAATCACGATTGCACTTAGCATGTGCAACAAGCCCTTTAAACCCAGGCTACCCTAGTGGACGAGTACGGTCTCGTGAGGATTTTCAGATGGCATACCCACAAAGCCTTATTAACATAGGTTTTCAAACCACTTAGCAAACATGGATATTATAATGACATTAATAAAGAGACTAAATGCAAGACCTAATATACCACCTCAATTTTCTTTATCGGAAATAGCTAAATTAGATAAGTACACTACAAGAAACTAAAACATTTCAAGTTAGTCAGAAAAACGTTGAGAAAATGTTAGTGGAGATGTCATACTCTTAGTGTTTAAACAATCGAACTATCAAATTTCATAATACTTCATGAACTAATTGTTATCTTTCGCAACTCAAAAATTTCCAACATGAATCCACAAATGTATGCGTATCAAGTTCAATAAATAGACCCTCACAGGTATAAATAAAACACTCAACTCTCATGTGTCTGGGGTTAAATAATATTCACTCAAACCTATAACCAGTCGACTCCAGATGAAGTATATTTCTTTAAACTTGACTATCGTCTCAATTCTCCACTTGGAAATGACATAATAAATGCATAAAGATCAAAAGGTCTTTCAAAAGGTTGTAATGTGGCTAAGGTTGAAGGGTAGGAATAATATTTAGGAATGTGGAGTTAATAAGAAGCCAAGCTAAAGGGAGCAAAAATACATGACTTATTATGTTCCAGTCACAACAAACTCCACTCTTTTTTTTCTTTTCGTATTATTCACCATATCCTTCACATGTAATGCCATTATAACACTTATATGGATATTTCGTAGCATTTTCATCGTTCTATGACTTTCAAACATTTATTTTCTTTGATATTTTTCAATAATAATTTTTTTCATAACCCTTGTTTTCTCTTTTTTTTCAATAATATATCTCTATCATAACGCACTCTTACAATACAAACTCAATATATAATAACTCCTTTTAGCCAAGCATGGGTATAATCTGTAGGAAGCCGCAAGTTTGTAATGTATGGTTAGCAAATAAACACGGGATTTAAGGCTCAAAAGGGCTAAAGAAAGGAAAATATTATATGAAAGAGAATCTCTGAGGCTTAAAAAAAAGGACAAGAACGCCTAAATCATTTCTTCATAGCATTTGTCACAAAAGTCTCAAAGAGTACCAAGTCAAGTTCAAGAGCCACACTTCATTGAGGAACTATCACACAAGAAAGAAAATAATGAGACTGATGCAGATGTGTCAGTCTAATAGGCTTAGAAGCTCACAAGGTTTGGTCTATTTATCTAGCCAGCTTATTTAAGAGAAGCAAGATAATTTTTTTTTCAATTGTATTATAAATCTCTCAAGTTTGATTATCCGTTTCCAATTATATAACATTCCCAAAATCTTTTAATTCGAAAAAAATTTATTTTATTTCAAAAACAAGTTAGATTAGAGTTTCTTATCAACTTACTAATCGCCATTCCTTAGGAAGTTAAGAGGTGGAAATCCTAAATTAAATGCAACTAAAGTCCTATAACTAATGCAAGCAAAAGCACAATTTCTTCTTTTTTTTTTTTTATAGTAACTAAATAAAATAAAAATTCTACAGAAAATTTAGCAGCATTTCCCCTAAAACAGGACATATCCCAATTTTTTATAACTTAAAGTCATGGATACCAGAACCTGTGTTTAACCAATAAAATTATACATCATATAATGCCAGCACAGAACACAATCCAGCCTATGATTTTGCCAATTCACCAAATGTCCAGCTCCAAATTGAAATTTGTCACCATTTATCTCCCCCCCACACTTAGAATTTGCATTGTCCTCAATGAAAAAGAATTAAACTAAAGAATGAGAGAACTTAGCTGGTTATGTGCATCTTTCTTCAACAAAGAGAAATAATAATGGAGATCATAGCGGGCTGCCTTGTTCATATATGTTACTTTAATGTACTGTCTTCCTAATATGAAGCTAGTTTGGAAACTTTGATTGCTTCACCACTTCTAGAGTATCACTCATGAGATGCGAAGGTGGCAAGTAGAAACTAATTGGTGCTGGTCGACAGTAAAACAAAACTGTATAGGAGAGCACAAGAGCGTTAGATTAGGACTAGATTTCCTAGCTATGAGAAGCATAAGGCATGAATGAGTAGTATAAAACTGAAAGAACAGTAAGAAAATAAAAGGAAAGAACAAGAAAAAGCGATAATAGCAGTATTGGGTTGCCTCCCAAGTAGCGCCCTTAGTTTATGTCGTTGGCTCGACAATTATGCAAGCATCACTCTCGATGGAGCTCGAGCTCTTCAATTAAACCTGCATGCATGCTCAAACTCATAAAATGGTTTTAATCTGTGGCCATTTACTTTAAACACTTTTCCAGATTCCAAGCTTTTAATCTCCACTGCACCATGAGGAAAAATATCAGTAATAACAAAAGGACCTAACCATCTGGACCTAAGCTTACCAGGGAACAACTTTAAGCGAGCATTATATAAAAGGACTTTCTGTCCCACAGAAAAATCAGTTTTAATAATCCGCTTGTCATGAAAGGCTTTAATCTTATCTTTATAAATCTGAGTGTTTTCGTAAGCTTCTAATCTGATTTCTTCTAGTTCTTGCAAATTAAGTTTTCTCCTCTGTCCAGCCTGTTCGTAGTCCATATTACATTGCTTTACAGCCCAGTAAGACTTATGCTCGATTTCTACAGGTAAATGGCATCCTTTTCCGTAAACAAGTCTGTAAGGGGACATTCTTAGAGGTGTCTTATAAGCTGTCCTATATGCCCATAATGCGTCATCTAACCTAAGGCTCCAGTCCTTCCTGTTAGGATTCACTATTTTTTCTAGAATTGATTTGATTTCCCTATTTGACACTTCAGCTTGTCCGTTCGTCTGAGGATGGTAGGTTGTTGCTACTCTATGTGTCACATGATATCTCTCAAGGAGATCCCCAAATGTTTTGTTAGAAAAATGGGTACCCCTATCACTAATTATGGCCTTTGGCATACCAAATCTATTAAATATGTGACTCTTAACGAACTTAACAACTGTCTTAGCATCATCAGTTATGGTGGCTTGAGCTTCCACCCATTTAGAAACGTAATCGACAAAGAAGAATAATATAAAGATTACCAAAAGAGGAGGGGAAGGGGCCCATAAAATCAATGCCCCACACATCGAAGATTTCACAAACTATGATTCCATGTTGGGGCATTTCGTTCCTTTTAGACACATTTCCAGTCTTTTGGCAACATTCACATGACTTACAAAACATATAAGCATCTTTATAAAGTGTAGGCCAATAAAAACCACATTCCAGAACCTTATGAGCAGTCCTTTCAGGGCCAAAATGTCCTCCACTTTCAAGACTATGACAGAAAGTAAGAATCGAAGCATATTCAGATTTGTCTACACATCTTCTAATTACTTGGTCAGAGCATGATTTCCACAAATAAGGATCACCCCAAAAGTAGTACTTTGAATCAGATTTAATCTTTTCTTTTTGAGCTCTAGACAAAGTCGGAGGGAATGTGCTAGTCACCAAATAATTAACCATATCAGCATACCAAGGAGTTTCATCATGATACATTGAAAGAAGTTGTTCATTAGGAAAGAATTCAGTCATTAAAGGCCAATCATCTTTAGGAACAATTCTACTGAGGTGGTCAGCAACTAGATTTTCAACACCCTTCTTATCTCGAATTTCTAAGTCAAACTCTTGTAACAAAAGCATCCACCTAAGCAAGCGAGGTTTTGATTCTTTCTTTTTCAAGAGATATTTTAGAGCTGAATGGTCAGTATACACAATAACAGGTGTGCCTAGTAAATAAGGTCTAAACTTTTCCAAAGCAAAAATGACAGCATACATCTCTTTCTCAGTTACAGTATAATTGCATTGGGCAGAATCAAGTGATTTAGAAGCATAATGGATCACATAGGATTCTTTATCTTTCTTTTGACCTAAAACAACACCTATGGTCTTATCACTAGCGTCACACATGATTGCAAAGGGTAGAGTCCAATCAGGTGGTCGAATCACAGGTGCGCTAGTTAATTTTTCTTTCAACTCATCAAAAGCCTTTTTACATTCCTCATTAGAATAAAAAGTGGCATCTTTAGCAAGTAAAACACACAAGGGGGATGCAATTTTGGAAAAATTCTTAATAAAGCGTCTATAGAAGCCAGCATGCCCTAAAAATGATCTAACTTCACGAACACATGTAGGATATGGTAATGAACTAATGACATCTATTTTAGCCTTATCAACCTCTAAGCCCTTAGCACCTACAATATGTCCAAGCACTACACCTTGTTCTACCATAAAATGACATTTTTCAAAATTCAACACAAGGTGAGTTTCAACACATCTTTTCAAAACACGAGACAACCCATGGAGGCATCTATCGAAGGAATCACCAAAAACAGTAAAATCGTCCATAAACACTTCCATATCTTGTTCAATCAAATCAGAGAAGATACTCATCATACAACGCTGAAAAGTTCCAGGGGCATTGCATAATCCGAAAGGCATTCTCCTAAAGGCAAATGTACCAAAAGGGCATGTAAATGTGGTTTTATCTTGATCTTCGGGGGCGATGGGTACATGAGTATAACCAGAATAGCCATCAAGAAAGCAGAAGAATGATTGACCAGCAAGTTTTTCTAGCATTTGATCAATAAAGAGCAAAGGGAAATGATCTTTCCTAGTAGCTTGATTAAGCTTCCTATAGTCAATGCATACCCTCCATCCATTAAACACTCTAGTTGGAAC
Source organism: Beta lomatogona (assembly GCA_947646795.1). Classification (NCBI taxonomy): domain Eukaryota; kingdom Viridiplantae; phylum Streptophyta; class Magnoliopsida; order Caryophyllales; family Amaranthaceae; genus Beta; species Beta lomatogona. The sequence goes on from CANSNZ010001134.1 coordinate 338,509, forward strand.
AAGCTCTCCTTTAGTATTTTCAACAACAGTTATTCCACTCTTTTTAGGAACCACATGAACATGACTTACCCATTGAGAATCAGAAATAGGATAAATCACGTCTGCATCTAACCACTTAAAGATTTCCTTTTTAACTACCTCCATCATGGAGGGGTTTAACCTACGTTGAGCTTCTCTAGTGGGTTTGGCATCTTTTTCAAGAAAAATTCTATGCATGCACAAGGTGGGACTAATTCCTTTTATGTCAGCTAAAGTCCAACCTATAGCTTCCTTGTGGTCTTTTAGCACATTTACCAATTTATCTTCTTGAGAGTGATTTAGAGCATTTGAGATAATCACAGGTAGAGTCTCATTATCACCTAAATAAACATATTTTAGATGCGAGGGTAGTGGTTTCAACTCTAATGGAGGTGCTTTAACAATAGAAGGGATTAGTTTAGGTACAGACAATGTCAAAGAAAGATCAAAATTAATTTTTTTTATCATTCTGCGAATCAAGACTTGCTACATCAGACACGCCTACTAAAGAAGCAAACATTTTAGTTTCCTTGGAATCATTAAAATCATCAATCTCAAACAATTTTCCACACCATTTATCAAAAACTTCTTGAGCCATAAAGTCAAAAGCATCAAAGGAATCAATAGAACTAACATTATTGACATCACTTGGGTATCTCATAGCATCAAATATATTGAACTTAATTATTTCACCATCAAATTCCATCGTCAAATTACCCTCATGAACATCAATTTTAGTCTTAGAAGTTTTCAAGAAAGGTCTTCCTAACAGTAAAGGAACATTATCGGTTCTACCACCCATATCAAGTACATAAAAATCAGCAGGAAAGACTAATTCATTTACTTGAACAAGTACATCTTCTAAAACTCCAATGGGAAATGCATTCGACCTATCGCCTAACCGAATAACCACATCGGTTGTAGACAAAGATCCCACATTTAAAGTATCATAGACGATTTAGGCATAACATTAATCGAAGCTCCTAAATCTAGCATGCATCTTTCAAATTTCGAATTACCAATTTTGCAAGGAATAGAAAACATGCCAGGATCTTTACATTTAGGGGGGAGCTTCTTTTGAATCACAGCTGAAATATTTTCCCCCATACTTACCTTTTCAGAAGGGCGAAATTGTCTTTTGTTAGTACAAAGTTCCTTCAGAAACTTTGCATAGTCGGGGGACCTGTTTAATAGCATCAAGTAAGGGAATATTGACTTCAACTTTCCTAAAAGTTTCAAGAATTTCATTGTCAAGAGCCTCTTTCTTTGCTTTAGCAAATCTGGAAGGGAAAGGGGGCGCATCTTTAAAACGAGAAACATCAATTTCAGAATTAATCTTACCTTTTCCTTCATGATCTTTTTTACTCTCTGTCTCTCCATTTCCTCCTATATTAAGTTCCTCTTCAGGTTTAACCTCTATCTCTTTTTCAATCTCTCGACTCTTTACCTTAGGTTCACTCAACTCTTTCCCACTCCTAAGGGTCACAGCTTTGGCATTCTCTTTTGGGTTAGGTAGTGGCTGAGATGGTAGTTTACCTGAAAGTTGAGTTTCTAAGTTACTTAGAGAAGTACAAATTTGTCCTATTTGAGTATCTATGTGGTGAAGGTGATTATCAGTTTTCTGTTGATACTCGACTCCTTGGTTGTGAACTTGACCTATTTGAGTAGTTAATTGCTTCACTAAGTCTTCTAATGATGGGCCAGAAGATTGGGGTGAAGGGTTTTGTTGACCAAATTGCCTAAGTTGATTAGTTTGTGAAAACTGTGGTCTAGTTCCATACCTAAAATTTGGGTGATCTTTCCAACCTTCATTATAAGTCTGTGAATAAGGATCATATTTTCTTTGATTGGAAAAACCTCATAAGGCATTAATGTCTTCAGTTTGCAGAGTCGGACAAGCATCAGTAACATGAGAAAAATCAGAACATATACCACATACTCTAGCTTTAGACTCATTACTAACAACAATTTTAGACACTAAAGTGGTCAAAGTAGCAATTTGTTGAGCATTTTCTTGCAATTGAGATTTTACACCACTTAAGTCAATTTCATTTACTCTTTTAACGTCATTTCTAGTGCTATGTTGTTGAGTGTTTTGGGCCATGTTAGCAATTAAATTCCTAGCTTGAGTTGGTGTTTTGTCTACTAATGCCCCACCACTAGCAGCATCAATCATACCCCTATCATTAGGCAACAATCCTTCATAAAAAAAAATTGAATCAACAGTTGATCAGTTATTTGATGTTGTGGACATGAAGCACATAATCTTTTAAAACGTTCCCAATATTCATAAAGTGATTCTGAAGCATGTTGTCTAATTCCACATATTTCCTTTCTTATGGTTCCAATACGACTTTCAGGAAAGAATTTTTCAAGAAAAGCTTTTTGTAAGGCGTCCCAGGTCGTAATGGAACCAGAAGACAGAGTATACAACCAATCTTTAGCTAAATCATGTAGGGAAAATGGGAAAGCATGCAATCTTACATGATTTTGTTGAATTCCTTCAGGTTTCATAGTTGAACAAACAACTATAAATTCTTTTAAATGTCTATGAGGATCCTCACCTACGTTCCCATAGAATTTGGGAAGAAGATTAAGAAAACCTGAGTTCAGCTTCAAGGGTTTCTCCAAAGTTGGAAAAACAATGCAGAGAGGTTCATCATCTAGCTTGGGAGCTCCTAATTCCTTCAACGTTCTCTCTTCACCCATCTCTGAGTCTTCAATTGGACTATCTTGAAAGATGTAGAGTAATTTCTCAGGACTAGCTTCGTTTAGAGTCTCAATGAACTGATGTATTCGCTGAAGTTTGGTTGTAGTATCCAAACTCATGCAACTGAAAATAGAGAAAAGAAAGTTTAGGAGTGAAGTTCATGAAATTTTGTAATTTATGTATAAATACTAAATATCCAGGGAATTAAATCATAATGCAGTTAGCATTCATATACTGAAAGTGGTCCATAAGCACTCATGTCCATGGTGGTTATATTCTAAACATAATCCATTAAAGAAAACAAAAATCAGATCTGTATATAGTTGCAGATAAACTTTAACTCTGATTATGAAGACGGTATATGATATAATTCACATTATCCATCATAATTTCAGCTAGATCTTAACTCAGTCTCTACTTATAGAGCCATCATAATCTCTTTAGAGCAGCTATGGAGAGTTGAACTAAAGATATAAGCTTATAGATTCTGACACATGATAGATAATTGCATAAAGACAGAGTACTTCATCTAGGCAGTAGTACACGAGTACTGCTAGGTTTGTAGTGGTTATAAATAGAACAAAAAAATTGTAAGTGTGTCAATAGCTCAGTACATCATCCTAGCAAAACAGAACAATAGCTTCCTATAATTCAACCAATTAGTAAAACCATGGAAGAAGCATTAGCTAAAATATGAATAAGATCAGATTTAAAACAAATAGAGCAGACACCTACAGTTTAAACAAGTCACAGTTTCTATGTTTCAAACTCTGAATAAAATCTACAAGTATCAGGCTCATTCAGATTTTTAGAGGTGCTTTATTCTAAACTATCCACATTAGCAAAACATTATCCACTTAGTATACTATAAGCAACTTAATCAGTGACATCTATATTAGCAGTCATACAACGATACTGGTCAGTTTATGGGCACTCATGTCCAGGATTGTTCTATTATGAGCATAATCCATTAAAGAAAGAAAAGCGAAATTCTGCAATTCTTAACCAAAACAAATGTTAAAACGCACTATAAACCACAATTCAGAGTTATCAATTTCATATTTATCAATTTGTATGAGTGAAAATATTATCTTTCATAATCCACTAAAGCACATATCATGAAAACAATTTTATTTAAACATGACATATTCTCGTTTGGCGTGTATGTTCATAGGTTAGAAAAAGTTAACCAAGATTAATGCTTGCAAAAATTTGGCAAAGGAACAAGCAATATACTCATAATACTACTCTAAAAAAAATTATAATATGATTTGGTAAGTAACAAAATTAATTGACTGACATTTAACAGTTTAGAAATCCACGAAATTTTCTAAAGTCATGATAGGTTAAAATTTCAGCATAAATCCAAGGGGAATAATACATGCAAAGTTTATTCATTCAGTACTAGTTCAGAAATCTTCAGGAATACCATCTAAGTAGAAGACACAGGGATAAACTTATGTTCCTTGTCAATACACTTGTGTATCATAAATAGGATCAGTGCTCCCTATAATGAAGGTCATATCTATGGTAAAATTTTGATGCACCAGACCCAACTATAACAAGAAGGGATCTATACATAGTACATAACCAAGCCACTTAAAGGATTGGAAAATTTTCTGTAGTACAAAACAGCAAATTAATACAATACAGAGTACAATTTAGCAAAATCACATAACAAAGATAAGCCTATAATAACATGGGCACACATATCCTACAATCAAACCAGACTTTGACTAGTCCCATATCACAAGAATAAGAAACTATACCAAGTTGAACAATGAGTTATAGAAAAATTAAACACAATCTCCCCGGCAACGGCGCCAAAATTTGATACGAGTCGTTTACCGTTTAAAATTAAAAACCTAACTTAAACCTTCAAAAATATTTATAACTAGTAAAAGGGTAAGAAAGGGTCGATCCCACGAGAAGATTATTAACTTCCTAAACTCAAATATTCAACTAAGTGACAAAAATATATATTATATACGAATTTACACTATTTACACTATTACATATGTACGATTAAGGGGGGTTTCGGTTGTAACCAACTGCTTAGACTAATTAAAATTAAAACTACTAATTACAAGTGACGACACACAAACTTTAAAAATTCCCGATTCGATCATAGAATGTTTAGTCATAATTTAGCTTCTTAACCTTTATAATTGAGACCACTTTAGTAGTTAACTTAGCACTTAGATTGGTGAATTATCGCCGCGATCAATTCTTGTCTTACTCACTAAAAACCTAGAATCTTGCTAAGACAAATCCAATCCTAATAAACTTGTTTTATTAGCACAATTCATACACTTAAGAATATTAAGATGAGCCGCTCACTCTTATCAATCTCAAGTCGTCCTCCCTATCCAACTATTAAACGCCGCGCCTAATAGTCATATAGCATAATTTGAGTATCTAAACAACTAGTTGCGTCCAATTACAAGTAAAGATATCAAATTTCATAACCAACCAACAATAGTATGAATTGTATAAATACTAAATTAAATAATTAAATTCAATCAACTCAGCGTTAACCAATTAGACTCAAATAATAGAGATATAAGAAACTGAAATCATGAATAAATTCAGATAGAAACAAGTTCAATCACAAGAACAACTAATTGAAAGTAGAAGGGAGAAAACTCATGACTGTAGATTCGAACTAATGCAGCCGCTTCCGTCAATTCGCCTCCAAAAACGCAATACTTCTTCGATCCCTACCAATCGCTCGATCTTGGATGAACCCACTTTTCTCTTCAATCTCACGAACTCTCTTGTGTATGTGTGTGTGTCTCCCTTTTGGCGTGATTCATCTCGGTAATATATATCTCCCAAAACAGATTTGGTATTTTTGATGGGCAAAAGATAAGAGGGTGCCAAAAGATAGAATGAAAAATGATTGATATCATCTTGTTATCTTGAATTACGTTGGAAAATGATAAGAGTTTTTTTGCCGGGTATTGAAGTGAGTTGTTTGCTGTTGTATGCGAAGTAGAAGTTGAAAGGACTCTTGTAGTCTCCTTTTCTCTTCTCTATTCTTTTATCTACTATTTGTCCTCTGCTTTGACTTCCTTTGGAAATAAAATAATTATCATCAGTAACAATTACCAAACACTATCACTAATAAAATATAAACTTAGACAAATAGAGCTATAATTATTAAAAGCAAATAAAAATCCTAAGATAATAATTAAATGACATTTAAGAAGCTAATTTAGGAAATAAATATATAGCAAATTACACACTTATCAAGATTTGATCCAAAGCCTTGAATACATCAAAATTCTCATCCATTAGAATTAATTATAAGTACGTTTTCAGCAAGTACCCCCGAGTTTTCAAGAAATTCACGTGGTACACTCCAAGTTTTTAAAATACACGGGGTACCCCTAAGTTTCATAATAATTCACGTGGTACCCCCAAATACCCTTAATGACTAACGGCGGTTACCGCCGTTAGTCTTAACCGTAATTAGCCTCTAATTAACCTAACTAAATCCTAATTAACCTAACTAAACTCTAATTAACCTAACTAAACCTAATTAACCTAACTCCTAACTAACCCTAACTTCTAACCCTAACCCCCCTCCCCACCCTTCCACCACCCCGGCACCCCAAGCGCCCCCCCCCACACCCAACACCACCACCGCGACCACCCTCTCTTGCGCCCGGCCGCGTGAACCACCACTGCCGCCCAAACCCCTCGCCACCACCTGAGCACCACGACCCCGCCGAAACCCCCTCCCCTAACCCCGTCGATTTTCATCCCCTCTCTCTCTCTCCTCTTCATCCTCTTCTCTCTTCATCAGCTTCTCCTCGATTTTCATCCCCTCGATTCTGTCTCGAATTTGTGCTCAAAATATTTTCGATGCTAAGGATGCAAATCTGGAATGGATAAGTGAGGGAGGGGATGAAAATCGACGGGGTTAGGGAGGGGATGAAAATCGACGGGGGTTAGGGGGGGGGTTTAGGCGGGGTGGTGTTGTAGGGGGAGCGGGGGGCTTGAAGGGAAGGGCGGCTTTTGCGAAATCAAGGGGGGCGCGATGGTGAGGGGAGGGGTAGGGGGCCTCTTGAACTGAACTGGGTTGGGGAGGGGGCGGCGCGGGGGTGGAGGAGGGGCTGCGGGGGATGGTGGAGGGGGCTGCGGGGGTGGGGAAGGGGGCCGGGGGTCCGGGGGTGGTGGGAGGGTGGGGGAGTGGGTGGTGGGGTGGTGGGTTAGGGTTTGGGTTAGGGTTTGGGTTTGGGTTTGGGTTAGGGTTTAGGGTTAGGTTAGAGGTAGAGGTTAGGATTAGGGTTAGTATTAGGGGGTTAATTAGGTTTTAAAATAGAAGATTAGGATTAATGACTAACGACGGTTAACGCTGTTAGTCATTAAGTGTATCTGAGAGTACCACGTGAATTATTATGAAACTTAGGGGTACCCCGTGTAATTTGAAAACTTGGAGGGTACCACGTGAATTTCTTGAAAACGCGGGGGTACTTGGTGAAAAACCGTTAGTAAGTAATACTACATTGGAAAGGGAACTCAAACGAGATCCCAAATGAAGAATTTTTGTGCTTTTCATGCTTTTCTATCTATGACAAAACCTAAGGACCGTTTGGAAGCATTCAAAGAGGCGGATTGGATAAATGCTATGCAAGAGGAACTGAATGAGTTTAAGAGGAACAAGGTCTGGCACCTGGAGCCCAAGCCAAAGAACCAAAAACTAATTGGACTTAAATGGGTCTTCAGGAACAAGCTTGATGAACATGAAACAATTGTAAGGAACAAGGCCAGACTTGTAGCCTAATGATACAATCAACAAGAAGGTATTGATTTCGATGAAACCTTTGCTCCCGTTGCTAGGATATAAGCAATTAGAATTTTGATTGCCTTTGTAGCATATATGGGATTTAAGTTGTACCAAATGGACGTAAAATGTGCTTTTTTAAATGGATTTTTACTAGAATACGTCTATATGGAACAACCTACTGGATTTGAAAATACCGATCTTCCAAATCAGGTTTATAAGCTTGATCAAGCTCTATATGGGTTAAAACAAACTCCTAGATCTTTGTATGAAAGATTATCAAAATTATTACTTTCACATGATTTCATTAGGGGAAAAGTTGATAGAACCCTGTTCCTTCGTTCAAAAGGAACAAACATATTAGTAGTCCAGATTTATGTTGATGATATTATATTCGATGCTACTAATGATCTTCTTTATAAGGAGTTTGCTGATCTTATAAGTAGTGAATTCGAAATGAGTATGATGGGAGAATTGAACTTCTTTTTGGGGTTGCAAATCAAGCAAACCAAAAGAAAAACAATGATCCATCAACAAAAATATGTCAAGGAACTGCTGAAGAAATATGGACTGGAATAATCTAAAACCAACCACACTCCCATAGGAACAGGAACAAGGTTAGATGAAGACACGAATGGTAAGTGTGTACATGAAAAGCAATATAGAGGTATGATTGGATCTTTACTATAATTGACAGCAAGTAGACCTAATATTGCTTTTAGTGTTGGTTTATGTGCAAGATTCCAATTAAATCCCAAAGCATCTCACTTAACAGCAGTTAAGAGAATTCTTAGGTATTTGAAAGGAAGTGATGACTTATGTTTGTTCAATCCTCAAAGTGATGTATTTGACCTAGTAAGTTACTCAGATGCGGATTATGCTGGGGACTTGGTTAATCGCAAAAGCACCTAAGGTATTGTCCAGTACCTAGGAACAATCTTGGTCTCATGGAGCTCAAAGAAACAAAATATTGTTGCCCTATCCACTGCATATCAGAGTATGTGGATGTTGCTGCTTGTTGTTCCCAGGTCCTATGGATCAAGCAACAAGTTCGAGACTTTGGTATTAAATTTACGTGTGTTCCTATATACTATGATAATACTAGTGCAATCTACATCTTCAAGGACCCCGTACATCATTCAAGGGTCAAGCATATACACATTAGGCATCTTTTCCTTAAGGACAATGTTGAAAAAGGTATTGTCAAAGTTGAATTTTGTCCAACTGAAAAATCAAATAGATGACATTTTGACTAAACCTCTTCCAAGAGAAAAGTTCGAGAAAATTCGCTTAGAGTTAGGGATGATTAGAATTTATTGAGTATGCTACTTCTAATGAAACCCTATGTTACAAGAAACCTCTAAGTGACCAACAAAATTTATGAATTTATTCATACATTACACAGTCAATAATGTCAAGGACTCGCATTAGTCTTCATAATACTCCCCTTATTGTCCACACATATACTTGAGTAGAATCTGGTAAGGTTTATGTACATTTAGCTTGAACATGTAACATGCATGAGTTCATTTTTCATTTTTCCTTTTTATTCATTTAATACCGTAAATATCTTCTTCACATTTTTTTTGTTTTTCTTTATCACAAATACATTTTTTATTTTTGTTTCTATCCTTCATTCATCTTCCACAAAATTTTATTCTTGATTCGATGCAACGTTTCACCAGCGTCTAAGTTCATAACTTAAAAACAAAATTCAGTAGATTAAGAAAGAAAGGGAAGCGCCGCCATAAATTATTTCACCATCCCCCATAAATTTACCCCCTCATAAAACCCTCCATCAAATCAAACAAATTTTATACGACAATTTCACCTTTTTCAGCTCAAAACCATCAACTCTGCAAAAACCGCTCGAACCTTCTCTAAAAACCACTCATCTTCTTCATCTCTTCTCACGTTCTTCAATGGTACCCAAAAGAAAAGCCTCGGATGAAACCAAGAATTTTCCGGCTGAAAAATCATCTCCTCTGGTTGACTATAATGAAATCGAGAATGAATCTTCAAACTCTAATGAAGATTCTCTGGGCTTTCAAGAAAGTTCATCGGGTTATGAGGTGATTTCCCCCAAGAAGGAAGAAGAGCTTGAAGATGCTAAAACTGAGCAAGCGAAAGAAATTTTGGTTCCTACCAAACGCGGTAAGAAATCAAAGTCCTCTAAGTATATAATTGGATTTTGCGTAGATCTAGGTTGGTGCAAGAAAATAAAATGGGTAGAGTTTCTTGATGTTGTCAAGTATCAAAAATGGTCTAAAGTTTTAAGTTCTGATGAGGGTCTCTTTGAGGATGAAATGAGCGAATTTTACTCAAAATTTGAAAACACTGATGGATTATGCATTAGTATTGTTCATGGAAATTTAGGGAAATTTAATGAACAACACATTTCTGAATGGTTTGATGTACCAAATGAAGGGTACAAGGAATATAATAAGGGTAGGGCAAATTTAATGTTAATGGTGTTTCCAATACGAAAATTCTGACCTATTTTGGTGGTAGTTCTTCTGATCTAGACCAAAAAGATCTTTCCCCCTTCCATAAACTGCTTTTTCAGTTAGTTTGGTGCTTTATTTTACCAAGAACCTCCAATAGGACTCAAGCTAGTCTAATGGACCTCTCTCTTATGTACTGCCTTGCTAACAATATCAAAATAAACTTTCCCTCTTTAATGATTTCCCATCTTTCTTATTGCATTGCTCACAACAACAAAATTGGGTATGGTGATCTTGTTACCACCATACTCAAGAAGTGCAAAGTTAAACTCCCTGACAGTCCCTCCTTTGAACTTGAGCCCGAGAACTTTTTGACTAAAGATACTTTATCTAGGCTTAGTTTGAGGGTTCAGGGTGGTAAGGTTGAGTATGATGTTGAGGAGCCTAAGGTGAAGGGAGAAACTGGGGTCAAGAGGAAACAAGTTGAGGAGGTCAATGCTGGGGGTCAAAGGTCCACCCGCAAGAGTCGGAGACTAGCATAGACTAAGTCTTAAAGGGATCAAGGTCAGGGTGATGCTGTGATGATAGATCTGGATGAGGATCTTGTCTATCTAGGATCTACTGTTGTGGATTTCCCTGTTCTTTCCACCACAAGTCTCCATGGTCTGTTGCATAAAATTCAGGAGTCTTTGTCCCTTCTGCACTCCAGGTTCCAGGAAGTAGAGGCCAGAGTTGCTAGGATGGATCTCCAGCAGGAGCAGGTTCTTGCTGTTGTCAAGATAGGAGAAGTTGCTGTGAGAGAGAATATTGATGTTGTTGTCTCCTCCTTCTCCATTCGCTCCAAACTCTAATTCCCTTCCCCTTCACTTAATCTGTTAAACAATTTTAATTTGGTTTTTGGGTTGTAACTAAGCAATGGTGACGTTTTGCTACTTTTATCACTTTTTGGATGTGTGAATCACATCAGTTTCTTTTAGTTCTCTATTTTATTTCCTTATATTCATCTTCTATCTTTCATCTTTTTGCCTTCTTTGCTTCTTTCCTTTATTTTCTTGAAGTCAGCTTGTGCATAATTCATGTCTAAGTGCATTTATCTTGTTTTTGCATGCTCATTACAACGTCTGGATGGCTAGTATTACTAGATAATATGCTTGAGCTACTTTTCATTGTTCTTGTTAAACTCTTAGAGTGCTGCTGGTTACTCTTGACGTTTTTTATGATGACAAAAGGGAGAAGTAAAGTTGTCATATAAAAAAGGATTCTAGTCTGCTTAGTTTATTTAGTGATGACTTTGGAATTTCTCTCTGTGTTACTTCTTGTTCAAATCTGATTTCTTAGTCTTAGTTTTTATCTTAGCTCTTGGTTCTTTTGCTTTGATTTATTCTTTATTTTTATTTTTCTTTTTATTTTGGTCGATTTAATATTTTTATTTGCCTTATATTTGCCATCATAAAAAAGGGGGAATATTGTTGCATTCCCTGTTTTGATGATGCCAAATACTTAGGTGTTTGTATAGTTTTTATTTGAAAAAATATAAAATCCCAAAAATATTTGTTAATTTTATCTTGTGGAGAAAGATTAATAGATTTTAATCTAATCAAGATAGTGTATGATTACTCTTATATTATATGGTATGTTTAATGGATATATTAACTTGGAATCTTTTGAATAAAAAGATTCTTAGTTATTAGAGATGTTGCTGTTGTAATTGTTGTGCAAAATAGGTTGGTAGAAGCGTGGCTAAAATTGTGGGAAGAAGTGCATGAAAAACGCTAACCACCTGCTGGAATACTTCCACTAACGGATAGTGGAAACGGTTGCTAACATCGTGGGAGTAATGGCACAAGATCATGGAACATTATCGCCTACAATTTAGCTGAAGCAATCGTGGATTTCCAGTTGAAAATTCATGACCGTTGCAGCAGCTATTTAAGGAAAATAACATGTTCGAAAAACTTACAACTTTCAAGCATCCAAAAGAGCATATTTACTTAGAAAGTTATTTTGTATTTTCCTCTCATCCTTCATATCATATTATTGTAATATTTCGAGTGTTTGGGTGAGTGAAAAATTCACAAAGTATCTGTGTAATCAAGTGAGAAAAGTGAATGAGAGAAAGAGAAGACTTCGAGTGAAGTCAAGTGAGTGTCATCAGTTCAGGGGGAACTGGGTGACTGGGAACAAGTTCCTAGAGGAACAGAGTAAGGTCCAGAAATAGGTTGTATGAAAGAGTCATTTGGCCTATTTTAATAAGAGAAGTGTTGAGTTAAAATCCCTTGGGGTCACTAGTAGAATAATTGCTTATTGTTGCGGTCATAAAGTGGCCTATTGCGGCGGTTTTGACCGCGCAGCAATAAAGGGCGCATCAATAGGTAATTAAACTATTGCTGCGGTTTAAAACCGCAGCAATATTACAACATATTGCTGCGGTTTATGGGACAAACCGCAGCAATATATATTTTTTATTATAAAAAATACAGCATATTGCTGCGGTTGTTGACCAAAACCGCAGCAATAGGTCATAGTACAGCTAAAAATTTTTTTTTTTTTTTTTTGTATTTTGTAATCAAATTTGAAATAGTGTAGGGAGTGATGCAACAAAAGCATTGTCCAATTCTTGAATGGTCACATCGGTTAAAATAGGACGGGGAATTAGATTAGAGCAATAAGAGGTCATACAAACAGGTTACAATTTACAATGATTCATCAATCTTGGCTGCAGTAACCTCTAACAGCTTGGCTAGCCCTACATTGCACTAATTAATGCTCAGTTACAAAGTGTCAAAACCACGAGGTTCATCAAGCCATATATAAGCATTTCTTGCTCCTAAACTAGAAAATATTATCAAAAAATGTAAATGAATCAATAACTTATAATCCAAAAAAAATGACTAAAAGATGACAAAACAGACTATGAAATTATATAAACTAACAAAAAATTCTAAATCTGGTAAAATGACAGAAATAAAAGAGTAATAAAACGAACAGACATAAAAGAGTAATAAAATTATAGAAAAATAACAGAAATAAAAGAGTAATAAAAGAGCAAAATAACGAAAAAAAATTCAGATCTAAAAAATTTACCAACAAATCTAAAAAATGAAAAAAAAGGAAAAAAAGGAAATCAAAAAACAAAAACGAAAAAAAACCTAAGAAGGAACTCGTCGGAGGTGGCGAATTGTCGCCGGTACGGTGAACGACGAGAAAAACGAAAAAAAAATCAGATCTAAAAAATCTACCAACAAATCTAAAAAATGAAAAAAAAACGAAAAACAGGAAACAAAAAACAAAAAACAAAAACGAAAAAAAACCGAAGGAGGAACTCGTCGGAGGTGGCGAATTAGCGCCGGTACGGTGAACGACGAGAAAAACGAAAAAAAAATTCAGATCTAAAAAATCTACCAACAAATCTAAAAAATGAAAAAAAAAAGAAAAAAAGGAAACAAAAAAAAACGAAAAAAAACCGAAGAAGGAGCTCGTCGGAGGTGGCGAATTGGCGTCACTTCCGGTCGACGAACACTCTGGTCGCGTCGACTTCGTCGCGGCGCTCCGTTCGAAGGTTGACGACGAAGACACCGGTGGTTGGCGGTGGTGGCAGCAGACGAAGGAGCAGCGAAGAGGAGGGATGAGAGGGGTTGAGAGAGATGAGAGAGAGGGTAGTGCGTGTGAGTGTTGAGAGAGAGGGTTGAGAGATGAGAGAGAGAGAGTAGTGCGTGTGAGGTTGAGAGAGGGAAAGTGAGGTAAAAACCTAACTGTTGTGTTTTATAATTTTTTTTAATAATATTGCTGCGGTTTTTGTCAAGAACCGCAACAATATATTAAAATATTATTTTTTTAATATTATTTCAATATATTGATGCGGTTCTTGACAAAAACCGCAGCAATATGTCTGGTCAAATAGTCAATTTTTTTTCAAATTTTTTTCTGTTGATACCATATTGCTGCGGTTTTAGGTAGAAACCGCAGCAATATCTTTATTTTATATTTTATGTTTCTTTTTACGTGATATATTGCTGCGTATGGGTAAAACCACAGCAATACCACCGCAGCAATAAATAATTATTCTACTAATGGGTCAAGGTTTTTCTTCCTATCGGACCTAGGAAGTTTTCCTTGTAAGTTAAAATTGTTTGTCTGCTTTCTTATCTCTTTCAAGTTTGTTTAATTCCGCAAAATAGTTTAAAATTTCCCACAACTACAATTCACCCCCCTTTTGTAGTTGATCTAGTGTTCATACTAGAATAACAATATAATACTAAATACTCTTTCCCTTATTTTATAAATCGTTGAATTCGTGGATGCTAAAAAGTTCAGTTGAAAATATCTTGTGAAGATGTTAAGATTTGATCGATCACGTTTGTAACATTGACCTTTGTAACTCTCCACAAAATTAAATTTTGTGTTTATTTAGTAACAAAATGATGACAAAAGAAGCAAGTTTTTTATTCAATAACAGGGGGGAATTAAGAGGTAAAGTGATTCACAAGCACATTATTTTAGTTGTGGAAAAAATAGCTGAAATACTTTTTATTTGGTTTTATAAACAAAAGATCTAATTGCCTTGGAAAATAATGTTTTAACCTAGAAGGTTCGGAGTAGACGTTAATCATGTTTTGTTTTGGCTTCTTTTTTTTTTTAAGGGAAATGTTTAGTTTTGGTTTCTAACGGAGATAGGAATTAGGAAATATTCAATGCACCAGGTTGACCTTCTGTTGGCCTTCTGTTGCAAACATACATAAGTGTTTTATTTGTCCATCAATTATTCCTTTTCATTTTTTTTTCTAATGATGCAAGTAGCTGCTTATGATAATATATAAAGGGGTTTGTTCATAGTAAATAAACAATAAATCATCAATATTAATGTCCAAACATATATTATTTCAGATAACCCTGACTTATACGCCTTTTTCCAATATAACCCCGATTTTGGTAGCCCTGTCTCCGATAACCCTTAACTTGATTTTGTCATTAAACCTGATGGAATTAGACACGGCGTTAACCCAATTTTGACATTTATAATTAAAAATCAATTTTTTTAATAAAAAAAACAAAAACGTTTTTTGTTCTTCATCCTCTCTCTTATGTTCTTCATCCTCTCTCTCTTGTGTTTGAAAATGTTTGATTCCTTATGGGTTATTGTTCGATTTTTTTAATTCAATTTGTAAACCCAGCAAATAAACCCACTTACACAAACCATAAAAATAAAAAATGAAAGATATATTGAAAAGAGAATCTTCATTGCATTTCGAGGAGAGAGAGACAGTAATTGTTGTTGTTGTTGTTCGTGGTGTTGGTGTTGTTGGGGTTGTTGGTGTTGTTGATGGTGTTGTTAGTGGTTGTGAGGCGGAAGTTTTTGAGAGTGGTGCTGCGACGTTCGTAGAGTTTGGAATTGGTGGGGGTTTTAATAGGGGGATGGGGTTAGTTTCGGATCTGGTTAAAGGGGTTTGTGGTTGTGGTTTTTGAGAGTGGTGATGCGACGTTCGTAGAGTTTGGAATTGGTGGGGGTTTTAATAGGGGGGATGGGGTTAGTTTCGGATCAGGATAAAGGGGTATGTGGTTGTAGTTGTTGGTGTTGCTGCTGGTGCTGGAGGTGGGGGAAGGGAGAAGAGTATGAGGTTGAGGTTTGATTGGTGAAAGAGGAGAGAGAAAGAGAGGAGTGGGGAGCAAGAGAAACTGACGAAATCGAGCACGGTAATGAAGATCGCAGCAGACCTTCCGCGCCCCTTCGCCGGATAACTCACAAAGCTCCACGAGACCCACCGGCTTTGTAGATCTTGTCGCCCCGTCGCCGTAAAACCCATGAAACCCCCTGGCTTTGTAGATTTAGTCGCCCCGTGCAAGCTACCTTGACCTTCATTTGCAGATAATCTCGACATGAAAGTATGAAACGCTGGATGAATAGCAAGAGAGAGGGGATGAAGAACATAAACAGTGGAGGCCATTGATGAGTTCTTGAGAAGAATAAGAATTGAAGAACAAGAGAGAAGGAAATGAGTTTGTTTTTTTTTATTTTATTTTTAGAAAAGCAGTAATTATTTTTGTTTGAAAATAGTTAACGTTGTTAGCTATTCCAATGACAAAAATCATGTTCAGGGTTATCAGAGATAGGCCTGCCAAAGTGGGGGTTATATTGAAAAAGGCTTATAAGTCAGGGTTATCTGAGATAATATCTCTTTTTAAATTTCAATTAATCAATAAATCCAATAACATTGAGCCATGAATCATGATTAGTTTAAATTTGAGGTACCCGCTCAAAAGAAGAAAAACAATTGAGGTAGTGACTAGGGGTGTTGACGAGCCGAACCGAGACCGAGCCTAGGGTTGCTCGGCTCGGCTCGTTACAATTTTGCTCGAACCCGAGCCGAGTATCGAGCTTTTTCGAGCTTAAATTTTCTAGTTTAATTTACCTTAAAACTAAACTTGCGTTAAAAAACTATATTCATATATTCTATAAATAGGTTTACACTACTTAGTTTGAGTTTTTTCACAAGTATTGTACAAAATCTAAATATAACTTTTCATATAATTTCTATAATATGGAAAATAATATAGCTAAAACATATTTCGAGCCTACTCACGAACTTTTCGTATTGAACTTTGCTATGCTCGGCTCTAGAAAATTTCGAGCCGAGCTCGAATAGTTTGCGAGCCAGCTAGGCTCATTAACACCCCTAGTAGTGACCAACTGTATCATTCCATTGGATCCTTACATGAAGGCTTTGGAAGCCAACATGATAAAGCTTTACGTAGTCCAGTTTATGTCATGCTAGCGCAAGGGTTATGAGTTATGACCATTGCTATGCTGCAGATATAGATTTGCAATTACAATAATAG